>JBBMOE010000011.1:3767731-4101425 GCA_037975065.1 Chaetodon trifasciatus
GGGGGAAAGAAGAAGCAGAAGTCAGATTCTGACCTGACAAAAAATGATGCGATGAGGGAGAGCCGAGCGGCGGCATCGAGCGTTTGGAAGCGTCCGCTGCAGCTGATTTTTGGACCAGCATGCCGGCATTTTTTTCAAACCCGGGAACCGTGAGATTCTGTCGAACAACAGGAGAGCCGCACAGTTGCTGCTGCTGCCGGTATGTGATCGACTTCACACGCTGAGGGTAATAAAAAAAAAACCCGGCTCGGTGTTTGCTGTTGAATTTGTTTCTCTCCCCCCCTCCTCTCCCTCTCTCCCTCTTTCTCTTGCATCAATTTGATGCTGCGTGAGGCTGCTGGGCGATGATGCATCGGTGGGGTTTGACTGTGTGAATTCGCATCAAGTCTCGGACTGCTCGCCTCGGCAATGTAAATTCGAGCAATTCAAGCCGGTTTTTGCTGACCCACCTTGCGACCAGAACAGAAACACAGAGAAAACGAAAAATGCCTTATTTCGACGCGAGGTGCGAGGATGCCTGTAGCTGTGATCGTGTCGTTGCTGCGGCACACTCCGGAGCTCCTCGGCTCAAGACAGACACAACTCACCTAAGCTGAAGAGAAGACGAGCTATCAGGTGTTTCACCCCCCAACATAAGCCGTGCATGTATGTGGGGGGAAAGGCTGCTGACGCTCTAGAGGGAGGCGCTGAGGTTTCCCCACGAACTGCCACATCCCCAAAATCCGTCTGAGGACTGCTGTGAGCTTACAAGCTTCCTGAGGATTTTTTGGAGAGCAGCCCTGATGCATCTTGTGAGTGTGAAAACTCAAAGAGCCTTTTGCCAGGTTTGCATCACCAGACAGGAGACAGAGCAGACGGTAACTCTGTGTGTGTCATGTTAGAGGCTGGACTCCTGCCTGCTCCCACCGACTCGCAGCCAAAATCTCTGACCTGCCCCGTCTGAGCCCTTTGTATGAGCAGCACTGCTCGGCCACAGCAGCACAACGGAGGAACCAGTGTCAAGCAGCACCAACAGTTTACAGACATTACTGCTCGTGTGACTTCCTAAAAGGGTCACCCCCAAACACACACTCACACACACACTCTCAAAATAAGAGACACCGGAAACCAGGGTCAGGATGCAGGTGTCTTTCGCCTGCACCGAGCACAACCTCAAGAGTCGCAGTGAGGACCGACTTTGTGGCCTTCGCACCGCTCCGCCTCCAGGAGGAAGCAGTGGAGGAGTAGGGGGAGGCGGTGGAGGAGGAGGAGGAGGAGGTGGTGGTGGTAGTGGAGGAGGAGGTGGTGGAGGAGGAGGTAGTGGACAGGGGAGTAATGGCAACTACATCTCCCAAGGCTCAGTCAAGACCAGGGATGGGTCCGGGTCCCGCCAGGCCCCACAGGGCCATGCCCACATGAAGGAGGCCATCGGGCGCCACACCAGTATGAAGTACAGGTGAGTATGGAGATCAGGAGCTGGAGCTTCAACAGGAGGGGTGGTTTTCATTTCACTGTGATTCCTGCGCTCTTTTGACCTGCAGATTATCTCACAGGTACTAGATTATCATGACGAGCATCAGTGGCAAATCCTCCACAGGTGATGCAGCCAGCCCTCCTCTCATCACGAAGCTCTGGCAGCCAGGCTTTCTGTTCTTTCTATTTCTGTCCATCTGTTTGGCTGAGATGTGAGGTGAACTTCAGGTTAGCTTGAATTGTCACCAACATACCTTCTGTAACGTACTGTTCAGGCTGCCTACATATTTATTAGCGAAGCAGCTGGGCGAGCGCGCAGACAGCAGTGATTTTACTGACATTATAAAAAATGACATTTACTCTTTAAAAAAAAAAAAATGCTTATGCTGACGGATGTAAAAATGCTTATGTAATCCATACCCAACAGAAATAATGTTATCAGAGCATGACAGACAGTATGGATATAGGAGCATTTGTGTTTAATGCAGATGTTACTCTGGCCTCTTGCTCTTCACCACAGAATAATAAAAAGCCTCCAATAACAGCTCACCTGAAATCACCCTGGGACACCCCAGCTTTTCTTGGAGGTTTTAAAAGCATTTCATTTTCATAATATAACGGTGCAGCAGAGTGCCTTATGCACAGAAAAGCATTGCTGCACACACCAGGTCTGAGTCATAATGTGGGGGGGGGGGGCAAAACAGAGCGGATAAACAGTAAGAAAAGAGTGTCATTTGGAATTACTCTCTTTTACTTTCTGACAGAGAGACAGAGTCAGCTCACCTTGATGGATTAGAGCTTCGGCTTGACAAGGACAGCTGTTCATGCACTGACGGAGGGCTGCTCAGCAGGGGAAAATAATGCACTCTTACGTAAACACGCACATAAAAACACACGCCTTCCATAATCTATAAGACTATAACCCCACACTGCCTGTTTGCTTCATTTAGACTGTAAAATGCAATGACTAGGAGGAGAGTTTTAATGACCTGTTTTCCTGGTAATCAGGCTGATTGAATCGCTGCCATTCTCTTCAGTCAATTTAGTTTTCATTTAATAGGATGCTTAAAAAGGGAACGAGGCTCGAGATGAAACCTGGATATCTCCACTACTCTTTTTTTTTCTTCCTTGAGAATTGCATACGTATTTCTGATTGGGTGGGATTATTCTGGTTGCTCTGCTGCCTCAGGAAAAGTGTCACTAATAGGGAGTGCATGAAGTCTATACAGCATATGGCCAGCCCCAGTTGCCAGGGGCAACACCCCAGGCAATGCCTTTAGTTTTTGTCTGTCTTATTTCCTAATCAGCCGGCACTGCTGTCGCTTATCAGTCCTTTCAGCAACCGAGTCTACTCAAAGCCCCGCCACCCGGCCACAGAGCGTGTTTATGGTGGTACAGTGGTGGCACATTCTCCATTTTACACTGCTGTCACAGTCAGACTGTCAGGAAGAAGCGGAAACGTCTGTAAGACGTGTCCGCACACTGTACGACTGAGTCCGTGTGTTCGTGCAGAGAGTAAATGTTGGAGCTTTCTTGACATGACATTGATGGAGGCCGAATGAATCCCACAGACGAGCAGAAGCGAACAGCAGAAAGTGAACTGGATCTCATCCTTATTCCATTTTCCAGATGGGGCCGAACGTTAGCGTCATGTGCCCTGTTCCACTGCATGTTTTCTGATCCCTCCTGCTATCTCATTAACCTGAGTCTTCATCACTCACCGGCAGGTTGCGGACGATGGCACCTGCTGCCAGTTATTGCTCCCATGAGCCCCTGCTGTCACCCCCTGCCCCAACTCTCTCTGTATCTCCTTCCTGTGATCGAAGTTTTGCAATTTCTGACTCATTTTCTTTAAAATACCACAGTGACCACAGTGAGTGCGCTACGGCACTGAAAACCTGTGTGTGCCTGCATAGAAGGAAAAACCTGATGAAAATGTGACCAATGCACAAAAAACAACAGAGAAATGGTTCATCAGGGATGCTTATTATTTACCGTCTCTGGAGAAAATCTGATTAATCATTAAATGAAGGGTTAATAAATCAATATTTAAGCATTAGTTTTTAATCTTTGACAAATAATATCAAAGAATTAGATTTAGGATTATGTGATTACAATAACTGTGTAACTTTTGAACCAATTTGTTCAAGAAAACCAGAGGGTGACATTAGATAAGCACAGTTTTAGATACGTTTCACCCAAATGAACAATTTGTGTTGAAATAACTATGTTGGATATTTTTAAAATCTTTGAAATGCTTCGAAGACAGCAGTGATACAGTCTTTTTTGGGACCTGTGGGGGGTGAGTCTATAAGTAACACAAGCAAAGTAGTGTCACTCAGCAAACGGGCCGTTTCTATGGCAACCAGGCCCTCTCTTTTCACCAACAGCAACCTGGTGAGCAGGTCAGGTGCATCTCCAGCACAGATTTATCTGCACCAGCTGGACTTTTCTCATGGCTTTTTGCGATCTAATGGCCAGGGGACACATTGTGTCAGTTGCAAGCAGCTGGAAGCATCGCGTGTAAGAAGGGGAGCCATACTTAAAGCGTTCGACACCATGGTGCACAGTTTGGGTTGTAGCTTCTAAAACCAGCTTCAATGACAGCAGGAGAGACAGGAAGGAGTTCAGGGATGATAACACATGAATGTCACTGTGCTGTTTCTGAATCCAACATTTTGGTTCTTTGCAGTGAATTTTGGCTCGTCATTTGTCAAAGGAATAGTTCAACAGTTTGAGAAATTATTGGCTATCTTGCAGAGAGTGAAATGAGAAGACCAATACGGCTTCCATGTCTTTATGCTACATATGAAGCTATAGCCAGCGGCCAATTAGCTTAGCATTGCACAAGGACTGGAAACGGGGTGGCTGCCTGGCCGCTGGTTGTCTGGCATCTACATGGTGATGAGAACACTCCAGGAAGTGACTGCGCCACCAACAAATCGTCCCTGTTTACATCATTAACATGCATCTTTGGTGATCCAATCAGAAGTTGACAGTGGGCAGCTGAAACATAACTGTCTGTGCTTGGACTGTTCAGTTTTCACCCAGATTAAACAAACGAGATAAAACGTGTTAATTAGTGAGCTTCAGAGGAGCTGGCAGGTGGATTTTGTTCTGTTGGACAGACCCAGGCTGGTTGTCTCCCCCTGCTTCCAGTCGTAATGCTAAGCTAAGCTAACCAGCTGCTGGCAGTAGCTTCACATTTAATGGATAGACGTGGCATCAATCTTCTCCTCTAACTTTGTTTCATACAAAAATAATCTTAATTCAAGGTCCACTTACGAGCTTTTTCTAGAACTGAATGACATCTCATGGTCTTCATCAACACGTGGACTTTCCTTCAGATGCTGTGATACTGTAGAAAGTCGAGTTAACATTATTTTGACGAACTACTATTCACAAAGTAATATATGATCTCTTTCACTGAACATTCAGGATTTGCTGCTTCTTGTACATTAATGTCTTCCTGAACTTGGATGGGCTGAGACATTTTCACAGTAGAGACAATTAAACTAGAGAGTTAAACCAGACAACAAATAGAAATGTCCAATCGAAGGTGATTATACCACAACAGATGCTACTGCCATAACAACAATAATACCTAATATTCAGATGCATGTTTGGCTGGAGAGCAAGGCGTCCATGTGTTTGCATTTGGATCAGGGCCTGAAGTGTCCTGACATTCAGCTGTGCAGAGAGGTACTGCTCTCTATTAGAGGACACCTGAACAGTGAGTTTTGAACTCTCAGCAGCTGATGAAGTGATGATCAAGTCGTTGGTCCTGATGAACAACCCTGTCAAGTTTTACATATATACTGTGGTCATCTATGGCTATGAGACAGAGATCCAGCCCCAGTCTTATTACTCTCACAGTATGCCCGCTGTTACAGTTACCCCTTTACACCCACTGAGGGCACAATGACTTAACAGCCTCAGTTTGTTCATTTGATCCCAGACTATTTCCTGCGATGGATGTGTCTTTAGAGTTGCCTCATGCATAAAATCTGAAAAAAAGCTGTTGAAAAATGAGCAAGCAGGCGATTCCCACTTTGATAAAAACCCTATGGACATCACATGTATTTAACTTGTAATGAATCCCAAACAGTGATAAAATATGGACTTCACAGAGTGGAGTCATCATGAATAATAATTAAATGATAATTAAGTCATTTGGCCTCACAGTCTTAGCGTGATTAATACTCTCTGGAAACAAGCGCTTTGTGTAGCAGGGAGGAGAACAAGACGGCATCCTGCAACGACCTTGACCTTCAGCTCTCCTCTCTCTGGATTTTTGAGTTTCCAGTTGGCTGAACAGATTAGTGACAGCACTGTGAGGTCCTGCTACAAGTTTTAGGCAAAGTCAGGCTGAATCTTCACTTGCTTGACTTCAATGTGGCTCGCAATGAAAATATATCTAAGCTATGATCTGCTTTGGCTGCAAAGACATCATTTAATTTATCACCCTCAAATATAGGCAATAAGAGCAGGTAGCTGAATATAAATCATAGACTTGTGCAATACTTTGTACAAGCTATAATTTATGCAGCTGCATGTTGGAGACCTTTAAGAGCTTTTAAAACCTGTGCATAGAAAAGCACAGAAAGCAGACAACTTAATCTTTTCTAAATGTGAAGCGACTGCTGGGTCAGTGTTGTTTAATGAGGCTTATGTCTGTCAATATTTGTGCGGGGATGGACGCGATGGCACGAGGGCTTGATTGAACTGCAAGCACTGTAGTCAGAGCCAGAAAATCCTCGTCACGTTTTCTGAATAGGCCGTCCAGTCAAAGTCAAAGTCTGATGTTGTCTTCCGGCAGAGACAAAGTCATCACTGCATGTCATTATGTAAGAACAGCAGCACAGCCTAATGAAAAAATACAGCTCCACAGGTCCTGGAAACATTTCAAAAGTATTCAATATATGGTCGAAATTAAAAAAATATATACCTTTAAATGATAAAAGCTGCTTGGATTCATAGTTACTTTCATTTATTTTGGCTGTTGGAATAATATTTTGACCAAGCAGGTCACTTTAAAAAGTCTTCATTTTACCCAATATTCAGCTGTCTGGAACACTGAAAAGTAATTTCAGTATTTCCACAAACTTATTGTGGCAAAGCAGCAAACTAGTTGAGATCTTTTAAATTACAGAGAAACCAGGCAAGCTCAAAACATCTCAGTGACTCCATTTAATCATCTTAAATTCAGCTTGAGCTGTCAAAGTCTATATTTATAAGGCAGCAGAGCAGGAAACCGACATCATTCCAAAATTCGGCTTCACCCCTCTCTCAGCACACATAAAACAAGTCGGCAGGTAGCAGCACATTGCAGTGACCTTTTCTAACACTGAATTTCATTAATAATCTCCTTTTGAACATGCTGAGGCGATCCAAAGTTCAAACCATGCTCCGTTTTGGCGCTGTTTCACCTTCAAGTCGCATTTTACGCCCAGTTCACCTCCAAAACGTAAACAGTGGAGTGCTCCATATACATCCCGATGTCCAGCCATAAACAGACATTTCACACAGATATAACAAGGTTCACAGTTTTAATATCAGCTGGTGTAATCTCTCAGCTGTGCTACTTCATTACGTGCAATTTCAGTTAAGAGGACAGTCACGACCACTAATAAAGTGTTTGCAGCATTAAGGAGAGCGGTTGAGTTTGTGTGTGTGTGTGTGTGTGTGTGTGTGTGTGTGTGTGTGTGGGAGAGAGAGTCTGTCTTTGTGCTTTTTTTTCCATTTGCTCCACTCACAGCATGTGTATTTTATAATTAGGACAGACCTACTTTCCAAACTGTTTTAATATAACTGAATTAAAAACATCACATTGCATGAAAAGTCTGTTGTTTAGCCTAATTCTTTAATAATAGCTGAAGCAAGAAGTAGAACACTGTCAGAGTTACACCGTCCCTCCGAGTTAAAGAGTCGCCTCACACTAAATGCATGTTGTCACTTATGGTGGTATCAAGCAGCGCCGATAGTTTTATTTCTGCAGGTTGTGAGATATCCGTCTCCAGAACGTCTGCCTCAGTGGGACGGAAATGAGGGGGATTTTATTTGTGCTCACACTTATTACTTTTCATTCAGCAGCAGAAACAAGGCCCCTGATACTCTGGATGCTCCTCAGATGCCCCTTTTCAGTAAAACCGCTTTCTAATGAAGAAATAGTCCCTTTGAAAACTGTGAACAGATCCACGTAACATTCAGCGTAACAAGGACACTGATCATGGAAAAGAGACGTCTGTGTTGCCTTTTTAAATGTATTTCTTCGATGCTGTGAGCACCACATGTAAAAATCCGCTCACCTCCACTTTGCTGAGGGCGAGGCAGAAATCTCTGCATGAGTGAGAAAACATGTTCTTTGTAATTTGAGTGAACTGACCCTTTAAAACCCTGAAATGGTGTGTACAGCATTATTAAACGAGAACAGACAGTCCACCGTCTTCCCACAATATGTGCTCAGAATATGTGGGTATAAGCACACACGCACACACACACATGCACTGACGTGAGTGTTATTAATATCTCGGTTAGCTTCCCCCTGGAGAAAAGCCTGCTCAGCATGTGTGTGGCATTTTATGACAACCACGGCAAAAAAACCTCCATCATTTGCACCTAACCATCTGTATAGAGTGTCTTCTTCCTGTCTCAGGTGAAAACTAACTGTAAATGTCAGCACAGGTTAAAATGCTGACTACACCGTGACAGAGCACCTGTGCGCCTCCTCTCTCTCCTCCATTAATAATGTTTGGAACAGCCAAGCCAAGAATAATCACCTCGTTTGGAGTTCATGATTTATGTTTTTTTGGGGGGAGATAAGCAAGAAAACAGAGAAAACAGCCCTACTTACAATGGCTACAGAGAAGCATCTGTGTTTCTGAGGGCTCACGGGTGCATTCATGCATGACCGTATGTAGATCTGTGCCTGTGTTGGAGTGTAATTCCCATCAAGCGTGAATATGCACGTGAAAGCATCGACCGGCCCCACTGACGCTTGCACATTATAGATCTCGTCAGTTTTCAACATCCTGCGAATCCATGTCAAATGAAATATAGGCCGAGCGTCTGTAACATGCATGTGTGCGAGAGAGAAAGAGTGGGAGAGACTGTCACGAAGGAGCGAGTGAGAGGAAGGACAGAGCATGTGTCTCTCCAGACTCACTGATAGTAATTTAGCAGACTGCAGCACTGCAGAGAGTGGTGGAGCTGAGAGCAGGGAGGGGGCGGCCAGTTGTCACACAGAGAAACAATGACATCCTCCATTGCCCAGAAACAAAAAAGAAATATTGTGTTTCATGTGGCAAAACAATCATGAAATTCATCCACTAAAGCATGCCGGGGTCTCATTTGGTCCTTTTACAACGTGCTCATGCATGGTGTCAACCAAACATGTTGGTCTGTCAGCTTCACGCACTTATTTTCCATCTTTAAAGAGCGCACTGAATATAAGCGCACCGAAACAGGAAGGGTGCATATGTGTAACAGCTGCGGATGCTGCTGGGTGCTTGACATTCTCTTAATGCTGACTCATGTTTAGCTGCTGCATTTTCTTATTGGCGCCTCTGCTTTCCATCATGGTCGATTTGAAAAGTTTGGAGAGACGGTGCTGTCCTGTGTGTCTGAGGTGGTGAACACAGTCGGATTAAGGCTTAAGTGATCTAATGAATTCACATTCATTACGGGTGCAAGACAGCCTCAGGCTAAATAACAGGCTTTTCATACACAACACTACAGATGTAAAACTGGAAGTGATATAATGAAAATGCACACAGTCTGCTGAATATATTATTTAAAAAGCTACAATATTCATCTTCAAATAGAGTCCAGTTTGGGAATGCACTAAAATGTAAAGCATGTCATTTATATGCTTTCAGTGTGCATGTACGCTAGTTATCCTGCATTGATGCTGAGACCTAATTTCTGCTATTTTTAATTAATTTTAAGCCTTTGTTTTTCATAAGCAAAGCTGTTTTAACAAGCACAGAATATTTTTGTGGTGCTGTTATTGGTTCAGTCTTGTTGTTAGACAAAAAATGTTCCTTTCCTCACTTTCCTTGACTGAAGTTGAGGCAAAAAGGCATCATTTGATGGATGCCACATAAATGCCAGTAAAGGAGAACTGAACAAATGAAAAAAATATTTATTTGAAAAAAAAAAAAAAAAGCTTTCTTTGAAGCGTGCTTTCTCCCATGTGCCTCATTTCTATTTACTCCCAGCGTTCAAAGTGACTGTCATGTCTGAGAACAGGCAGAGCTGTCATTGGTTGGCAAACGGTGAACCAGAGCCAGATTACCATACAAGGAATCATCAACATCAAACCCCGCTTGCGCTTTTTCCCTCCATATAGCATTCCTGACCTTCCACCTGTGTGCTATTTTGACAGGCTTTAAAGAAATGACACAAACAATATGCGTTTCACACCCACACGCAGCGCACACATGAACACTGACGCCCCCACAGAGCAAACGCTCACACAGTGGCACAGACACAAATGCTTACATATGCAGGAATCTAAAAATAGCTTAAGGTCAGGCATTAAAATAGACCAGGGAAAATAAAAGCAGGACTCGTTGGACTGAGTGTAACTGCTCTGACAGTCTGTCTTTCTGCATTTGGTTATTTGCGGCGGACGCAGGCAGGCAGACAAGCAGAGAGGAGAGAGGCGCCGGAGATAAAAGACGGCGAGCGGCGAGTTGCACTGCAGTTCTGCTGCCTCTCCAGCTGGCTCCCCGGCTAATTAGAATGGGGGAGAGCGCGCATGGAGGAGGAGAGCGAGCATGAAGCCCACACCATTTTCATCTGTACATGCTCCTGTGGTCAGAAATGCAGCTCTGTGCTTCTCCACACTCGCCCTTCAAAATTCAGCTGTCTGGATGATCAGATGTGGCATGTTGGGTAATGGACTCCTCTTTAGCTTATGGAACATTTTGGGCCGTTTACGGCGCAGAACAGAGGAGCTTTTCCTGGACTCTATATCTGAGCTGAGCTCTGTTCCCTCCGGCTGTGTCACTGACCCAGTGTAATACACTGAACTGTTAACATATGAAGGATAAAAGGTCAATTGTTCAGAAATAATTAGACACAGGCAGTAATTTAACCACAGGCGAGAAAGGCTTTCACTCAGCAGCAGTAGAGGAGGAAGTATTCACGTCCAGGAACACAATGGAAATAAGATGTGTTTTTATGCCTCCAGCGACAGCCATCACTGGAGGCAATATGTTTTTGCGTTGTCCGTCCATCCATCCGTCCACCCTTCTCATTCCCCTGAATGCAATATCTTAGAAATGCCTTGAGGGAATTTCTTCAAGTTTGACACAAACGTTCACTCGGACTCAAGGATGAGCTGATTAAAATTTGGTGCCAAAGCTCACTGTGAGAATTTATATGTTAATTATGACAAATTTCATGAAGTGATGACACATGCTGTTCTGCAAAAATCACTCAGGAGCAGAAGAGCAGATTGTGACCATATTTCACATTTGGTCAGATATTGAACTGGTGACACTAATCTTGGGCATCCACCTTCAAACTGTGCTGATTGTAGAGATTTTCTGTGCTGCAGGTTTGAAGATGTGTGTCAATGTGTTACAGTCTGTAGCTTCTTTGCAGCAACATCCATATTTGAGTCATTGTAGTCCACCATAATCTCATTGCTTCTGCTGATATTGAGCTTCAGGCGATTGTTGTTGCACCATGTGTTTAAGTGGAGGGCACACATTGTAAATATTAGACTTGGTCATTAGCTCGAGCTTTAATAACCACCATGGCAGCACACACTCTCTATCAGTCCTCTGTGCTCCTCTGGAAAAATGTGAAGACAGTATGTTTCCCACTGGAAACTATTCACTGGAAGCACACGTCAATACAGTGATATGTC
The DNA here is from genome assembly GCA_037975065.1 of Chaetodon trifasciatus. Taxonomy (NCBI): domain Eukaryota; kingdom Metazoa; phylum Chordata; class Actinopteri; order Chaetodontiformes; family Chaetodontidae; genus Chaetodon; species Chaetodon trifasciatus. The sequence goes on from JBBMOE010000011.1 coordinate 3,779,064, forward strand.
CATTTCACCAAAAAATACACTTTTATTAAATTTATTAAAAGTCTTCAAGACGTTTATTATGAGTCTGGACAGACATGGATGTAAACTGCAGCTTGACTGGTGGGCGGATTCATACGACAATGAGGCAGTAATTAGGGCCAGAGCACTGAGGAATTATTGTATTTGTTGAGATTATTATTATTCCACATTTGCAACACATTTTGAAGGAGATGGGACACTCAAAAACTCACAAAAACTGTCACACATGTCAGATATGGTGAAAGTTGCAGCAAAAGTCGTGCAGTGACTGGGCGCGGTCAGCTACCTCCATAGACACTCCAGACTTGGGATAAAGTTGCTTTGATTCTCATGAATTGTTGTGGGATCATTGGTCTCATCATTATGAACATATGTCATTTCTTTAAAAAAGTTTGTCGAACATGAAGTCAACCATTTTGGATCCCCCTAAAGTGTGGAAGGTCTTAGTCTGGATAAGTTTGCTCCAATATTAATGAAATTTGGTCCTCACTTTGCTCTTTCAGACATATTTCATGGTGGCTCTCATTAACTTTGGCAAGAACATCACAAGTGGTGAACGTTTAAATGAGTCTGTGCTTGAGTGTGGCAATGTGGCTGAACAGCGCCCTCTACAAAATTTCAACAAAGTAGCCCTCATGGCACTTTTGAGATGTACAATTTTAGTACGTTTTTGACATTTACATGTGCTCTACTTGTACAAACTTCTACAGGATCCACCTTAAATTTGACTTTCATAATGCTAAATTGCAGTGCTTTTGAGATTCCATGCAATGCCGTTGTATGGCGAGACTGAAAATATGCATGCTTTGCCATGAAACAGGAAGTTGTAACTTAAGTGTACATTGTCCAACATGCAGCGAAGTTGACATGTATGTACAATGTGTGGTCTACACTTGATATACAGCAACAGCCAGTGATGCGTGTTGCATGTAGAGAACAAACTTTACATGAGTCAGTGTAGCACTGCCACACTAATACTGTGAAAAACTTAAATATTAGTATGTCAAAGCATTGCCAGCAAAATGTACTCTATGCAAAGTACTATGCAAATACACAGTATATTGTATTATTAGTTTATTGAACATTTCAGTTGGTAAAGGTGGAGCCAGCTTTAACTACTTTACAAGCTATAGGCTATCTTTGCTTCTCACTCACGCACATCAGTATACTGTAAGATGGGATCTCACCTGTGATTGTGTGTGCACATGTATCCTAAACACACACATCATACCATCTCTTCCCATCGTTTATCTCTGATCTTCACAGACTGTTTTTCTTTCTTTCTTTTTTTCCACAGGAACCTGGGGAAGTCAGGCCTCCGTGTTTCCTGCCTCGGGTTAGGTGAGTCGGTTTGAAGGCGGGAAAATATTCATCTTTGTTTCAAACCTTCAAACAAAACAAACGTCTCTCTCCTCTCGCTCAGGCACCTGGGTGACATTTGGATCACAGATCTCTGATGAGGTGAGAATTCTGTTGTCTCTTTCCGTGTGAGAAGTCGACTGCAGAGTGTGTTCGCTCATATTGCTTTTGTGGAAAACACTCTGTACTGTGAGCACAAATCTCAGTGTTTTCAATTATAGACATGTTTCAAAATCCCACAGACCTGATACCTGGAAACTATGGTCACATGGTGAGATATTAGATATTATGTCTACTGTATTATCCTCCCTGCATAGTGCCCTTCACGGACGACCTCTGCGTAATTGGAATTTATCCACTGTCTGCCCCTCTCAGTCTCAATTTTTGTGTTCCCCAGATGGCTGAGAACCTGATGGCCATAGCTTATGAGAACGGAGTGAACCTGTTTGACACGGCGGAGGTGTATGCCTCTGGAAGGTCAGACCTCACTTTTTCACCCGAGCATCGGCTAAAACTTTTGCTTATGTTTTCCTTCTTGTAGAAAGGTTTTTCATCAGTGAACAATTACATAGTCAGACCTCATGAAACGTTTCTGCACAGTTCCTGTATGATTTAATATTGTTGTGCAGTGATCTGAAGTTAGCATCAAGCCATCACAATAAATGATGTGTTTCTCCACAGAGCGGAAATCACTCTAGGAAACATCATCAAGAAGAAAGGATGGAGGTGATATGACTCATTTTTCTGAACTGACTCACATGCATGTAAAAAGCTTTCTGACTCTTGTTAGGGTCATGAATTTATTTTTTCAAAGCTTAATAATCCCTAATACTCCCTTGCTGTTCTGAAATGCACTGCATTGCTACATGGTTTTATTACTGTTGGAACAGGCGCACCATTAAATTATCTCAAGGGAAATTCATGCTTTTTAGACAAATGAGGAGTTTTAGCTTCAGAAAGACTATAAAAGGCAAAATAAATATAAAAGGAAAATAAACTCCCAGATCACAAAACATGCGGGAAATCCTTGAGATATTTTTCAACTGGAGAAAGATATTTGGATAAATAAAAGTCAAAAGGAAGAAAGAAATACAATATTGGTCCAAATAGATTTTTTAATGTGCCAAAGATTGCAGGCACAGAGAAAGAAAATTCTGTCTGTCATGCTTAGATACTGTACAAACTATTAGAAGTAGAAATGATTCGATTTTCTCATAATTAACTGTGCTCTGAACCCTCCTGTGTCTTTGCCAGGCGTTCAAGTTTTGTCATCACAACAAAAATCTACTGGGGAGGCCAGTAAGTATAACGTTAAATGGCTGAATTCTCATTTTCCAATCAAAATCCTTGCTTTCATTTTTCATTTCAACAGAACATCAAAAATATGTCTTTTCATCACTCCACAGAGCAGAGACAGAGCGGGGGCTCTCCAGAAAGCACATTATTGAAGGTAGAGTGTAATCTCTTTTTTTTTTCTTTTTCAATGAAGTACCTGGAATTCATTTCTAAAGTATCACAACCAAATACAAGAAGGTTCAGGGTGAGGTCCAGGTCATGAAACTCAGTACATGTAATCCTACAGCTCAAATATAATAACAAAATTAAAGGAAAGGGCTCAATTTTCAGAGCTGTGTTGTTACTAAATCATTATTTATTTGCGTAACATAGAACATACTGTACATTAAAATTCAAAAGTCTGTTTTATTGGAGTGTGGGGTTCTTTTATTGTGTAAAAATGCTTCCCAGAGTGCATCAGTTCAACCTCTACAACAGTCACAGAGTTGTGATGAGTCATATGATGACCCTTTAATCTCTGAGTGTGAGCACTGTTTGTCTCGCTCGGTTAAAGCCGCTCCACGTTGCATGTCACAGTAAATACGTCAGCGTGCCATCAAATCAAAGAAGTGACTGTGTTTCAGAACAGCTGAAGGAAAACGTTTGTAGTGGTTGTGGAGATATGTTAGCAGGAGATGAGGTGCATGATTTCACCGAAGGGGACGAATGGAAATGCAGAGTGAAGTCTGATTTCTGTCTTGTGTCTGGGACAAGGGAAGACAAAAGTACAGGGGGTTAGACGAGGGACGTAGAGACGAAGCTTCGGCTCTGACAGCATCTCAGGTTGGTTGTTTTTAATCAGCTCCCCCTCCCGAGAATAATCTTAAAGAAAGCTGAGAGACTTCTGGCCTTGTATACGGTCATCTTCTTTGTGCTGGGAGTAGTATGGCCTTGAGGTGACCATTCACCAAGAAGCTGAATGGGCCGTCTTAGCATCATTGTCATGAGGCTTTTGATTTGAAGCCATTGCGTAATGAGCGAGCTACATGCATGGACAGTGCTCATATCTTCACTTCATGTGTGACTTTAACCTCTACATTGAATTATTAACATATCCAAGGTTGGAAAGTTGGAACACGGTCACAAAAAAATTGAGAACTGGTATAAAAAAATAGATTTTTACCCTCCAGCAAGATACTGTTTTGAGAATAATCAGCGATTTCTTGGGAAAAGTTATTGTCAAAACGCTGCACGGACACTCTTTTCTGTAATTTCTACCACGCTGACTTCTTTTTAGCCATACTAGTGGTGTGGCTCTATGGTCTTTGGTCCAAACTGAAATATTTCAGACAGATTCCCATGAAGTTTTGTACAAACATTCATGGTGCCACCATAAGGTTGACATCTGTGTTTTGTTTTTTAATGAAATATCTAAACAACTGCAGGACGGATCATCATGAAATTTGGTTAAGAAATTCACGCCCCCCTCAGGATGAACTGCTATCACTTTGTTGACCCTTTAACTTCTCATCTAGTGCCATCATCAGGTCGAGTTTTCAATTTGTCCCATGTTTTGGTTTATACCTGGAAAACTAACAACATTCCCATCAGCTTTAACTCACTGTGTTGACTGCTAACTAGCAAATGTTGACATGTTAACACATTAAACCATATGGTGAACATGGTAAACATTAGACCAGCCAAGCATCAGCATGTTAGAATGGTCTCTGAGAGCATGTTAGCTGACATTAGCATTTAGTTCAAAGCACAGCTGTGCCTCAGTACAGCCTCACAGAGCCCTGAGCGTGGCTGCAGTCTCCTTACAAGCCCATGATGAAATAATGATAATGATTAATCATTGACCACTGTTTTACAGGTTTAAGAGGATCCTTATTGAGACTGCAGTTAGATTATGTGGACATCGTCTTTGCCAACAGAAATGATGTCAACAGTCCGATGGAAGGTCAGTTACTGATGTTTGGATCTCATGTTTGCTGCAGATATCATGTGGTAGTCATTACAGTAGTTTTATGTCTGCACGAAAAAGCTGTAAAAAAAAAAAAAAAAGGGCCCTAAAGTGATAAATGTAATTGAAGTATGATGTTATTCTCGTGATTTGCAGAGATTGTACGGGCCATGACGTTTGTAATAAACCAGGGTATGGCCATGTACTGGGGAACCTCACGCTGGAGTGCCATGGAAATCATGGTGAATGCTGGTCTCCCATTCACACAGGGTCACTCTACTAATGTAATGCTGTCAGTTTATGGCACAAATGCTGAGTGGTAACCATGGGATTTTGTTTCTGTCTGTTCGGCACCAGGAGGCATACTCGGTGGCACGCCAGTTCAACCTGATACCACCTGTGTGTGAGCAGGCAGAGTATCACTACTTCCAGAGGGATAAAGTGGAGGTGCAGCTTCCTGAGCTCTACCACAAGATCGGTCAGACATCCTCGGTCTCACAGTTCTACATATCTTTATTTTTCCAGTTTAATGTTTTGCTTCATTCCAATGCCTACTCTTAATCCACTCTTTCAGGTGTTGGAGCCATGACCTGGTCTCCTCTTGCCTGTGGATTAATCACAGGGAAGTACAGCGATGGTGTACCAGAGTGCTCCAGAGCAGCAATGAAGGTCAGTTTGATTTGACCAGCCCTCCTCTGGGATTTCTCTCCCTGAAAATCAGCCTCAGTGTAATTCGCTCCCCAATCAGTGGGGCATTGCGGTGTGAAATCAGGACTGTACCAATGCTTTTCTCCATTTTGCTCCTGGTGAAGGGGTACCAGTGGCTCAAGGAGCGAGTGAACAGCGAGGAGGGCCGCAGGCAGCTCGCTAAAATCAAGGAGCTCCATCTACTGGCGGACAGACTGGGCTGCACCGCTGCACAGTTAGCCATAGGTACAACCCAGGCAAAAAACAGGATTGTACAGTGCAGACATACAGACACTTGTTCTTTCTTGTCATAAAACTATTGATTCAATATGTTTGTTCACTTATTTCACAAAAGCACTTGGTCAGCTGATCTTTTTGCCCTTTTTCTTGGATACATGTTTAAGTTGGCCATTAGACACTGCTACATTTGAAACAGTAGCATGTGATTCATACAAAAAACAAACAAAAAATCCTACTTCACCCACTTTTCTGTGGTTATCACTCACTGGCTTTCTCTCTTTTTTTCCAGCCTGGTGTCTGCGCAGTGAGGGAGTCAGCTCAGTACTTCTGGGTGTTTCTACTACAGACCAGCTGCTTGAGAACCTGGGTGCCCTCCGGGTAGATTTCTTCTCCCTTTTCTCCTCCTGCATCAATAATTTTGCCCGACATATTGAGCCGTGGTTGTTCCAAACAATAGATATGCTACTTTGTGTGTAATACGCAGTGACAAAAGTGACAGATCACATTTGAAACTGATCGGCGTTCTTCCTCCCTCCTTGCAGATTTTGTCCCAAATGACCCCTCAAACCATTACTGAGATTGATGCCCTGCTGGGGAATAAACCACACTCAAAGAAAGAGTTGCGCGCTTGAAGATGCAAATCTGAGTGACAGATGATGTTTCAAGAAGACGAGGAAGACAATGACATTGGGAAACATCGCTTTTTGCTCTGCTGTATACTCAACAACTTGCATGTCCTCAGCAACATTATGCTTCCAGTATGTGCGCATATCCATTTTGCGCAGTACATTGTATCATGTATGAAAAAAAAAAGATCTCTCAATTGTGAAAAAAAAAACCAACAGGTCATATATTGCTCACTGCAGATTGTTCACAGACTAGATATTTCTACAGAGGGGGAGACTAAAGCCGATTGGAGCGACAGGCCTCTGCCAACCACAGAGACCAAGAGAGCTCGAAAGATATTCAACTGCTGTCAAAGCAGATTTGACTCTTAATCAAAAAGTGAAAAAAAAAAACCCACCTCTGTGCTAAAATGCAATTTTACTGCGTGAACGGTGCTTTCATTGGACATCTGAATCCCCTCCCCTTGCAGCTGCCTGTTATTCTGTATGATGTTTAATACCCAGCAGCCAGAGAGCCAAAGGTTAGTACTCATGTGTCTAGCCTAACATTTCCCATAGTGTGCATGTGACTGGTCTGCCACGCTCACTGCTTTACAGGGTTGGGAACAATGGATTACTTGTAGTAAGTTAAAGTGACCTGACTGTTTAAAAAAAAATAAATAAAAATAACCCAGTCTGGTACAACTTTAAAGACAGAGCAGATGACAGTTTTGCACATGCTGAAATAATGATTGACTTTAGCACAATATTCAAATGAATGGATCATATTGTAACTGATACATTGGCTTTTAAATGGAAGTGCAGTTGCAGTTAAAAGTTATCAGGAATGAGTAGTGGGCTAGATTTTGAAAGTAACTTTCCCAACCCTGCTGCTTTCTCAGCAGTCTTTTTGCCTCCTCTGTTTGTAAACTGTGCGCATGTCCCTTTAAGAGAGAATAGCCCGAACAGGGTGTATATGTGGCATGGCTTTTATGGCTTATGTAGATTTGCAGTGCCCTTGTAAGCCATTTTTTTACTCTAAATGGTCTGGCAGTTTGATCCAGGATCTGTGCTGGTGGGCACTCTTGCTTTAAAGACTCTGCAGTCTGAAGACACGGCCGTGTGTCCATCTGACATATAATCTTCGTATTGTCCTAAACTGTATCAAAAGATGTTGACGTCACCTTCAACGATGCCATTCTTGTGAAGAGCATCACTGTCCCTAAATCAGAGGTTTTGAGGCAGTTGGACTGTATGGAAAGGGCACTGAGCATCTGACACAAAGATTTGGACACACTGTGGTGAACTAGTAGTTTTCAAATGATAGGACATAAATGATAAGTCTGAGTTGATCAAATGTGATATTACTCTTGCCACAGGTCACTTGGGGTAAGATTTAGCAAATGTAACTTTTTTTTGTGGAAGCCTAAAAATATAGCTTCTCTGCTCATTTCTCTGGGAGTTCTCTCTCTCTCTGTACCGTTTCTTCCCTCCACTCTTGCACACATGCACAACTCATTTTCTACTGTGCATTTCCATGTCTGCTCCCTTTAGTTTTGTATTGATTTCATCGTTTGTAATGTGAAGAGGGGATTTGTTCCTTTTGTGATTTCCTCATGAAAACAGCACTAATCTCCAGAGCGGGGGGGTGTTTTGATACATGAAGTTGTTTTAGTTGGCACAAGGTTACATTAGTACTGTAAATAGGCTTAGCTGTTTGGCAGTGAGATAACGAGATAAAAAGTTAAATATGTGAATTATGAAAGAATTCCTGCAGGAGCAGCCGAGACATTGCTCCCCTCTGTGACTCTGTGATGATGTACAGTTCGACTGAGTGTAGCTTCCAGTGTACATAGATACTTCAGTCAAACCTTGAAAGTGTAACTGCCTGCATAACTTACATTTTACTGTCTTGCAACAAAGAGAACCCAAAAGAGAGAAAACACTGCTCACACTGAATGTATCATGTCTGTTGCTCGATCTAACCTAAAGGGACCAAGCACGTCACGCGCTGTGAAGGTAGTGTCTTTTTGTGTTTGAACCTGTTTATGTAAAAACCTGCAGAGCTGCCGAGCAAACGTTTACACTGGGATTCAGAGAAAAAGTTGACCCATGCAGTCCAAATGTGCTTATAAAGTCAGGTAACACATAGGTAAATCATACAGTAGCTGTTATGCTGAACATTATCTAACCATCCATGCAATTATTTGGAATAAACTCTTTATTTGTGTATATGTTCAGGGATGTTGATACACGAGCTGCATATAAACAAACTGACTCTAACTGGGCTATTACCCATGACGCAGTGATTTGCTGGATTGTAATCCTGGCATCCATTCAGACAAACCATGTGCTCCAAAGATGGTTTGCAGCTTCCTTGCTGAACGACATGTTGTTGATGGACACACTCACTTAGCTGCACAAAAGTGCAATAACAAGCAGCTCCTTGAACTACAGCTTTTTCTCATTGTGGTTGAACAATCCCTGAAAAAACATGGCCGACAAACAAAGACATGAGGAGAAAACACGCACCCCATCTTGGATGCTTCCAAAGCTATCCAACAGTGACTCTGCCCTAAACCCTGAACACATTTGGCCTTTGTGTCACTGCTTCCTACTGAGCACTGAGCATGGCAACACTATGATTCTGTCTGCGTGTGTGCAGCATATTTAAACTGAAAGACAGGTTTTAATGTTTTAAAGCTGGATTCGGCACATCAAAAGCTCTGTTATCTATGTGGTTCGTCCACCCATGCAGACTTAGATCAAGCTGTCACTGCTATTCTTGAGTGCTGAGAGAAATTTTTTGAGCAGATTTGACGTGAAATTTTCTTGTATATCGTTAATGGTGACATCTGTGACAAACAGCTTTGTTTTGCAGGCTCACTCATCATACGTGTAACAGAGGCCCAGATCTACTAAAAATCTGTGGTGGCATTAGGCAATTTAAGGTTTGAAAAAAGGCAGTTTTTTGCATGTCCAAATACAGAGCATAGCAAGGTGCTCAACTTGTGCTTTAGCATGTTACAGCGGGACATATTTTGAGGTTTGGTAAGTCATGAATTGATCTACTAAATGGGTAGGGGATCATACATAACAATCAATATAGATGAAAAACACCTTTATAACAACGTTGACTACATATAGCGCCAAATAACTCCAAAGGTAAGAGTTTCTGAGCCATGCCATATCGTCACTGCTCACAAAACCTCAGAGCACAAACTAAGTGGGCTCCTGTCATGCTCCCAAATGTCTGGCAGCTCTTCACCTGTGGGCCCCTGGGTCATTCAAATGGATGGTACAAGAGCCATGTGACAGCCGTGTCTCCAGCACTGTCTGTGCCGCTGAAAGAGCGGAGCCTGCTGGGACGACGCACTCGCTCAGCACGAAATGAAAAACATCTGTGACGCCAACACTGCTAGCCTCTCTGTTCCTGGACTCCCAAATGTCATCCGAGTGATAGATGAGACATATGTGTGTGTATTACAGCAAGCCACCCTCTGTTAAAGCTTATCATATGCGCTGCAAAACGTTGGATGTGTCACCGCCAACGCTGTCGCAGAAAAACAGGTTTCACCACATGACTCATCCGTCCTGTGAAGAAGCCGGTTGAACAAGGTGATGAAAAACAGAAACCAAGGAAGTAGCCGGTCAGCAGATGAGCACATTTGAGATTTACGAGCCCCCACATCTAATAAAGTACACTTAATATCTTGCCTAGTTGTTGCTTTTGTACCAGTTCAGTGATTATATTAATGATCAGGCAAAGCACTGAAGTCCCAAGCAGCCTGTAGCTGCTGCTGTTTACCCAAGGGCACGGATGTCAGCTGAAATCCTCTTCTAATGGTCATAATTCAGAGGAGCATGGCAATCCCTGGCAGGATGGGTTGAGTGCTTGCACCATTTACTACATTTGCATCTGTGTCATGACATATAAATAGTCAGTAAAGCTGTGATCTAAAGAATATCAACTTAGCAACTATTTCAGCTCATGTAACGTTCCTTCACGTCTTCATTTTAAGTGTACTCGTGGATTTGTGGCCTGTTTTTAAAGGTTTATATCTTGAGGAAGAGTCACGTGCAAGTCTGAAAAAAGGGAGACAAACAGCATATTGTTGGTTTGACAATAAGATAATTTTGAAGACATTAGCATTATTCTTAGAGCTTTTACTGAAGACACAGCATCACTGCAGTGGCCTTACTAAGTGTGTTGTTACCAGCATTTGTGAACAACTTTTTACATTGTTGCATTTTCATTTGTCCAGATACTCAGACAGCATATAAATCGTGATAACAGCTTCTTTTCATTTCTTAATTGCACTTTATCAAAGAATCACCCCCTCCATAACAGTCGAGATGTCATATTATTATTTGGAAAACCTGAAAAATACAGAATATGTGCATTCCATCCTCTCTGAACACGCTCCTCCCTGTCCTCAATTCATCCCTGTCTGCACATCTGCTGAATCACACTCATCTCCCCACAGGTCGCTTAACAACAGCAGCCTTTCATAACATTTCAACATGCCCTAAGCCCCCTTTAGCTGCCGAGGGAAAGAAATGCTCCCTACAGCCGATAAAGTGTTTCTTTATAGCTGCTTTTAAAACCGCACCCTTGCCCAGTTCTGTTGTCCCTTACCCCTCTCTGACAGATGATTATTGTGTCACTTGTCTTTTTAATTATTTATCTCTACAGTGACTTGTTTATAGCAATAATTAATGTAATGGCAGTAAAAAGCAAAAAGACCAAACTGAACCAAATAGTAGTCGGGTGATCACAGCTTACTTTTATTTTCTACTAAAATACATGTTTCATGCAGGTTTTGTCACTTTCCACAACAGTCAACAAAAACACAATGAAACTGGTGCAGAGCCACCTGGAGACATGTCGCCTCACAACATTAGGCAAAGAAGGATGTTGAAGTCGCTCAGTACAAGGTTTTGTGTGTGTGCAAATTTCTAGTGGCTTTATAAATGGCGAGTCTTCATCCGCTGTTACATGCTGTTACATGCTTTCACTTCATACCCAACAGCCAGCCAATCACATCTGGTCCCAATGCCGCACTTAATTAATAATCCCCGGGGGAGAAGAAAAGGCTGCTTTGAAAATCATACATGTGCTGGAGAGCAGAACGTAAAGAAAGTAGCCAGTGAGATATTGCTTTTGGACATGAGTGTAATAAAAATCAGTGTACAGTACAAAGTAGCCCAAATACTCTGAACAGCATATCTCTGGTGATCCATCAACTTGATTCAAAAACTCGTACAGTTCAGTTGGTCTCTTCGTTGATTAGCTGGGTGTGAGCGGAAAAAGTGAATGTTTATCTTTTCCATCCAGTTTTGTGACCTACGGACAAGGCTGCGCGCTGACAGGCTGTCACACAGCTGAAGTTCAAACCGTGGAGTCGAAGGCATACGTGAATCAGAAACGTAAAGGAGAGACTGAGCATGGAGGAAACTCTACGCTCTACTTTACAAGGCCTGCTATGATCTTCATATGAAAATAAAAAGAGGTAGGCAAATTCTCTCCGCTGCTCAGGAAACACTGAGTTTAATAAGATGCAGAAATGAGTATGAAGCACTTGTCAAACATGCTACACACAAAGCCTGTTTTAAAGATGACAGTCCAGCACAGCATGCTTGAAATCAGCCACCCGGCCTCTTAAAAATCGCTTCCTTCCTTCCACAGCTGCTTGCATATTGATACTATCAAGACTTGAATTACTTTTTCATGTAAACAAGGAGACAACAAAACACACGACTCATGCATGCATTATCATCTCCAGAACGTAGAACAACAGTAAACACGGACAAATGTTACCACACAGCATATTTAGTGGCTTTTGCTCGGACGTCTAGGTTGCAGGAGAATGTTAGGGAGCTTTGTTAATACAGAAATAAAGCAACCGCAATTCAACGCATCTTCTTCTCTTTCTTGCTGCCCGTCTGCATGACATCATTAAGGGTAAACGACATGAACGCAATCTGCTCAAGTTCACTCTCCTTGCCACACTCCATCAAGCACGAAAACTGATCCTTGTCTCCGTTGTAAGCCAGGTCTGAATAGCCGCTGGGTCCCCTGTGGATGATCCTGGGCTTGTCCCATCCTGATGAGTGCAGGGGGGACCGGTTCAAATACACGCCCATGTCTCTTCTACTCGATTTGTTAGTTGGGTGGATGAAGAGGAGCCAGGTTTGGGTGTCTGGAGACAAGAGCGATGTGCCACAGGCTTTGCTTTCAGCGTCATCATTCGGGACAAATTCGGGAGCGGGGAAGCCGATGACACTACCTTGGCAGCCTGACGGCGGTTCAACAAGCTCTGGAGCAATGTGGGGTTTGTCAAAATACATGCCGCTGTTTTCACTCAGGGCCTCGCACCTGTGGCCTCCAGTGTTACGAGCATTGCAGTAGAGGTGACTCCTGCCCTCATGATCTATGATCTCGGCCATTTCACACTCGCATGACTTTTTTCGAAGCATCTTACCAATATGCCACGTCTGGCCAAAGTCTGCACTATATATTGACAGTGCACGAGGGTAGACTGTGAAAGGAATGGGGAAGGAACAGCATCTGTAAGGGACATAATAGGCGTAAGCTGGGATGATCAATCTGCCGTTCTCCAGCTGAACGCCGTGGCCTGGACCCACGGCGAATGTGGCCCACTTATGGATGGATTCGCCGATCACACTTTCTGTTAAGTCTTTCGCTTGACTCCAGGTTTGCCCGTCATCGCTGCTGCTAACACAGCAAAGACGGGCCTTGTTCTTACCTGTGATAATCTGCCTGAACTCTGTGGTGACTCCCCAGATGCAGATGAAAAACAAGAACAGTGTTTTGCTGTTTTTTTCATACACAGGGCAAGGATTCATAGTGCGGTGGTCTGGTAGACACGCTGTCGACAGCTCCTGACTGGACGACCACTGGAGAAACATGACAAAAGACAGTGATTAAAAGGATGAGCATGGCTGAAGTTGACATTGATCAGTGTTGAAGCAAAGGTTCATCTGCTGGTTATTGTGTGTGAACAGTCACCTGAACGGATCCATCAGGCTTCAGGGTTCCTCTTCTCATCACAAGACTTTTGGCATCTTGGTCAGCAGGTGAGGATCTTTTCTCTGCAAAGGCGAGGAAGGTGCGACTGTGCCTCAGATAGATGAGAGCAGGAATTCTGTAGGTTATCCCATTTGACTCCTTTTCAAACAAAGTTGTTTTGACCGGCTCCTCATCGCTGCCACTCTTTGATGGTGTGTTTCCCATGGCGGATCACAGTTCCTGTGAAGAGAAATTGTTCCCAGTATATGACAAGTCGTAGCTTGTTTTGTAGTCTTGCTACAACAATCTCTAAAGCACAGACTCACAGGAAGAGTTCACACTCCAGCAGCTCCTCATAGACACACATGATTGCATTGCTACAAATAGCATCGAGCGTATACTGTGCACGCAGAGCAAAACCCTTACCTTCAACAGCGACTCTTCTCATTTGTCACCCTTGATCTCAGCGTGAACGGCATTATACCGTATAATTTCACGCCACACCAGGAACCTCTGATGTTCACGACACTGATGCTACGGGTTGATCAGAAAAGAAGATGCCACTGAAGCGAGAGACGCCAACGCACTCACTTCCCTGTTCGCTTAGACGCGGTGTGACTAAAGCACGCGTCGGATTTAACTACCTGAGTCAGCCAGAGCTCCGGAGATTCAGCTTGGTCAAGCATTTCTGATTTTATTGTGGTTGCATAACAACTACAGGGCAGACAGGGCAGGAGTAAACACTAACATAGAGCTACTCCGGTATGCAGCATCAGGCATGCGCAGTATAGTCAATTCCAATTAGAAGCTCGCTAGCTAAACAGTACAAACGCACACGGGTCGAAGATAAATTCGTCTCGACGAGTACTTAATATATTGTGTTATATACAGAAAACCGCTGCATTTTCCTAACATCAAACATGTAATGCCTTCAAGTACCTCAGCTTAGGTGGGCGGGCTAGTATCTTATCAGTGAATTCAATCTTTGACTAGCCAGGCTCACCGGTTTCTTCCGCCTTCGCCTGTAAACACTGCGTCAATGTTTACGTCTTACAGCCCCCTGCCGGACGGGAGGGGCAGCGCTCGACTTATATGCTGTTGCTAGGACACGGTACTACAGTGAGGCTCAATATCAAATACACTGCAGCAAGTAGTTGTGCCAGTGCAGTTGGTGAAAAGCGGAATCGACACTTGTCGAGTTGTTTCGTGATAAACGCATTACTGAGACAAACAAGATGACTGCTGCGTCCAATAAACTTGATGATGGACAGAGTTATCCCACCAAATGTTTCCCAGCCCGGACATTACTCCATCGAAAAAAAGAAGGTGCGTTAAGTTTAATTATGCCATTGAGAAAACGTTTGCCTCGCATGTTAAGGCACTAATAGCCTGTGGTTATTTGATTAATCACTACATCATGTATGTACTGGTACAGTACACTGGTTCAGTCTCACTGAGGGACTTGGATGAGATCAGCCTGAGATGAGCGATGAAGGATCTCTGAAGACTTGCAGATTGACAGAATATTTTTCTGCAATTGTTTCGATATTCAGTTAATTGTCTGAGACATCCATCAGGCAACAAAGCCAAATTATTCTTTGGTGCCAGCTTCCCAAATGTGATGGTTTGCAGCCTCTTCTCTGTTTTACATCACAGTACATTACAAGATGTAATTTGAGCGTCAACTTTGGCAGTGGGAAATTATGATGGCAATTTTCAGAAATAATTGTTGCAGCCTTAAAAGACTTTTCACTTTTGTAAACCCAATGCAACCTCATCACTCATCAGTATCTACAGATGTTATTTTATTCAGTCCTGTTTTTCCTCGTAGGTGGTGGTCATTGGCTTGTGGCTTACGGGAAGGCAGAGGAGCAGAGATACAGGACTGTGCGTCGAAGAGTAAAAGAGACTTATAGAGAATGTGAGAAGGACAGGGGGACAGATAGACCTTTTGGTAATACATTGGACAGACCTTTCCTGGTAAGACACTGAAGTCTCCATAGGTGAGGCGCGCTCAGTTGACCATAGAGGCCCCAAACCATTTCAATTCTCACTTTTCTTTTGTAGCTCCAGTTACACTGTGTTGATAAGCCATCTGAGCTCTGCTCTGTTGACATCAGCGAGCAGAAACTGGACTCTGTAAGAATCACTTCTCACATTTTTTGGCCAAAATAATTTGGTAGTTCGTGGGTAAAATGATTAAAGGCTTTCTTCACTGTGCACAGGTCAAACCAGAGGACCTCAAGGTGTTTGACAGTGTAGCCTCCATCGATGCATCTGTTAACTCCCTCTCTTTAGGTGAGTGCACATTCACCTTCATTAAGTTTTAAGGCCTGTTACAAAACGTGATCAGGAAATATCTTATTTTTCTGCAGGATCTTTCAGCAGTTTTGTGTCTTTAAGAGACCTCAACCTGTCGCTAAACAGGCTGTGCAACATGACGTTTCATGCTGCTGACTTCCCTTATCTCGAGGTAAGACGGCTGGCTTTGACATTACATTTAGATAGAGTGTCATTACTATTTTTAATGCTGTTTATATGAATTATCAACACATCACAGGGGTAATATACAACGTGACATGAGTTCTTTAGCCCTGGCAAGCACTTGAAAGCCTTTCACTTCCATCCGTGCTCTTATCTTCTTCTGGTTCATTTCTCAGCTTCTTTCTGAGCAGCAGCTAATCTAGAGAAGTGTTTAACATCAGTAATATCTCACATTACAAATCTCACTCGTACAATCTTCATTTGTCTCTACTCTTTGTTTAAATCCTGACAGGTTTTGGATTTGTCCTACAACAGTTTGTCAGCTGACGATATTGTGTCCATCGGCCGCATTCCATGTCTAAAGGTCCTTCATCTGACTGGAAATCAACTTCATCACCTTCCTCCTAATCTGGCTTCTTCCACCCATGACACCACTCAACTGTTAGTTTCACCTGTGATCAGACAGCTTGCTGTGCCAGCTCAGATGATCAGCGTTGAAGCGCATACTTTGAAATCAATCGCTGTAGTCTTTTGTCTGTCTGCTTTGATGTGCATGCATGAAAAATCCACTTCTCCTCAAACAGTATTTGCCCATTTGCTCTGGAGAAAAATGACAAAACCACAAACAGATAACTGATTAAATTAGCGAGCCTGGTCTTGCTTTCCTATCCAGTCTTCACACATAGGTCAGCTGCGTCAAGCACTGCTTTGTGTTATGGCTGTTTTGCCAGTGAGACAGTGGCACAAAGCCTGCTTTCCACATGAAAGTTATTCCAACAATCTTTGATATGAGTCAAGGAGAAGCTGGCAGAATGAGAAACGACTCATCACAGGTTTTCCACAGTAAAATGCAAATTCATCCTCAAATTAAAGGTTGACGCTGCCTCCTATTACTGCAGAGAATATATTTGATTGGTGTCCTTAAAAAGGAAGTGCAAGTAATGTGTCTATCTCAGAGTATTAACAGGCCGTTATAGTTCCACAAGTAAGAAGGAATAGGAGATTTTCAAAGGTCTTTAACCAATAATGATGCAATTATTTTAGTTTCATGGATCTTTCAAAACTCAGGCCTGTCCGTCATCATTTGGTTTGTTAACTCATCGTGTATCAGTCAATATTTACGATCAGTACATTGATCTGACTTCATAACATAACCAATGATGGAAGAAGCATTCACATCCTTTACTTTTACTTACAAAGTATCATCACCCCCCTACAATACAAGTACTACAAGTCCTGCATTCAAATCCATAGATAAGTAAATGTATGTGAGTATTATCAGCAAAATGTACAGTACATACAAAACTTGACTAAATGTACTCAGTTACATTCCACAGCTGAGCGTAACTTGTGCAAACACTTCATTCCAGAGAAAAGTCAAAATGCATTTGAAGCAGTTTTTAAAGTAGCCAAGAGGGGGCGCACAAATGCTCCAAATTCACACTCCTGGTTTCTGCTGAAGCGACTGCAGTGACTTTCAGTACACCTGCTCCACAGCCAGGTACAAAAGTCCAGCAGACGATGGTGGGCACACATACTGTATTATGGTATTTCACTGTAACTGCATGGATTTAACTGCATTATGAAATACATGCAGTATTTCTCAACGTGGATTCTATCCTGCTGATGAATTGTACTGTTCTGTTTTCATTTTGTCCAGGCCGGCTGAAGAAGAACACACACGCTTTAAAGCTCTTGAGGTGCTGCTGCTCGACGATAACAGACTGTCCTCTGAAGTCTTCAACAGTCTCGCAAACCTCAAGAGGTCATGATGTGGTCTGAAGTTTGCTATATTAAAGCATTGCTTGAGACGGACTTGCAATGCATTCAGCATCACTCATTAAGCATTTCTAATTATCAATTACAGGCTAAAGTGTTTAAACCTACAGGGGAACCGCATTTCTCAAATACCATATTTGCAACTGGCAGGTGCCTCAGAACCTTTGCAGACTTCTACTGATGAACATGTCAAGAGACTCTCACAGGTAGTTCATTCTGCTGTTGGTGTGTGGGATCGTTGCTGTCTCTTTAGCTCTTAAATCTGCATTAAACTTCAGTTACCCAAGATCTTTTCCAAGGAACACTGGGTGGAGTACTGCAGAGGATCCAGTTTTCCACTACCTCAGCTTCAGTTCCTCAATTTAGCTGACAACAAGGTGCGTTCAGTAATCCGTGCAAATAAATCAACCACGGCCCCTTCTGAAAAAAACGAGCTGACGTGTCTCATCTGCGTTTCCTCAACAGATTGCAGAAGAAGAAGCTCTGATGGCCGTCACTCTTTTCCCAAAGCTTCGGGAGATTAATATTCACTCCAACCCTCTGACCACACAGAGAAGTGGTAACCCATCTCTCCTGTCCTCTAAAAGGCTGGCAGTGAAAGTTTCTTCAGGCTTATTTTAGGTTTCTTGCTCAATGAGAGCTGCCTGAGGAAGGCTGATATGATGAATGACAATCTTGGGAGAATACTTATCCTCAGCACGTCAGACCTCCCCTGCAGAGACACTGGCAGCGAAGATCATCTCTTTTTATGTCATCTTTTACTTTCTGCAATAAACCCGGGGCAATCAGTTCAAGTATTTAACTCCATTAGTTTTCCACATGAATGGTGCATTACCCAAGTCAGCAGAAAAAGTATCACAGTGAAACGTATTGCCTCACATTTCATCCCGTTTGTTTTGTATTCAGAAAAAGCACTGAATGTATTGATATGCCTTAGCACTGATGGAGCAGACTGCATGTTGTCTGCGTATAAACTAGGTTTGAAGTCATAACCTCCAGTTTCAATACTTTTGGTTGGCACATGCCTGAGATTCCAAGGCTAAAACAATAACGGTGAGGCTGGCGGGTAGAGCGAGTAAGGCAAAAGGGTTCAGACAAGATACCATAGACATGGCACCATTATATAACGGTTTGACCCATTTTGCTAAAATCACCTTCGTGTCTCTGTTTGAACGCAGGAGACCCTCCCTTACTGACCTATTACCTCCAAGAGAGACTGGGCATAACAATAAAGCGTAAGAAGACACCGGATGTTGGGAAGCTCCCACTGAAGGTGTCCACTGATCCAAAGTGGAAGGTTGGATGTGTTCTGCATCTGCATGGGCCTCCAGATTTCACTATCTGAAAGTTAAACAGTTACTTGAAAGGTTTTTTTTTTTTTTTTTGACATTTTTGTATTGCAGGTGGAAGAACGAATCCCAAAGGTGTCAAAGAAGCCACTGGTGATGGATGCACCTTGTCCTGCTCAGCTTGAGAGACGTGAGCTGAACACAGAGCACTTCTTTCTTACTCAGGTATGAACCTGTGATTTTATTATTCCTGCTCTCGTTGGGAAACGTCAGTTCTATAACCTTTGGGTTTCTAAATGCTTTTCAAAATTTTCAGAGTCATTATTGCCTACTGGTGGTGGAGGAAGTATTTAGGTCCTCTACTCCTCTACAGTAAAAGTACTGATAGGTAATAAGTAAAAGTCTTGCATTCAAAGTGTTACTGAAGTGAAAGTATGGAACAGTCCAAACATCATCATCATTAAATGACAAAATGCTCACATTTGAAAAGCTTGAATGAGAAAATGTTCCTCATCTTTTTATTAAAAATGACTTAAATGATTTTCAAAATAGCTGCCAATCAATTTTGTCATTGATTAATCGACTAAGCGTCTCAGCTGCCGTCACACCATACGTTATAAGCTTTGTTTATTTTGTTTGTAAAAATCTATCAAACTAAAGCTGTCAGATAAATGTAGTGGAGTAAAAAGCATGGCATGAAAATGTGCTTGGTGGCACAGTGGCACAAGTGGTAACACTGTCGCCTCACAGCTAGAAGGTCCCGGTTCGATTCCCGCTGTGGGTGCTGTGGCGTGTCCTCCACCATGCCTTCAGTGTGTGGAGGTTGCATGTTCTCTGTGTGTTCACCTGGGGTTTCCTTAAAAGAAACCCACTAAAAACATGCAAGAAGATCACCACCTGACCAATGGTGACAAACAGGAATTGGGTCCCCGGGCGCCAGTCGGATGGCAGCCCACCGCTCCTGGTCCGCCGCGGAGGAAGGACGACCAGGATGGGATAAATGCAGAGGACAAGTTTCACCAATTGCATGGCGTGTGTGTGCATGTGCATGTAACATGTGACAAATAAGGGGGTGCCTTTGCACTTTCTTCATCTCAACATTTCAAATCCTTTTCTCTCTCTGCTGAATGCTGTTTCATGTTCAGGCTACTGACGCTGCTGAGTACGAGTTTGATCCTCAAACTGATCAGACAGAAACTAGAGAGAGGGAGGAGAGAAACAAGTACGACACCAAGTTGATGGACGTCAAACCAAATCCTGATGTGGTGCAGCCCATCGGTGAGGACTGCCGTTTCACCTACGGCTGTGTATTTTTGAACATTTTCCTCAAACCCTGACAAACTTTTGCTATACAATCAGCCCAAAGTGAACAGGAACATAATATTGTGTCTCTTCCTTTCAACAGGAATTCAAACAGCTGTTCGGATGCTGGAGCACACACTGAGGAATCTTAATGTTTACAGAGACTCGAAACCAAAACTTGATTGCATCCAGACACCATACAGAGGAAGAGAAAAAAAGGTTTTACGAGCACAGAATTCATTTTTATTCCCACTCAATATTACTGTCGAATAATAATAAATCTTGCAAGAATTGTGAACAACAAGATGTCCTTTTCTGTGCCCAGATTAAAGAACTTCCACCTTTGAAACCAATGAAGAGGCCAGCTGAAAGGGTGGAGGAGATGATCAAAGAAATCAAAGAGAGTACAACAATAAGACAAGTCCCGTTAAGTATGCGCCTTTCTGATCCCATGAACGTTCATGAGCTCACCTTTCTTCATGTGACACTCTGCTTTCTGTGCAGGCAGCGCCCTACAGAGCACAGGCGTTAACAAGCAAGAGGCTCTATTGCTGCTGAGGGATATGAAGACAAAGTACAAGATGGTCCATAAGAAAACAATGGAGCAAGCAGCCAGCATTGAGTCCCATAGAAACACTGACCGGACCGGAGCTGAAGCTCCAGCTGTGCAGATGCTCTGATGCATGTTCACAAGTGTTTGATTAAACTCTGGTTTTCTTCTGGCCTTGAGTGACACCTCATTAATGTTGATGTGCAATCGGTGTGAGTGGAACTGATGAGGAAACACATTTTATTCTGAAGTTCACCAACAGGAAACCTGTAGCCTAGCCTATAACAGGTTTAGACAAATGCTCCCTGCATGGGGGGAGCGACAGAGTTCATTAGAATGAATGTCTGTAGATGTGACTGGGGGACATGTGCTGAAGTGACTGCGTTTCTGTCTGATTAATGTGGTGACAAGGATACAGTGATGGCTTTGAGCAGCTGCACCACCTCTGCTATGTCCAGAATGAATCCAGCATGCATGCACTGTTTGCCAGCAGACAATAAAAAGCTGGCTGAGGAGTCAACTGTTGGTGTCCATTTGTGTCTTTTTTTGTGTCTGAAGTAAGTCTCTCACAAGTAGAAGTCCTGCATTATTAGCATCAAAATACACAGAGTACAAAAAGTAAAAGAACTTATCATGCAGAATTGTTCATTCCATAATAATATAGATTATAATTATATATTCCTTAATAACATCACTTGTTGCAGTTAATGTATTGTTCATGTTACAGCTAATGAAGTTTGATTTGTTTTTGTTTTGTTTGTTTCACCATATACACTGCAGGGTAACTTGTTAATTTCGCCAAAGGATCAATAAAGATTTATCATTTTATCTGTTAATTTTATATATGTATATTGTTATTCATCTGAATCTACAAGATAACTAGTGATTAATGGTAAATGTAACAATAAATGTAGTAGAGTAATACTAAAAAAATAAATAGAAAATAGATGATTTACGAACCTGTAAAGTACAAGGACCAAAATTGTGCTTAACCCTAAAACAGGCAACGTGCACCAGGAGATACACACTCTTAAACATCCTGTAGGGGGTGTGCTGGGAGGTTTTCACTAATCAACACATGATTTGGTTCAGGCTTTTTTGCATCGTTTCGTCAGCCTGATCAGAAAACATCATGGCTGCCAGTGGTGGAGAACCTGCTTCGTTGGGGGTAAATAATCATATATTGTTCATACTTATTTTCAATAAAACAACAATAGAAATTCCTAAAATTAATTAGGACATTTGTCTAAACATTCTGATGAAGGAAAAATGTTCCAGCTGTGTTTGTGGTGTTACCCAGCAGCTTTTAAAATGTACGTATCCCCTGACATACGTTGCCAGATTAGGGGTAGAAATTTGGTCAATGTGCATTATTCAAAATTTTTCTTCAAACTGGAAGGCATGTTAATAATTACTGCAGTACCAGATATCATCATGCACAGCTGTGCCTACTACAGCATTATAACTGTATTTTACTTAAAAATATCTATTTATTTTCAAGCAGGGCATCTCGGCTAGGTCCTTCTTTGGAAAAAGAAAGGAAAGCACAGGGATGAGAGTGATAGAGGAGATCCCTGCGAGTTCCTTCCTCCTCTGAGTCAAACAGTGATGAAGATGAGGAAGTAATTTTCAGCCAGCATGAGATACAGGCAGTGAATGAAGGCAGTTCTGATGAGGAGGATGAACATTCTGATGAGAAGGATGAAGAAATGGATTGCAGTACAAAGTCCAAATGAGCCAAGGGATTCAGGTGACAGTAGTTTTATCTAGGGACACTGATATGTGCAATCCATACAAATGCATGTATGTAGTAGTCAGTGGCTTGTATCGCCTCCCTGAGGGCAGAAGTTCAAAAAGGATGTGGCCAGGGTGGGAGGGGTCTCTGGTGAAAAATATATAAAATATTGTGGAAATGTAGACAGCAAAAAAAATAAAATTTTCTCCAGTGTTCACTGAGAAAATGAAATTGCTGTGTTGTTGTTTTTTATGTAATCTTCAGTGCACAAAAAGTTCATATGTTCATCATGAAATGTTCAGTTTCGGTGTCACTTTTTTATGAGATTGCTTTGTTATGAGATTAAGATGGATTGGTAAAAATGAACAAAATCAGCTTTAAAAGTGCTATGTGTAATGTAAATGACCAAGGAATACAACAATTTATAATTTATCCTCATCAGATTGAACATTAATATGTTTATCATTTGGGCTCTTAATAGGGCAACGTATCCTGGGAGATACAACTCATAAAATCCAAAATATTGAAAAGAAAAATATATATATATAGATAGATAGATAGATAGATAGATAGATAGATAGATAGATAGATAGATAGATAGATAGAGATATATATAGAATGTGGAAATATTTTTCTTAGGACCTAAAGAGATGAGTGATAACATTAAAAAATTTTTGCAACTTTTTTTCCACTCTTGCCTGTTTTAGAGTTAAGTACAATACTTGAGTACTTTCCACAGTGACTGCTCTGCCGTCCCTCAGTGGAGCTCGCTGTGATGGTCTGTGTTGGACAGGAATCAGAGTATTTGACGGAGCAGTAGGTGTTGGTAACTCCGAGCAGACCTCTGCAGTTCAGCATGATTCACGGTCACAGACATGTCTGATTACTGCAGGTCCATACGTCACATGTGACATTCCTGCGAGCTTACAGGGGATGCTTTTTCGTTTCTGGTCACGTTCTGTTTTTCTTGTTCATCCTCTTTTTGATTTCCTTTTGTCCTTCATATGATTTCAATTATTTTTCCTCGGCGCAGCTCCAGCAGATGTGGAATGCACTCTGAGCCCAGGTGGAATAAATCAATAGGTACTCTGGAGATATTTCATCGGATTCGACATTATTGCATTCATGTGTGGATGTTTCCTGCTTCTGTATGTACTGAATGGTAAATATATACAAGATGTATTGCATACAGATGATCCAGCCAGAAGATACTTTATGGTTATGTTACCTAGTAATTTATCATTGTATGACATGTTTCACATTTTCACTGCTTTTTAAATTTCATTCATTACAATTAATATATTATCAAAATATTTTTGATTTACGATATTTATTTATTTAAAAACTGCTGCAAAGCCTTCTCAATATATAATCTATTGTTACATGAAATTCCCACCATTGTCATTCAAAACCAATCATGAAATTATTTTTTCACAAAAACAAAAAAAGATTAAACTGCTGGCTATGCTTTCAATAACACAAACACACCTGGAAGCAGCAACTTTATGCTCATGCAAACTCTGATAATAAGATACCTGAAAGGTCAGGTGACCCTTCTCACGGTGGGATGTGTGAACACAGCATTGTTCTTTAAAAAATATCAAATATTAGAGATTTAATTTACAGCACCATAAGTAGTTTACATATATGACCACTGATGTTGCTCTGATGAATTATTTCAAACAATCAGTGGTTCCCTGATCTGTGCGATCAGGCAGACACCTGGTCTTCAGTCTGAGGGTCCTGTTGGCCTCTTTTCAGCTCTAGTGGTATATTTGATGGTAATGAGGCGACTGTGCCAAATGGCAGAGATTTGACACACTGCAAATACTATTTTCCGGTTCATCGGAGCAGAGCTCGTCTGTGCTGCAAAGATAGAGTGCAGAAAGATACAGCTGCTAAAGATCTCTGATGCTCGGCGTGATTGAATTACAGAGAAATTGTGATAAATCTCTTCAGATTTTCCCACAATACTTTTCCTGCTCTTTCCAGGCTGGAGCGCAGCCCAAGCAGAGGCCGTCCGAAGATTTGTAGTTGCGTTCAGTAACATGGTGGAGTTTGTTCTTCAGCCAGTAGGTCCTGGCATGGATTTCTTCTGCCTGACCACAATGTTGTTACAAAGTAATTTGGAAGTGATAATTCTTAGTACCTCAAACAGGTTCGGGTTGCATAAGTGCTGTGTTTTCATGCATA
The DNA here is from genome assembly GCA_037975065.1 of Chaetodon trifasciatus. NCBI lineage: Eukaryota > Metazoa > Chordata > Actinopteri > Chaetodontiformes > Chaetodontidae > Chaetodon > Chaetodon trifasciatus. The sequence continues at coordinate 3,803,579 of JBBMOE010000011.1, forward strand.
TAATATTGTGCAAGAGGACGTTAGTTTCCACAGTTTTGGGCAGTGATCAGTCACATTCGCTGGCATTCACTGACCTCATCACTCACAAAACTTATCAGAAGCTATTTTTCCCACATGTGCATGCACTTTGCTTTGTTTGTGATTGTGGCTACGTTAAACCTTCTGAAACTCGCCTCGGCTCTCCCTGCCACCTTTACACTTCCACACTATTTTGGATGCAGTGACAAGTAAAGTCAATCGATTCATCATTTAGTTGAATAATTAATGACTCAAATAAATGAAATGAGGTCCTATCTTGCATTACATTTGAATGCATCAAAATAATCCTGGTCACACACTCCCACCACTACCTTTCTCTTCAATCCTGAAAAAATTTGGTAAAGGAGAAAAGTCAGACAAATACACAAACAAACATCCTCTGAGGCTGATCAGGCGATCGGTGTGCAATCAAAGTCTGCTGGCACAGTTTAAACGTGAGGCTGTAAGGTTAAGTTGGTTTTTATAAATACAAATATAAGTTTAGAGGATAGCTAAGACATACTGTGACTTCTCCAAAGCTTTTTCTTTTTCTTTTTTTTTTTTTTTTTCATGTAAGGGAATCAATTTTGAGTACTATCAGAGAAGTAAAATGTCATTGTGGATTACCATCACACTGTCACTTCCATAAAATTGGAAGAGTCACAAGAGACAAATGACCAGAAAAAAAGGTCAACGTTGAAGCAGCAGAGGTCAGAACATCCTGACATTTATGGTATTAGCTCCAAAAACACCGGATCACACACTTCCCTGTAGTCTGTAACAAAGGCTTTTCTATTAGAAATGACATCATCAGGGTTATTTCTTAACTGTTTTGACAGTTAGAGATACTCTTCATAGCAACTAAACTGAACCTTAAATGAATTTCTATTTCTAACTGTATATCAGGAACTTTTCAAACATCACTGCATACACTTTGCTACCTGGCCTGCTAATACTGGTGATTTACGCTCACTGACCTGGTGGAGGCACGCATGCTAAAGAAGTGAAAATGACCTCCTAATGCGAGAAATCCCTCCAAGGCTAAAGATAATTGCACAATCTACATATGTCTGTAATTTATTCCCTGCAAAGATGATGCCAAAAGTTTCAATATAATTAGTTTTACTTTAGGTTGTCGAGTGAAGCCGGTGGATGTCAGTGTCTCTTCTGTATTTTCATTGGACTCTTCTTCACATTAACGTCTACACAGAGTAAACAAACAGACAAAAAGGGATCAGTTGAGCTTTTCCTCTGAAGCCTCTTTTGTTCTTAGCATGAAAAACTGATGAGGTGGGTTATTAACTGAAAACACATTTTCATCCATGCTCTCGGTGATATAACAGAATCTGGCAGGAGGGCGAGACACTCTGTCCAAATGCAAAAATAACAAAAGACATAGTGGAGAAAGGCATGATGGTGTGCGCCTCAGGCAACACAGACCTTTGTTTATATTTCTGTATATGATTTATTTGCTTGTTTGCTTGTTTTTCTCTATTTCGGCACGGTGCATTTTCACATCTGGAGCAGTCATCGCTGCAATCAAGCCTGAGAAATGTTTGGGTAAGGTTTGTTTGACTCTCAAATTGAGGGCCAACAGTTAAGCTATGAGAATAACCCTGTGGAGACTCAGACACCAGATTTGGCTCAGGAACAATAGGCCTGAATACCTCATCAACACTCCTCATTACTCAAGTGCCAAATGAGTTCACTGCAGACTGGACCTATTCATTATTTCTTTTGATGGACAATTGAACTGTAACACACTTATCATGTAATCCCGGAAAGGCTTCGGATACTCTGGCTGACATCTGAAAAGAGGCCATTATTAATTACAGATCATAACTGTAAAGCTGTTGCTGGTCGTCTTTATTCTGTGAAACAAAAGGTCTCACTGTGGTCTGTCTTTAATAGTTTACAGCCATTACAAGCACGTGTTTAAAATGTTGACCTTTAAACCGAGTCGCTCAGGATAAGGGGATGAAGACCAAAGTGTTCATGACATGTAGCCTGGTATTGTCCGTGTTTTCTTGGCCAGACTCCAAACATCAGCTAAAATGATCAGGGCCAACTTAATTAATGAGAGGGTAAGGGTGTAAAAAACAGAGCCCTTGATAGATTTCGGAAGTATTTTGATGAAGTATAAACTCAGGGGCTCTGCTGAGCACCTTAATCAGCTATGAAAGCAAACACATCTATCAGACTTAATTAACTTAACACAATTTGGCTCCCTTTGAATCAAAAGGCTGCCTGATTGATTTGCAATGCTTCAGTTCCTCACAAACACTGTATGCATCGGCGTGGAACTACCCGCTCGCAGCACATGAGGAAATGTTTTATTTAATCTTTTGAAACGAATTCGACTCAGCTGCTTTCCTTTGCGAGTCAGCGCGATTATTGCAGAGCTGCAAAAAGTAAATCCTGCACTACCTTTCAAGGTTTTTTGTAACATGCATGTGTTGATGTTCTCTGACTGGCTCGCAGAAGAAAGCGATGTATGAAACAACAGCACGAGATTTGTTAATATCACAACAATGGCTCAGGAGTGCCCCCAATCCTGCCCCGACTCGTGACCCCGAGTCTCACATTTTCTTCACTTCTCACTGAATCTGGGTTACATGGGCAGCAGGGTGGAGTACACATACACAGAGAGCTAACCGGCTACATGATTTATACCTACTGACTGCCCCCAGCTGTTACAATTGCCAGAGCCAAGACTAAGCATGCATAGCTGAATTGGCCCGTGAGACGAATCCACAAACATCCACAAAATGAGGACTGATAGGATTTCCATCAAAAATGACGGACAAAGAGATCGAAACACGCGGTGCCAGATTCGCCAAGTGTGCTGTAAATAAAACTCGCTCTAAACCTGCACAACATTCACCAGTTAACGACCTGCATGGGAAAACGGCGACGTGAAAATGTTAATTACTAATTTAAGCTGGCAGCAATAAAGTAGAACACCCCTTTCTCACCCCTTTGACTGGAATGGCCTCTGTAGAGACTGTTGTAAACTGCCAGGTCCGACAGTTTACACAAAAATGTGACGGCCTTTTTCACAGAGTAATGAAGGCCTACAAGGGAAGTGCATCTGTTTCAAAATATTGTTTCATGCCTTCAGTGCGAGACAGACATAGCTGTCTGGCGCAAAGTGTGAAAGAAACACAATGAGTCATTATTGTGGACGGGGAGGGGGACAGAGAGAGCACGTCGGGAGTTCACAGAGAAGGGAAGCAATATTATTCTGAAGCGCCCACTCAGTCTACCAAATCTGCAGTTGCACACTGACTGAGTCATGGGAACCGCAGTGATAATTTGACACCTGTTGATCAAAGAGGCCTGCGGACAGACTGCACACGGTGCTGCGGAGCTGACATGGGTTCCAGAGAGCTTGTTATTTCCATCGCGTTTTCTTTAGCGGTGTTACTCCAAACTTTGGATTTGTTTTTTGTGGCACTCGTCTAATTGTTAAGTGTGATGTACTTCCTTTACTCCTCTGGCTTGGGAAATACAGATGCCCTCCAGTTTCTCGGCCTACATTTAAATCTAACAGCACACCCATTGAGAAAATGGTTTCATTTTGCAACGAGCAGGCCAGGAAAAAATGGAGATATATATATAGCAATGCCAGAATATTTAGAATTAGTGCCTCGCGATTGTATGCCTCTGCCAAGCAGTCAAGTTGCAGGTTTACATCCATGTATTTCCAGACTCATGTAATAAATTTAGTGAAGACTTTAAAAGCATTTCATAGAAAGGTATTAAGTATTTTCTGGACTGACAGAGAGCTTCATCACATGGTGCAACAACAATCACCTGAAGCTCGATACCAGCAGAACCAGTGAGCTTATGGTGGATTACAATGCTTCAAATGTGGATGTTGCTGCAAAGAAGCTACGAGTTGTAAAATGTTGATGCTTCACACGCATTTTCCACCCAGCAGCACAGATCAATACAATCAGCACAGTTTCAAGGTGGACGCCAATTCAGTATCCGACCAAATCATTTCATCATAATTAGCGTATGAATTCTTGAGTTTTGGACAAAAACGTGTCTGGTATGGTCATAGCGACCTTTAGCTACCACATTCTAATCAGTTCATCCTTGAGTCCAAGTGAACATTTTTGCCAAATTTGAAGAAATTCCCTCAAGGCGTTCCTGAGATATCGTGTTCACGAGGTCAACAACCAGGAAACATAAAGCCTCCAGCCAGCATGGAGACGTAACAAGTGATTCTTATGAGAATGCTAATGCTGGGAAAATACTGTATGTGTGTGCACGTTTGGGATCGGGTTGAACTTCTGCTTTTGATTTCAGGCCTCTGATAACATTTCATCTCCAGCGGGAAAACAGTTTATCCGGCCTTCCGGAGTTCTCTTTAATGGAAGCCTTCAGGCGGAGACGGTGCTCAGGCCGCTCCGCTGTGGCCGGCATGCAGGCCACAAATGAATCAGCAAATCGCTTTTGAACGCCTTCAAAATCAACTGGGAGCTCTGAGCCGCATCTTCAGCCTGTGACATAGGCCCACTGTCTTGCTGCGTTTGACTTAATGTTTCTATTAAATGTGGCCTATACACCATTTAAGCATCAAAGTTACGGCTAAAAACAAATCAGAAAAGTGTTAACGGGTGCAAAAACAGCACATGCATTCAGCTGCATCAACTACGGCCACTTTGGAATAAAAGTATTTGTGGTATGTGGAGTTGTAAAATGTCGTTAGGCTATGATAACAAACCAAATCGTGGCTGCATAAAAATAGCTACAGTAAGTCTATATTTTGACATGAGAGGAATTGGGAAAGGCTGCTTTCACATGTACAAACACACAGTTGTGACACGGCTGTGTGTTCACTGGATGCCTCCTGCGTCTGCATGCAAAACCCATTCAGTCACAGGTATGTACACAGAAACCATCCAAGAACCAATACGCTTCAAATAAGGTGACAAAAGCACTATTTGTATTTACAATAAATATGTTGATGATCATAAAACATCCTGAAAAAAGCCTTTACATTCTGAACAGAACGTGGCCCATTTGCCCAGCATATTCGAAAACACAAATTATTTTCATTAAAGCGAAGGGTTTGTTTGAGAAATACTTAAACCACAAAGTCCTCAATCATTCAATAGGTGCACATATGAACATGAGAGAGTCGACATAGTTTAAACAGCCAAATTCAGAGCTGGATGCTGAGCTTTTTCACATTTACTGTCCGCCTAATTGCTTGAATTATAACCATGACAGATATTAAAACACTGCTACAGCTCGTGTTCTGTGACCTAATAATTTACAATATGTGATGATTAAAACATGACGGACAACAATGTATGAATCAATAAACAATATTATAAATGAGAAATCCCACTCGTATTACAGGACTGATGCAGGACATCCAAGTGCAACATGTATGAATAAAGTATGTACTGTAATGAATATAAAGAGTGTCGAGGGAGGACCAACTATTAGGGTGAACACAGGTCTTCTGTCTGCTTAGGATTTAGGAAAGCCACCATCTCCCGAATGCCATCTTCACAAATTGTGGTCTGAGAAGCTTTACTCAGGTTTTCTCCCTCCTCTTTGAATTTTCTCCACGTCTCTGAAAAACACGCTTGAATTAACAGACATCTGTCACCAAGACCAACGCGGTCATCTTCAAATAAGTCGGGATGGTTTCACGAAAAGGTGTGACAAAACAAACCTTCATCGAGTGTTGTGAGTAACGTGTAATTCTCTGGATGATCCATTATATCTTTTCTCTGAACGTCGCCAATTTCCATTAATTGTAGAACACCTGTGTGCATAAAGAAAGAAGTCAGATGAGAGTCACCAACTGGTGCAGTAATACTGTGTATTTGTCTTACAAGTAATAGTTTTGTAAAATACGCTTATTTGCTTTCTTGCGGACGCGTTCGTGTGTCATTCTGCAGAGATACACTGACCCTTTGAGCTTTCTTCTTTCTTCTTCTTCACATAAATATGAAGCTACTGCCAGCTGCTGGTTAGCTTACCTTAGCATAAAGACTGGAAACAGGGGGAAACAGCTAGCCTGGTTCTATACAAAGGTAACATAATCATCCAACTATGCTCCTCTAAAGCTCACTAATTAATAGGCTGGATCTTATTTTTTTGTATAACTGTAAAGGTTCTAGGGTTATGTGCTCGACTATGTCTTGGTTAGCTCTTTATGCTAAAGCTAAGTGGCTGCAGGCTATAGTTTCATATCTGATGGACAAACATCAGAGTGGTTTCTCATCTCATCTCTCCACCAGAAAGCGATTAAGCATATTTAACAAAATGCTGAACTACTTCTTTCACATAATTCCTCCCAGTAGTTCCAGTACCTTCTACAGCTTTCCATACTTGCACTTCAACCTCAGCAGTACTTTGTCTTTCAACAGCAATGATCCTTACTGTGTGGGGCGGGTCAACTTTCAAAGACGACTCTACTTTATACACCAAGAGGCTATTTTTAAATCCAAGGTAACAGTGAGTCTGGTTACTTTCAGCTTTACTCTCTAGAGAGAAGAAAAAACAGGCAGAGATTGTGCAGATGACCATTAACAGCCAATCGATATCATGTCAGTATAAACAGTTCATCATGCTGTGAGCCATGTTTTACTACCTGGACAAGTCTTACAGCACTTTCCCACTGATTTCAGAGGATGCTGGCATGGGTACTGGCTAGGGCACGTGATGCGTTTACAGTCCTGGAGGCCATCAGTACAAGTGCACAGGATGCATTCCAGGACCTTCCCCAAAACTGGGTGCCACATGTCTCCATGAGAGTACGTCTTGCCATTGTATAAACACGCTGAGAGAAATGGAAAACATGTGAGCGTGGTGCTACATATGGAAACAATTGGAGAAGTTGCGAGGAACAAATCAAATACCTATACAGGATCTTTTTCTTTTGACATCGTCTCACCTCTTTGGTGTTTCCTCTGCAACAAAATCTTCACGGTGGTCTCTGAAGCCCCTTTGAGGTTAAGTTTACTGAGGCTCAGGCCTCTGGGAGAAGTCCTGACCCTGGGTGGAGTGGCACGGTCGGACCGCGCCCTGCTCTGCTCTCCAGAACACTGGTCCACTGAATGCCTCTTTTGTGAGCACAGGCATAAAAAACACAGTTATCTTCCATCTCTTCAGCTATTGGCTTTACTTGCTTTTCCTATGAGTGATAGCTTAAGGAGCATCATCATGAATCACTGCCCACATCTCGGCCTTCTTCAGAACTTAAACCAGAACGACGCTGCAGTGGAGTCTTATTATAAGGCCAAGTGGTCTGTGCACCTTCAGGGAAGATCTGAAACCTCTGTCTTTAACAATCACAGCAAAACTGGTGTTTCAGAAATAATCTGAATAATTTAATGCCAAGTTGAGCAAATTATTGTTGGAATCCTTAAGAGAAAATTGATTTGTTTGCCGGACTGCACGTGGAGGTCAAAGGTCAGCATCAGCTACAGAGCAGCTCCCCTGAAGCTTGGAATGATCTCACTGTCACGTTCAAGGACGCTTCATCAGAGCAGACGCTTGCCTGTGCGACTTGAACTGTAATTAAAGTACAGCTGCAGAACTAATGACACAACCTTGCTGTCTTCTACTGCATTTAAACATATTTTCAAAGACAGGTGAGTTTGATATGAAAGAGCACTTTGTAGGATGTATTAATGTTGTGATCCATCAGCAAGAACATACAACGCCTCTGTTCAGCTGCTGGCTTCCATCCTCAGTTGATGAGGACCCACTGGTGCCATGATCTAAAGACCAAAGAGACACAGACCAAAACCAAGTGTGAGGACAATGCAATTAACACATATGGCAGCCAGTTACATCAAGGCTGGGTTGCAATTCATGATACGATCATATTGTGACTTTCTTAGTAATCAGCCATATGCTTCGGCCTCATCTACACATCAAATTCCTAAAAAAATATTACTGTGGGCGGGAAACAGTTAAGTCATTCTCTCAGTTTGGTGGAGTTTGTCTACCTTTACACACCAAACAGCAGGTATCTGGAACTGAGACTGGCGAGGAGCAGGTGATTGGTTGACATGTTTTCAGAGCGCAGAAGATGTTTCCATTCTGAGAAAACAGAGGGAGGGAAAATTCTTACTTTTTAAATTTCCAAGTATGTACTCCAGAGGGGAAGGCTTAAGTACTCCAAGATTTCTGCAGGCCTCTCTGGACCTGCTTACATATTTATATCACTCGAAATTACCAAGACAGAGTCCAGACAACATAATCACACCATCATCTGAGATCTAATGGTTTTGAAAAATACAAGCAAAAACTGAGACATTACCATGAGACAGAATGAGACAAAACTGCAGTATATCATGTCTTCTGTGATATAAAGCAAAGCTGAACAGACACCGCAGTGAGAATGGAACAAGTCATTACTGACAAAGAGACACATACAGATATGCATTGGGATAAATATGACTTTTACGGTTCTAAAACGAGGACTCATCCTAACACTCATTATAATGTTATGTGATGTCTCCTTGGAAACATCTGTTCACGAACTCCACTTAACAACTCATAAAATTAACTTCTCACATCATGTGGCCCTTTTTTGAGAACAACTCAAAGGTGATTTCAACTTTGGCTTCGCTGCCGCTTTCCTCTCCGATATCTGCCCTTTGTTTTTATAAATCAAAGCTTTTCATCACTTCTCTTGTGCCGATGACAGCCGAGCTGAGCCAACACGCAAACCAAAGCAAGATGCTTTCCCCCAGCAGCTTCAGGATTAGCTGAATCATTAAATCAGCATTAGCAGCTATAACCTAATGAGCAGAGACGCACACATATATACAAATAATTAATTTTTGATGAAATATAAGACGTTCTATCAAGTAAGCCACTGCTGGAAGCTGAGGGAATGCTGCACAAGTGGCCTTTATGTGGCACTTGTGCAGAGCCTCCAGCAATATTTTTAATATAATAATATAAACAAAATCAGTAAAGTGATGGCACTTACTGAGCATGTGCATATAACACACTGGTTGCTTTGCTTGGATGGGAAGAGGTCGTGCTTGTTGAAGGTCTCCCCCGGCTGATAAATACTTCCGTTGTACCTGCAGGATTTCACAGACGCTCTCAGCCCTGCAGGGATCCTGGGCTCATCTGAGGAGGGCACACATCACACAGGACAGAGGTCACAAGGAGCACGGAGGGAGGACAAGGAGGACTCAGAGCTGGTGAGGCGTTTAGGGGACGGCCTACCTGTGCATCTTGGACAGCACTGCTGGGGCTCGGTTACTGGGTTCTCACACGGCAGAGCGGGACACTTGATTGTGTTGCACTTCACATGGCCTGTCTGAGAGAGAGCATACACCTTTAAAGCTCTCTGCCAGCAGCTCAGAGCTCTTTAGACAGTGGGGGGATTTGAGTGCATTATTCCTTTAGATGTTTGTGAAGAGATGAGGTTTATAAATATAGAAAGGCACCTCTGTGCAGACACAGCGCATGCAGAACATGAGTCCGAATGGCTCCAGATAGGGATGCCAGCTGTCCCCTGGGTTGTAAGTCTTGTCTTTGAAAGTGCATACCACCCCGGACCCTGGGTGTCAAACATGAGGAGGATGAGCTCCAGCATTGAGAAAGGGATATGGCGCAGATGAACCGAACAGCAAAAACAAAGGATTTTCCTTGTCAACTAACACAAAACATTTGTCAAAGCCATTTCGTCAAAGCAACAATCCGCTCCAAGTAATGCAAACTAGAGGAAAGCACGAGAAACTGCACGGATCCCACCACAGCCCATAATGACCATTAAAACAAAACACAAGTCATGATTTCACTTCTGGTGGCTTCTGTGGCAGAATGAGGTGAAGGAGATTCACCACAGAGCAGCACAGTTATGTTTGGAGCGGTAGATGTGGTCACTCTGACAGTGATCGGTCAGTTTTGGTAAAAAAAATAAACTCTGCTGACTTGAGTCACAGCTTCATGCTTTTCCTTATCTTCAGCCCCGCACGTCTGATCAGGACAGAATAAGCATCCGAAGGGTCAGCTCTTACCTTTCCGGGGTTTCAGCTCCGCATCTGCAAACCAAATGATGAAACACAACAAAAACGTAGACTTCATTTTTTACATGTGCGTGGGTGAGTCTTCACCGCGCATTAAATACTGTATGTGTGTCTGCGAACACAAACTGCAGGACAGCGTGAAACAAGCGTAAAAAAAAAAAAAAAAAAAAAATCAAGCTTTTTCATGGTTGATCTTTGGCGCCTCCTTCAGGAGACGAGAGGTAGCGCAGAGAGCAGAGATGACAGCGGAGTGCAGGCATGACCCCAAAGCCTAAACTAGATCAGATGTGCAGAAAGTAACAAACGAGGTGTTCAGGCAGCGAATTCACTCTATGAAAATACTCGTTTTCAAGTTTCAATCATTTTAGTCGAGTAAAAATACAAAATGTGAAACTTTTTCCTTTGAGAAACTGAGCCATCCTTTGTCAAGGAATTATTTATATATTGTACATATATATAGTTGATTTTATTTAGTATCCTTTTTTGTTTATTTTGTTCTTTTTCTATGTCACCTTTTTATTCTTCTCTCCCTGTGTGGGATCAATAAAGCTTTATCTTATCTTAAAAGAAGAGATGGCTCCTCTCATGGTCTGATACTGTTTTTATCACCAATTCGTTAAAGTGCATTCTAATGTTCTGCTGTTTCAGTTGAAATTATACTAGTTTGATCTACAGCAATGCATATTTATGAGCTAGACACCAGAGATGTCAGATAAAGTAGTGAAGTAAAAAGTGCAATATTTCCATCTGAAATGTATTGAAGTAAAAGTAAAGGGTAGCTTGAAATGAAAGTTTTCAAGTGCCATTCAAGTAAATGTACTTTGTTGCATTCCACCAGTGCCAAATATATGTACATGACTGCCCCTAACATAACATTTTGTCTGTCGGTCTCTGAGTGGATACTATCCTGAACTTTATGTAAGCAGATAACCAGTGAGTGCGCTTATGATCAACTCATTATGTGATCTTCTATTACATTCAGTGATGGAGAAATCATCATTGTGTCAAGAGATTTTGTCAAGTATCTTGCACCCTGTGGTAAAACCAGTCTTAAAAACAGCTCAAATGCAAATTAGGCTATGCAGAAATGAGAGCAACAGACACTTCTCCATTTATTAACACTCATGAGGGGAGAAAACTGTGCAATCATGTTAAAGTAGACATCAACATACTCGAAGACATGATAAAAAGAAGAGATGTGACCAAAAGCCTGAACATGAGTCTGGTACATCTGTTCCCTCCTATGACACCCATTCAAAGCCATCACTTGGCTCAATAATTAAGCATTTAGTTTGGAGTAACAGCTTAATTCATAGTGCAGATGAATTGGAACAAAATCCACAAAACTGTCGTTCCTAAAATGTGACTCCTCTCCAAGTGGAGGAAATGGCATGCTTCCAACATTACAAACTTCTGAAACAGATCGAGCCTTAAAAACAAAAAAACCCATCAACGTCAACAAACCTAAAGCTTCTCAATAGACGGCAATTTCTGTTTCCCTTTTAAAAACTGCACTGGATGTTTGGATCACTGTCAGCGGGACTTTTCAGCACATGCTTGACTTAAAACCTTGCTTTAAAAACGTCATCCGGACCCGGCTAGAGCTGCAAATTGGAAATATTTGAAAGATAAAAATCTCACTTTTGAACTTTGCATCAAAAATGTCAATTTGTGCCAACAAAAATGTCCTTTAAAAATCATGTAAGAAGATATTGAGTGCTTTTAATTGGCTGAATACCCACTGGAAACATGTTTTTCAATCCAAACGTGTCTCTCATACTGTAGAGCATCGTGTGTGCGAGAAGCTCGATGGCTGACAGACCGTCACGGGCAAGTGTTCAACACGTATCAGACTTCCTGATGTCAGCACGGTCTAGAGAATGGCATACAGACTAGATTCAACTCCTGTCACACAAGTTATACTTTTAAATGTCTGAAGTACAGAATATTGCATTGTAAGATGAATTAGACAGCGCATACACACACACACTAATGCGCCCCCACACACACACATGTACACACAACAGAAAGCAAAAACAGTGGAGACTCAAGAGCTGCTGCTGTGTGCCCCCGTGTCGTCCTCCTGCTTCTGCCGTTTCTTCGCTCTGATTTCATTCATGGCTTCCTCTATGGAGCGAGTGTCCCTCTTGTTGGCCACCGGCACTGGGAGGGAAGAAATAAAGCGGGATGAAGCAGAACTGTGGTGTGAGTTACTGTACGTGAGACGAAGTAATACCGTTTCTGTAAGAGCACGACAGCTTTTCTTACCACAGCCGTAGGCCCTGTTGGCCTCTAGCGTGTGCGCTGCGTCTTTTGCAGCCGAGGTGCCAATCAGGTGACTGTATTTGTCTCGGTAGTTGGAGTTGGGACACGCTTCTGACTTCATTGTCTGACTGGATTCTGTTTCTTCCAATGCTGCCTGTTCCTGCAGTGAAGAGGAGAGAAAAAGTTGAGACCGTGATGGAAAGCCAAGGAATAATCCATCCCTTGTGGAGTACATGGTTAGATAACATGTTTTTCCTTGTAAGTGTTGAGCGTCTGGATGCGATTGCAGCTCTGCAGAAAACCACTTTCGACAGGACAATAAGTTGGGGCTCCTGTTTTAGTCCTATTAACTCACTTGCTGTGTGTGAAACACTTTGACAGATATTCACTTATTCATCCACGCAGCTGGCATTAACGAGAAGTAAAAACATAGGGACAGATTGCTCTAGGTATTCATGTGGTTGTTCAAGGCTTTCTTTTTACCCTCTTGCACTCTTGCATGTTTAACTTTGTGCTGCTGCAGCCTGTTAATATGTCAATATGACTGCATTCAGTTCAGACTTGTGCCATGTTTAAAAGTGATGCGATAGTCTTTCTAGGTCTGACCGAGTAAGTTTAAGTCAGGGTGGTTATTCAGACATGGGTGCAGGCCTGAGGGGTCTTCCGTGACACAAACATGGAGCGTCCAGTCTTACTTTTAGTCTGCGCCGTTGCTCTGCCAGCTGGGGATCCCACTCCTCTCCTTTGCGATAAGCTTCCAGCTCCTCATCTGACGGCGCAAACTCCTGCCACAGCACAAGGTGGAAATTAGTCACACTTCCCCACATGATGTTAACATCTAATGATGATGATGATAATAACACTACTGTCTAACACTGGATCAAAACCAAAGCATTCAGACCTTCTTGAAAAGCATGACGTAACGGCTCTCCTCATCCTCCCCGAAAGAAAAAGAAGTCAGGCCAGCCACCTCTGCAACATCATGCCTATGAGACAGGAGGAAATGAGATGCACATAGTTTTGAGCATATGACAAAACATGTCATCTCTTGCCTAAGAGGGTTACTGTAGGTTACGTGAAGTAATGATGACTTACAATATACTCCTTTCAATCTTTCCCATAGGGTTGTATTTCCGCTTCTGCTGTGAGCTGTCTTGAATGAAATCCGACACCTCTTTCTCCATCTGAACAAGATACAGGGAGTCTGAGTAATGTTGCATGTGATCAAACACCAGCAGTGGTGTGATACACTCAGTGGCCACTTTATTAGGCACACTTGTACAATCTAATAACAAGCTCTCACCTTTTTCCTGAATGCTGCCTTCTTTCTTTTCTCATCTTCCTCCATCTTCTTCAGTCTTGCTGCTTGCTCTAACAGGGACAGAAGACAAAGTTTTTTTATGGAGTTAGTTTATTTCCGACAGCATCTGAAGTTTCCGTTGTAAACGCACATTGTGCGGTCTTACAGCTACAGCCTGTATTCGCTTGTATTCTCAAAGACTTGAGTCACAAAAAGCTTAATCAAGAGACACACTTCCTGTGATCTCCAAACCACATTTCCAAATCCTTCAGGACTGACATCATTTGCTGCCATGTGTCTACATGCAAACAGTCTCTGATGTTTTATTAGTAGGCGTACTCATAGCAGTTAATGGTACAGCCACTTTTTTTCACCACCATCTTGTGGCTATATGTCTTCACAAGTGTTGTTTATTTGCGGCAATATTCCACTCAGCACTGCCACAGTGTGCAGAAGTACAGTTTTCATGATCTACAAACAGGAAACATTGTAATGTACTCCAAGTTTGTTTTATGGGAGCCACATGGCACCTATAAGTCACTGCAGTTTTTATTGGTTAGATGTTAATGGAGAACAGAAAAGTAGCTGCTGTGTGTAAGAAGTCTCAAATGAGGCAATTGTATTTATTACTACAAATGAATTAAGCTAGGAATTATATACACATTTTACTCAAGGTATTCACTTTAATCCACTGTAACTCACTAAAATGCCCATAGCCTAAGCGAATAGTAAAGCTAATGGTGTCTCAAAAGGCATTGACCTCTAAAAGCAGAGCTCTACGAATGGTCTTTAGTAACACCTTTGCCATGATAAACGGGTCCTCAGCAGATCAAACAGTGTAGAGGGCTTTTAGCAGGTTCGTATAACAGCAACAATTCAACCACTCATATAAAATGCTGTACTTAAGACTTGGCCAGTAGATATCGCCATTTTGACTGTATCAAATGCTTCGAAACAGTGAGCCGTTTTCAACACAACTGCTTCAGAACGATTCAGTGCTTCAGAAAGCTTCGTTCCCCCCATCACTTGTCCAGACTCTGACCTCTGGTCTGCGGCAGTCTGCGGGACATGCGGGGTTTCGTCTTCCGCTGAGGCGGTGCTAAACCCCGGGCCAGCGACGCTTACTTGAAAGCTCGACTGGCCAATGGGAGTACCACAGATGCTCTCCTTGCATATCTAAGCCCCTTGTCATATCCAGTTCAGCAGTTTCAAACGAAGGAAGAGTGTCTTGTTATAAAGGCAAAATGTTATGTACCTCGAGCCTTTCGTCGGCTTTCTTGGTCGCCGACTGTTGGAGGCTTTTCCATCGAGTTTAAGATTGAGCCTAGGAGGTCCGCCATCTTGGAATGAAAGGGCAGACAGTCCAGACTGTTGTTGTTGGCTACAGCTGTGCGTATTGCGCATGCGCAGATCACTGAGTTCTTCTTCTCTGTGTGAAAAACCGATGTGTAAAATCTCTATTGCCGCCCTCCGCACCAGCAAGTTATATTACTACGCTTTACTGTGTATTTTATTTAATGACGGTACACAATAAAATCGTACAGAAACAATTTTCTCATTTGGAGGAAGGCGCATGTCTATTCCTCGTCATAGTATGAATCCAAAACCTCAAAGTGTGTGATGATTTTTGAGTTGTATTTCCAGTTTGATTACATGGTTGAGACAGAAAGCTGGCAGAGTGATGAAAATAATGTAAAACTAAAACAGCCACTGTACTGCAAATGATAAACTAAGTATTTCATAGATTCAATATACACTGTTTTTTTTAACATGTACTATCATCATCGTCATCAAATATACATTTAAGCACAATGTACAGTATATATTGTATATAGACATGTATACATGCATATGCTGCACATAACTCCACATGTGTATAAAGTAACCTATTACACGAATCACTTGATATTTACTCAAGCACTGTGCATTCTGCACCCTTGCACTATTGTATCCTTGTTCACGATTTACAAGAGACATTGTATGTTGTTGGTCATTACTGCTTTATATATACCTATGTTATAAAGGCCATCCTGAAACATGTGTTAGATTGTCAGGCCTTAGATAGAGGCAATAGCTTTCTGCATTAATGCAGCTCTACTATGTGATTCAAATTGATAAGATGGGTGTACTTTAAGTGTCACACAGAACCTTAATCAACATTCTGTAGGTTATTCACTGTCAAGAAAACAATTTAAAGTCTCCATTTCTTTGTCATCGATTAAATTCTGAGTGTGCAGCCATGGGAGTTGAGGTGGGAGATCACAGCTTGAATAAATCTTTGCTCCTCTTCAGGAAAAGTGCTCTTAAATTTGGCAAGCTGCTTACTGCCCTGTGCTTTATTCTGATGCTGAGAACAGTAACGCTGCCAGACTTATCATGCTCAGTTGTTGTCTGGTTTGAACAGACCAATGGTGGCCAAAAGGTGAATGATTTCTTCCTTTAAGGTGGTACCTGTGCGTGTGAGAGAGAATAAACAAGCAAGCCAGCATCGTTCCATAAGCACTAGGGGGCATGCTATACAAGTACATGTCTGTGTACCCATGCCTTGTGTTGTTATTGTTTTGTTAACAATCCTCCCCTGCGTCACTGGAGCAGCTTGTTTTGTGCAGTTTGATTGTAGTTTCACAGCATCAGCAATAACACATGAACTACTGCCATATTCAGATGTGGGTAGAGCAGTGGTGGAACAGAGGGCAGGCCATTAAAAACACAGCAGGACAGACAGAAATGTACTGCTTACTGTGTCTAAAACAAACAGATTAGTCAGTACTTCATCTGTAACTATAATTTTTTGAAGGGCTTGTTTTGAGGGAGTCCTTTTTGCTCTATGTTTACTCCTCTGTCCAGACATAGGGGTGTATGTAAGTACAATACCAAACAACTATCCCTTTTTTACCTACTTTTCTGTGTTGATGAATAGTGCAGATAATTTACAGTATCTCTAAACCACAGAGCAGTTTGAATAATAAAGTATTATTTTGCACATTGAGCACAGAAAAACTGAGTATGGCTCTCTGTAAAAGCAGGTAAAAGCATGTCAAATCCTCAAGAAGCCGTTGACTAAGCTGAGTAAGCTGATAGTTCTGACCTTCAGCCCTCAGACTGCCATCATTCAGCGATACTTTGTTATTGTGATTTGGACAGAGCACGACGGACTCCTCCCCCGTGGTTGAAATGCTGTATAAATGCAGCATCAGCCTGTCCACAACAGTGTCTGAAAGCTTATTGGTACCCAGACATGAAGGGACTGAGCCTGGTTCTCCTTGGGCTTCTCCTGATGCTCGCAGTCGGGGAGGGTAAGCAGCTGATACACACATTTTCTTACTGTGTGAGATCAAATCCAGCGAGTCATGATATGGCAAATGCTCAAACTGCGCTGTACTCATACTGGGCCTGTTTGTGTGGCTCTGAGCAGGAGGAAACCAAATGATGAAGTCACAACTTGACAAGTTTTCTTTGAAATATTAAAGGATTTATTGTGATTGCAGTTTATGAACAAGTCAAGTCATTATCCATCAGGAACATGACAACATATTTCTGATTCTTTTACAATGATCCACAGGCAATGATCCAGAAATGCAGTACTGGACATGTGGGTATAGAGGACTCTGCAGACGGTTCTGCTATGCTCAGGAGTACATCGTTGGTCATCACGGTTGCCCTCGAAGATACAGGTAGGCCTGCAAGGATCAGAAAGTAGAACTGTGCAGAACTCTGTAATATTTGTACTTTCATATGACTTTCAAGTATCTCTTATTGTAAGTTGTACTGTACTCATTTTCAGATGCTGTGCTACGCGGTCTTAGCACCTATCACCTGCTGATGCCTGGAAGATGCCACAGCATGAGCACTGATATCTTCAGTACTGACAGCAGGGATCCTGGTAACTGACACAGCTATCTCCTGGATAAACCACTTTGACTACTTAACGCTCAATCAACCCCTCTTGGACTTCTAACATGCTGTGGGATCTGACGATGACTGCTTTTGAAGTGGACTGTATATGAGCAGCTATTAGGTGTGCGGCTGCGGTTCTGTTGCCCATAGACCTGCTGTTTGTGCCTTTGTGTGACCGACCATGTATCTCTCATTTAATCATATTTCATTATCAATCCCTTGTGAACTGTTGGTTTTTTCTCTGAAATGCAGTGCTGCCAATAAATGCATCGACATAAATTAACTCATGTTTGCTTTGATGCTGTTCTGTTACGATCATCACCACCATCAGCTTTAATCATACTATCCTAAATATAACGTAAAGCAGCTCTTTCACTTTACAACTTTCCATCATGAACACGTCTGTGTGCAGCCCATCACCCACTTGGCGTGACCTTAGGGAAATAACAGCATGGAAAGCAGTCTGAGCTGAGTCTGGCATGCTTTCGCTCTGCGCTGGACAGACAGGGGACAATACTGGTCAAGTGACTGACCCAAATAGCTGTGATGGAATAGAGCTTTTGTGAATGAAGTGTTATGCCTCTTGTCTGTGTTTATGTTATTTCACCGTCCTGTCTGTCTGTCTGTCTGGACTAGACAGACGGACAACGTCACAATCCAGCAGTCACGATTGCAAAGCAAATTCATTGTCACATTGAGCGCCTGTCTCCGATTATAGCATGTGTCGCTGTTGGTGAACTTTAGTTTTGTGGGTTTTTTTTGGAATCAACACAACTGTCAGCTGAAAAACAAATGCACTCACCTCAGTTTGAGGCAACAAGCCTGTTATAATAAATCCAATACTGACATCTAGGAACCAGCTAACTGTATGATTCAAACATTTTATCATCCATCTGGTTACTAAGTGAACAGAGTTAACTGAGCCAGGATCTGAAGATGGTTGGTGACTGGCCTGGGCCAGTAGGCATTAAAGGCATGGATGCTATTTGTAAACAGGAGCCACTGTATTGTGCCCTGCATTGTCATCTGGGTTGAATCTTTGTGCTATTCAGACAGCACAGCATGACCAAACTACAAAGGGGTAAACCCCCACGAACCTGTTTACACGGGGCCGTCTGTCTTCACAAAGCTGACAGCAACAGCTTAAAACAGAAAGTTATTACAGCAGGGATGTGTTTTTGAAGTGGAACAGAGGAGGCCTCCATCACGGTAGAGAAATTAGAGTTTGAAGATGCTGCGGGTGCTTTTAGGAGTTGAAAACAATATTAATCATGTAGATATATCATCCAGCTGGCAGGAAACTATGATCTTTGGCACTGCAGTGCAACTAAGAGCCCAGAGTCCTGGTTCAGGGTGCAGTTCATCAAGTCTGAGCAACTTATCAAAATGAAATGGAAACTTTAATGAGAAATTATTAATTAAGGAAGAAATCACAGAACTTGACTTTGACAAAGCATATTTCAATGGTGTCTTTAGTGTTAAGTGAGTGTGAATATGCTTTTGGCAAACTGAATGTTCATCTCTTAATACTGCAGGCCGTCCACTGATTCCAGCAGTCATTAAACACATCAAGTAAAAGCATGAGGGCTGATTCGAAATGATCTCTCGCTAGTCTCCGTTATAAATGTTTAGTACACAGTATAAATTTGCCATCTGAGCATTTACCCATATTAACCTGTTATATTCAAATGTTTTCTTTTTTTTCCAAGTGTATCCTCTGCTTTGGTGTCATGGAGTCAGTTATAAGACAAAAGTTGTTCTTTTTTATTATTAGCCGTAAACAAAATACAATGGCCTCCACCTCCACCATCTGGCACTCTGTAAATTTACAGCCTGACAAAACGACCTTTTACAACTTCTACTTCCTCATCCAGAAAAACAGAAAAGGGTACAAAACTGGACCACGACTGAGCTGCTCCAGTGCTGTTCTCAGCTGTGTGATTCCAGTTGTTTTAATGCTAAATGATGAGTCAGAGCAATCAAGATAACATTTTCTGACAGGACCTAGTGCGTTGGCTCCATTCATCATTCCTGTGGTGTTAACCCATTTTCCAAACCCTACAGCTGAGAGGCATCTGCCACCGCTATGATCCACCGAGTCAAGGTCCTATCAAGGTGATGAGCAACACCTGGACTTCATTTGAAGCAGGTAGTGCTTGACATTAAGACTAGAGCTGAACTTTGGTGTAATCAAACCGCAGAATCATTTTCCTCATGCTCTTAGGGTCCATTAAGAGCCATTATACAGGCTCTAAGTAGAATGATAAGCCTTTTACTTTCACAGCCATAAAGGCCTGATTGGTGGAGTGCTGCAGAGACAGTTGGCCTTTTGTGAGTCTCTCCTGCAGAGGGTCCTTGAAGCTCTGTTAATAGTGGCCCTTTTGGTCTCCTGTCAAATTTTTCTACACCCTTCCTCGAGTCTGTTTCTTACTGTCGCTGTTTGGGCTTGTTTTGGTCAAACTTCATGGTTTGGTTTTTGCCTCGTGATCATATCCTGAAGTGAATTAGCAGAGGGACAGTCAGTTTGAAGAGAAAGCTTAAAGATGGAGGATGTCTCGAAGGAAAGGGCAAAGGTCACAGCAAAGGATTTGAATTCAATATACAACACCCATCACAAAGTGGTGAACCTCTCTCCATCCTCGCTTGTGAACGGCTGAGCCTGTCCAGGGTGCCCCTTTCATACCTAATCATGACACTATCACCTGTTACCAACCCACCTGTTTACCTGTGGAATGTTCCAAACAGGTGTTTGTGGAACACTCCACTACTTTCTCAGTCTTTAGCTGCTCCTGTCCAACTTGTTTGAAATGCATTGCTGCTGAATTCAGAATAAGCAAATATTTACAAAAATCAATGAAGCTGATGAAGTCAAACATTAAATATATTGTCTTTGTACCGTTTTCAGTTGAATATGCGTCCAAAAAGGATGAGCAAATTTGGGGTTGCAAATGAGTAAAGATCATCTGTAGACATTCTTGGCTAAATAATAATTCATTTTAAATTGAGTATTTCTAACAGCAACATGTAGAAAAGCATAAAAAATGATGAGGAACTAATACTTACTGATGTAATACCTGTATAATTTGCACAGGTGTTACTTTTATCTCACTGCTTCCTTCAAAGCAGGTTACAAACCTCTTTACGGATGCTGTGATGATCACCCGTGGGAGGACCACAACCACCACTCACTATTTTTACTTATCAGAGCAGCTTTTGAAGGCAGGACAAGTGTGAGGCAGCGAAATGCGAAAAAGCTGACATGACTACTAAGATGGCAGCTAATGAGGTTCTGTGGAAGCAAATACTGAACGACCAAATCTGGAACCACTTTTAATCAATTAAAATGTTAAACACAGAGAAACATTCAGATATATCTTGTTGTTCAGAGGCATGAAAAGTAAAAGCTTCCCTGACATGGGGGGGTTGGGGGTTATTCCAACAGTTTTTCCAGAAAACTGATTCAAGGAAAGCTAAACATAAAAAACACCAACTTTAACTGCAAAACTGTACTAAACTGAATTAATTCCCTCGAGTCATATCAGTGCAAATTCAACATGAAGAAGTGAATTTCAGTGCCGTTTAAAACCGTACACCCCTTGAGTTCATGCATTTGCTGTGCGATGAAGTTTTAGTTATTCACTACAGGTGCATCATGTCATTGCTAACACTGCTCAAATCTTATAACTGGATTGTAGAAACTGTGAGCATCGTGTTGAATGTGAAGTTTACGGTCTGTGGCATCCACAGGGCTGCTGAACGCGGCAGGACTACTACATTATCTGCAAAATACAATAGGTTGTGCTTTCACAGTAAGTTATCTTGGCAGATTTTCTTTTGTGTTCTTTGCAACCTGAAAGCTTTCACATTCAAAACTGCACTCAGATTTTCTTCAGTTTAAATTGTAGGATGGATTGAAGTCCAATAAGATCAAGGGAGCGATTATTGCTCTCTAAAATGGCACAATTATAAGTCTAAAGAGCAAAGATTGCACAAAACTGTTTTGTGCATGACTCTATTACGAATAGGAGATCTGAGCATCATAGATTTTAAGGAGTAACTAATGTTTCTCACTGGCATTAAACCCTGTCCAAACAAGGGGTGTTCAATCTCTCACACCCTACTTTTTGTGCAACTTAATTTTGTAAAAATGAACATATCACCAACTGCGCACTACTTTGCGCAAAACCTCAAGGGGAGTACAAATGGTTTCTAGAGCACCGTATATGACAACATGCAACTGCACACCTCCAGCAGAGAGGATGCCTGGACTCACACGTCAGGCCGACTGGGTTAAAATCGGTAAGATGCCGCTGCTGAGACAATAAGGTGCTTTCTTTAACATGAACGGCAGAGCACAAATTAGCATTAAACAATTTGTTTCTCAAATAAAATGTTCAAATGTGACCTGCAAGAAGGAAAACCTTTGTTAATAATGCACAAAGTAAAATGCCCAGAAAATTACAGCAGATCTAAGCCTGAGAATGTGATTGTCTTAGCTTAGGAGAAAGGTGTGATTCGGTGCCCTGCGCCTGATGGGCCGACGGAGGCTGAGGCCAATTCACTTTCAGTTCAAAATGTCACCTGAAGCTTCATCTTATAGGTTAGTCAGTGTTCCACAACTTGTTATAAAAAAGTTTGATGGAAAATGTATTCAAATCTTTTTGATTTTGAAGAATTTCAAAATGTCGATAACGTATCAAATAAAGTGAAATGAGAGTGCATTGACAACAACACTCCTTTCAAACTGTTTATAAAAAAATAGAGCCAATCTAACAATCCATGTGCCTGCCAGGACAGAACAAAGCAAACACATCCCAACTTTGCAATGTACATATTCATTTGCTGTTACAGAGTTGGATTAGCGATCCGATTTAGGACAAAAACTCTGACCTGTGACTCACTCACAACTTGGCAGCGAACATTTGAAAACAAGACAAAAGAAAAAAAGCAGTTGTGAACTTAATAGACAACAGTCAAACAAAATTTGCCAACGTATTTACATTGATCATTTACTAAAACAAAAATATATATCGTCCATCGTATCCTACCTTAATTGAACCAGTCACAAAAAAAGGAAGATTTTCTGTCCCAGCCACAGAATGAAAGGATGTCGATGAGCGGCGCTCAGTGCACACCAATAAAGATACAATCACAAAGACTGACTACCTGCAACTCATAACCGTCCTCATCAGGCCAAACACTAAGCTGACGATGGAATATTTTGTCAAATTCGAGAGCAAAAGACCCATAAAACGTTTTGGCAGCGCTTCAATACAAACAGCATGTTAGTATTTAGATGTGGTAAAAAGTCATATAGAGATTTCAGTGCTTTTAGAAACAATCCATTTTTTTACAAATGTAAATTTTTGTTCAGCTTTACAGTGTAATGTGTAATTAGAAAATCATCACATGTGATGCTGCTGCTGTTTGAATTAATGCCTGTCCACTGCTGATCATCACACCACAGGAAACTATGCGTGTGTTAGATTTACACAGCAGTGAAAACGCTGTAGCGACTCTAATAACAGGCCTCTGCTTCCAATTTTACACTCAATTATACTCAGTCAGCCCCTCATGGAGGACATTGTAAACATATAAGGAAGGGCTATGGCTTAACTGTCATTAGAAAAAAAAAATAGATCACTGCATGCTACAGATATACCTTGCAAAATAGTCTCTGTTCTGAATTGAGTCGAGCCAACGCCTGGGTGCCATCACAGCTCAAATGTGCCCCCTACCATTAGGATGGAGCATCAAAAAGAACCCATGAAGTGATTTTGTTGCTTCCTGAACGGTTCACATTTTCAAGTAAATAATGCGTGCCTGAAGGTTTGCATTCAAAACAGGCCCACCTCTCATTTTTCCATTTAACATTTAAACTGATGTCAGGTTTGAGGCACCATATCAACTCCTCTTTCCAGTGGTAGCACGTCTGCAAAAGCCAATTCATGCCCCCATGTTATGATGACTGAATCTAATATTTAATGACTGCATCCTCGTTCACCAGGAAACTGTTACTAAAAAAACAGCCAATGCCTTGAAAATATCTTGCCGTTCACTATTTCACTGGATCTTTGTTGCTTTTGCTGTTTTGACTGCATCTCAGTCATAACGTTTCATCGTCTTCATCACTTAGACAAGCCACCTTTCACTTCATAGGCTCTTAGGTTTGTGCAATTTAGGAGCTTTTTTTCCATATTGTCCATTTCAAAATGTGGACTTGTACATTTTCACAGCTCTGAAACAAATTAAAGTTCAATTCAGCTCTTAGGCCTATTTTGCAAAATGATGAGGAAGCAAACCATATATCAGGGTTGGGAGATGGAACGAATGCATCAGCTATTAGCGACAAACAAGCTATGGCTGATGGAACTTGTTTGGCTGTCATGAAATCACCACAATACGTGATTTATTTGCCTGCCGCAACACGATTCGAGGCTTCAAACGTGATGCAAATACTGACCCGCTCAGGACAACTCCTATGCTGTCAGTAGTTGCGACAGAGCTGGAAACGTGGCTTCATTCGCCGATAGCTTACACAGCATAAAACACATTACCTGCACTCCAGTGTGGCTTTTCAGGAGACATCATGTCAGTATGATCTGATAATGGCTTTGTAATCCAGTGGTATACTGCAGCTGTGCAGATGCAACACACAGATGATCACATGGAGCTAATGTGGTGAATACACAATGATTTGCCAGTGAACGTGGTGATGGTGAACAATTTTGTCTGCCCTATTGCCCAACCCTAATATGTATAATGTGTGTATGGTGGTGTGGTGGCACGGAACAAAGCTATGAAAGTAAAGATATATGGCCAAAGATATTCAAACACATGTTATGGCCATGCATCAAACTGAGGCATCATTAGCACGAGGATAGTCCAAGGAAATGATCAAATGAGCACCTCTTCCACAGTCCCACCAAACTGTGATGTTTGGAGTCCTATCTGAGTTCACGCCACACTTTAACAATTTGTACTCCCACAGGGTTCTGATAGGTGCCTCTTCTCAACAGATCTTGCCTTTACAGAGTGAATTCCACTTTTGGTCCCATTCTCCTTTCTGAATTTCCTCTTCAGTGTTGCTGAGCAGCTGGAGTAACCATTGAGGAGTCACAGGAGTCCTCGCAGTCCGGAGCAGCGGGCTGGCCTGCGTGTCTGGTGGTGGTTTAGGCTACTCACATTCAAACATCTTCAAGGCAGGAGCGGTCATTTGTGAAACAGGTAGATTGGCCTCTGAAAACCTGTTGAAAACAGACGTTCAACATGTCATCGAGCTACAGAGGTGAACAACATATAATGCATGAATTTGTGCTGACAAATAAGTGAATTACCTCTTATTGAACACTTGGGGGTCCCAAGGTACTCAAAACTGGTGAAGCCCACCTCTGTTGTAAGGTATGATGGAAACTGGTCAGGTCTGAGGCGGATGTTGTGATAATTCTTGCTAATATTATCCTGTCAAGAGAGAGAGAAAACCAATATTTCTTAAAAAGGCTACAGAAGTCACAGCTTGCACCACAGCAGCCATGTCCTCTCAGGTTCTTACCGTCAGCTTCTTCCTCCTCACGTAGGACTCCCAGGGCTGTGGCTCCAGGATGAACATGCCCCCAGGACGGAGATGTCTGTAGACTCTCTTGAAGAGCCGCTTCAGGCCGCTGTCTCCCCAGTTCAGGTGAACCCATTTGGTAACGCTCAGGCACATGACCACGTCGTACTCTGGCCGCTGAGTCAAAAGAAGATTATCGTTCTCCAGTACATAATTGGCCTAAAGGAGAGAAGAGGGCAGGTGAGAAAGTGCAGCCTTGACAGGGCATCTTAACTTTGACAGGTGGGTGCAGTGATGTGTAGGTCGACCCACTCATCCACAAATCATTACTTGCATGGCATTACAGGCAAGTTTCAGGTCATAATTAGACACCCCTGATGAGCAGCAAAAGGTGGGGGGGGGGAGGGGGGATTCATTTTAGGTGCTGAACAGAGGATGCATTATAAAAGTGTCATAACACTGAGATGCTATACGCAAGATTATAAAATGCATCTTATGATCATATATTAAATAAACAAATACTAAAAAACGTGTGTGATTCTGGCTCATATTGAGATTAAACAAGAGATCTTCCAGTACATGCTGGAGGCTGGGTTGTGCAACACACACAAACACACAGGAGCTATTGAGGAGGAGGTATATCCACCAAGCTCCACTGCTGCTCTGTGAAACCAGACGTACAGATAGTTTAAAATAAATATGATCGCTTGTGTGGAGAGAAGTCCCAGGAGGGATCTGTGGTAATAATAATTGATTTAGCACTTCAAGTCATCTATCAACCAAAAATGCTATAACTTAAGCTGGCTCCTACTTCTCAAATGTGGACATATGGAGCTTTTCTCTGCTTTGCACCGTTGTAAATGAAAACACTGTTGCTCAGACAAAATAAGCAAACTGAATACATCATCTCAACATGTCGTCTTAGGAAACTTGTGATGGGAAGTTGTCATTATTCTCTGACATTACATAATAAAAAAAACATTCATCAATATTGAAAATGGCCATTACTTGCAGTTCAAACATAGTGGAGGAGTGCAAACAGCACAAAAAGTTTACATCTATGACAGCCAACATTATAAAGCAACTGACTGTGAAGAATGGAGAGGTCAAAGGGTCACAGTGCCCCGGGTTACAGCACACACTCCTGATTATAATATCACTGCCAGGTATAGGAGTCAGAGCCAGGTATGGAGTGATGCTGCTGAGTGAGACAAAAAAGGGCTGCGCAATCAAATTTCATTTTTTAATTACGATTTTGGCTTCCAACGATTATGAAAACAAGATAATGGAGACAAAACGATCATTGTGCTGCATTCCATTTCGCAATTCTCTTGTTTTGTCTTGTGTTATAAATCGAGTGCACCCCTTTACAGCGATGCACTTTCACCCCTCCCTGAAAGCCCAAACTACCTCTCAGGCTGAGGCAAGTTCAGTTCACTGCAGTCACATAAACCATCGTTTTTGAAAACCCGGTCAAGCCAACCAGTCAACCAGTGCTTAAAGCAGCCAGAGAGGACGCGAGAGTGGCATTTCAGCAATCCTTTCTCACATTTCACATACCAAAAAAACAAACAACATTTTAACATACATCATACATTAATTAAGTCTAATTATGATTATTAAGACGTGTATTTCTTATTTGATTTTCACTCAAATTATATCTAAAGTTCAAGGAAATCCACTATTAGAAATACAGGCTTTTTAAAAGTTCAATAAATGTGTAATGTTTCCAAAGTCAATGAGTGATCTTGTTAAATAATCATGACCTCAATAAGCATGATTATGATTTTTGCCATAATCAAGCAGCTCTGAGGAAAAGTAGGACAGAAGAGACAGAGCTGAGAGACACAGAGGGACAGTGTTATTTGATCTGTATCACCCTCTAAACAGAAGACAAGTGGGAAAGTTCAGATTATATGGATATTCGTGAAACATCTTATCAGAAGAAGCACAGGTGGGGTTTGGATTCACATATTCAAGAAAGGTTAGAGAGGATCAAGATTTTCATCCTTGTTGCTGAAACTTTTAAAATTATCATTTGGGAGCTTATGAGACTTTAGCAGTAAGGAGTACAAAAACAACCTGCTAAATCTCATATGCTCTCCTACAAATTTCCACCTCTACCTTGATGCCAGGGTGGGTTTGTCCAACAAACAATACGCAGCCTGACATTCCTCTCTCAAATCCACCTTGTATTGTGTGGGGAGGAATTGTGGTGAGGGGGCTCAGATGCTCGTCTTAAGGCTTTTCACTCATTTACAGGATAAGCTCTGTGCTGCGCTGCCATTATCTCTAATGCTCATAGCAGGGAGGAGGCAGTTATTGATTTCATTCAGAAACACTACGGTCTCTGCATCTAAGCGATTCATGTAGCCGCCTACGCAAAGCCTGTAAGGCACAAGGCCAGTGGGGTGAAGACACTTTGACAGAAATGACAAGAATAAAACCCCTAACGAGGAACGTTCATAACAGAAAAGCTGTGGGAATATTTGTCAAATTCTCAACCAAGGGTGGCGCATGATAGGCTGATGCCATTAGAAATGCTGCCAGTGACAAGGACAGACGGCTTCCTCTTTGCTGTTTCCATATTTCAGTTCCCAGCTTCAATGAAAAGCCTCCGATCAGAAAGAAACACAATGAGGATGGGCAAACTAATGGGAATTCCCTCCATTTTCACAGTCTGAGCAAGTGAAGATGAACTCAAGACAACTGAAGTGGCTCAGAAAATGAAACTGGTGCAGGTGTTTCCTCGTTAGAGGGCCAAAACCATAAAAGATTCTGGCCAAAGCGATTCTTATAATAGAGGAGAAACAAAAGTAGAAGACAAAGAAGACAAAAGTAGCTTTTTGTTAAAGCTGTACTATGCAGGATTTTCCTAAAAAACAACGTACAGACTCATACAATCATGACCAACTAGCAGGGTGTGGTGGTGTATTTATCAGCCCTCTGCCTGCATTTTTGTATTTTCTTATTTTGCTGTGTACAGGATGATTCTGGGCTGCATATGAAGTCAGAACTCGGGTTGCAACGGTATTACATGTTCATGGTACAAACACTGTCTCAGAAAATATCACAATTTCACGGTATCATAGTATAGCAGGGTATGATAACTGTCAATTTTCATATACTGCTGCAACCCTCGTCAGGAATGGACCAGCAGCACGTATCTGAAAGGGAAAAAAAACCTGAAAATATAGTGAGGCAAGATGCCAAGCAAAGAAAGCACCTTCCAGACTGAGAGTGAATCTGGGTTTGGCTTTCACCTGCAGAGTTGGTCTGTTTCTGTCAGACAGGCGCGGGCGGTTAGCTTAAGTAGCTTGCTAAAATATCACCTTTTCTATAACAACAAATGTAACGTTGCTACAATAATAGCTTTCATTGTTATTACAAGCAGAGCATCTCTGGTGGCGTTACGTCGGGGAGGAGGGGCCAAGTCTGAATGTTTTGTTTACCAACAGTAAACAGTAAAATTCCTGCACAGTATACCTTTAAACAGGAAAACAACAATTGCATTACAATTTAATTCATCTGCTCAGGTTTCATGATTTTCAAATGTATCTTAAATTTCCCTGAGTTGTGTAAACTTTTATACACTGGAAGGATTTACCCGACATATTCGATCTATTCACCTTTGAAGGTCGAATGCCAATCATTTTAAATATGAAATCTGAGACTGCTAAATGAAAGTACACTCAATTTTCTTATCAATTTATACTTAAGTACAACACTAGCTTTGCATGTAGTTCGAAGCTGCTGCTCATTTTCCTGCAAAGTTAATAGGATATTCGCATTGTCCAGATAAGCTGCACAGTGCAACCTGCAAGCCATAATGGACCTGACCGCGCTGTGACAATGCTATCTCTAATTTAGAGGCAAGACAATTATCATAATCAGTTTCCAGGGAGAACAAGTGGGCACGCAATTTATATCAAGTCCTCTTGTGAAGTCAGGCAGACCTCAGAGTGTTACCTGTATCATGCAGCCTCGGTGTTCATGGTGGTTCCTAAAACGTTTTACTATGGAAAAGGGCTTGTTTCTTTACATCACGCTGCTCACCCCCGTCTTCATGAATAATGCAGGCATTGTCTAATTGTGAAATACAGATTTAGTTTTGACCTTAATCTAGTCTCCCAGGATGCACTAATGCAGCAACCTCACACATGCCGCCTCCAAATGTTCACACAGAGAATGACGTCTTACCTTGATGAAGGACACATTTGAGGGGAACTCCCCGGGCCGAGTGGTGGATGTTTCTGTTAGTGGAGGAGCAGCGATGGGCCCCCTGGAGATCCGTAGGGACACAGGAAAAGAGCAGCTCACAGGGTGATCAGCAGGAGGTGAATCACAATCTCCCTGCTCCATTTCCTCAGTTTTGCTGTCCTGCCTCTGGGTCCCTTTCTCATCTGCGTGACAGGAGTCATTGTCATTTACAGCCTCTGCAGGGCCACTTTCTCCTTCCACTGGTTTCCCATTTTCATCCCTGCTCTCGGCCTCATTGTGCTTCTTGTCTGTGTCTGTGTGACTCTCATTTCCATTCCTCTCCTCCCGTTTAGTGCTCTGCATTGCACGCCTGGCCTCTTGGGTCTGCAGTTCAGACAGATAATGTCTGATGTTCTTACGGGCTGCATGTACCAGACCACTGTCAATATCCAGACCCAATATGTGGGCAGGTCTTAGCATTTTGGCAATATAGAGTGTTAGGTGGCCTGCGTTGCACCCCAAATCCAGAACGTCTTTACCTTCAAACCATTCTGGACGAAGCACACGTACCCGTGGATCTTCACTAATGCCTGGGTTGCGGTAGCCATAATACTTGTTGTAGTTCCCATATTGGAACTTCTTCTTCTGTTGCTCCTTCACCTGGTTGTGGGGCTGCCGGTGTTGGCGACCTCCTGGCCCCATTTTGGGCCCACTCCTTGGTGTGTGGAAGGACTGAGAACTCCTCGGTCCCCCTGTACCACAGCTCCTGTCTCCAGATCCTGACTTTCCAGTGGGTGTAGAATGGGTCACGGGGGGCTCCATTTTGCCAGAGTTGCGCCTACGCTTGCGTCTGCTTGAGTGCTGGTTTGGTCCCCCTGATACGGAGGAAGTGGAATCCTCCATAGATACAGATGCTATCTCCTCCTTGCAGATGGCTGAGTTGTCAGCTGAGTGGTCATGCGAATCACTTGTGATACTGGAGAAACTGGACTCTTTGGAGACATCTAGTGCAGAACACGAGGCCAACGTACCTGGAAGTTGTATGGAGGTGCCAGTCTTGACCTCACTTTTTCCTGATTCTGAGACGCTCACCTGAGCGCCTGAAATTCCACTACCACCACCAACTCCACCTCCACCTCCTCCCCCTCCATGGTGTCTGTTGCGATGTCTCTTCCTGCCACCACTCTTGTAGGGGGACACCAGAAAGCTGCTGTCTGCTATGCCGCTGTTCAGGTTCAGTGGATCTGTGATGTCTCTGGGGATGAGGATCTCCACGGGGTCTCGACTCTTCGCTGGCAGTGGAGAGGATTTGGGCGTCTCTGCATTCAGTGCCTTATTGACCTCCTCATCCAGCAGGCTGTTGAGATTCAGTGGGTCAAAAATGTTGCCACCCAGTAGGAAGTTGGTGGGCAGGACAGAGTCACTCTCAGAGTTGGCCCTTCGTCTCCTCTTGCCAGATGTCGGATGCTTGAAACTAGAATTTGATGTGTTGCGGCGCTTTGTTAGCTTCGTTTGTTGCTGTTGTTTGGAATGATGAAAGCTGTTCCTGCGATTGATGTTATTCTCGCTCCCTCTGGCTGTCTGTCTGCCGTCATCTGAGTGGGTGAGCACATCAGTCGTGCTGGTGTGTTTTGGTGAGGCTGCCGTGCCCGGGACTGGACAAGCAGCTGCAAAATCAGGGGTGGCGGCGGTACCCTCCACCATCACAGACAAAGTGTTGTAACCGCCAGTGCATTCTGAGAGCTGCAGGGACGACGTAGAGCTGGCCTGTGGACTGCCAGTTTTGACAGTATCCTCATCAACAGACATGTCTTTTGGTTTCTGGAGCTGGTGCAGACATGGAAATTCTTCTGGATCTGGAAGTCAAATGAAGAACTTTTAAATACTCTATTGACTCAGATAAGCCTTCTCCATATTGCTGCAAGCACACACTCAGAACTGCAAAGTAGTCACTCACACAAACCTAAATGACCAACAAAACTAAAACTAAAGTTGTGCTTGAATCCAGGGACCTGCAAGCAAGCAAGGTGTATCTAAAAAAAAAAAAAGGGTCAGTCTAAGTTCATGTCGTTGTCGATCACTCTGTATTTACAGAAGAGGATGCACCAGATAACCCTTTACTTCCCACTGTCATTTCCTAACAGTGTTCCAATAATAACTAAAGTCTCCATTTAGCTGCACAGTCTCTATGAGTACACCGTTGACAGACTGGGTATTTGACATCTGAGGCATGTCAACTCAGCGTTTACTGTACTGAAAAGTTTAGGAGTCCCTGTGTTGGACAGTTATCTAGTTAGCAAGCTAGCTCCTAGCTTCTCTATCGCGGGCCAGAAGACTGAAACGTCGACTAAACGTTCAGCTCCACTCCGGCCAAAAAGCGTCATTAGACCAACAGTCAAGCACCCACCTCGATATGCTGCTGTCTGGACCCCTTTAAAATCCCGAGTCACGTTTACGAAAGTGATACTATCTACCAGATGGCCACCTATTCGCGTGCAGTCAACAGTGTAGTCACCATCAAAGTAACAGTCTCACCTCACAGTTCTCCCCGCCTCCGGCCGGACTGTCACTGCCGCGCGCTCCCTCCGCTCGAGCTAACGTTAGCGTAGCTAGCACACAAGTGTCCCTACATCTACACAACGGTGGCAAGCGACACAAGCACGCAGCTCTGTCCGCCACGAAGGCTCCTCTGCCCGCTAAACTGTCTTGTCGACTTGTTCGGTGAACTCCTAGTCGCCCAGCGTCAGGCAGGTTGGTGAATAAATTATTCCATTCGCTGGTAGAGTCGGCATGGCGGCGCATCCGGGCTCCGAGCAGCAGTCCAAGACGACTGGGGCGGAGATCTCTGACTGGGAGGAGAAGTCCGTCTTCAGGATATTATAATGAGCCTCACTGATCATCATGCTGAGCTGGAACTACACGTTACTTTTCTTATCGATTAATAACTCAGTTGTTAGAATCAATCAATTAATCGAAAAACTAACAATGACACAAAAACGGAGCAAAGCTTCAAATCATAACATTTCGAAACGCTGGTAACCGTCAGTGTTTAGTATTTGAGCTTTGAACGCATCAGTTCAATCCAAACTCATCGATAAGTTTTGTATCAGTGGATTTATCCACTAATTGTTCAGCTGTAACATCACATTCATGGTAGGACTCATAGATAGAGTTACATGAGGCCTGCTGGTTTAGTCATGATGTATTTTCAGCTCAAAAGTCTACATCTCTGACTTTAAACGTGCAATGTTCATTAACATTCTGCAGAACCTTCATGTGTGCAGCCAAGTCCTCCTCAGACTTTTACAAATAGATATTTTTCATCACACATAGTGATTTATAAAGTTTCAAAATTGTAGATTATTCAACCACCCCGAATATTTTAATACTGAGATGTTCCACAATACCTGTCATTTCTGGTGTTAATTATTAAATTAAATGCACAGAAATGACCAATGGCTAGGATTTTATGTTCCACAGTGCCAGCAGCCGCAGTGGATCAGAATGATTGCAGCCTCTTGCAGCTAAATCCCCAAAATACACCTGTGCCTGTTTTACACCTTTGTCTTCTGTCTGTACAGATGGAGGAGTGACCTGTGCTGTGTGGAGGCGTGCAATGTGAATGCAACTTCTGTCTCGTGGTAAGATTGCTCACAATGTCCGCAGCGTCTGGACCATGGCTACAATCCACAAGCCAGTTGTCGGTGCTTTGGTTTGCTTTGATGACACCTTCACGGTCTCAAGGCCGCAATCTTCAAGGTAGGCTTGCTCACCCTATCATTGCTCCCCTTGCCAGTGTCTAGAGTCAGCCTGAAATTAGAGCTCTGGATGTGAACTAAGAGGGAATTTTGCTGAGGTAGCAGGGCGGCTTCTTGTCACTTCCATCTTCACATAATTGTGGTCATTGGACATTGCAGCCATTGGCAAGGTTTGATAAAGGCCGGTGTGGCAGACACACAGAAGTTTTGCTTTGGGCCAGCAAATTGTGTGAGTGCTGCTGAAGCCAAACAAACTCTCTAGATGACTTAGAGCTTTTATTTGACTCACACCGTCACTGTGATCTGAATCTTAACCTGCTGTTGGTGAGGAATGGAAGTTTTACACTCTTCTTTTAAAATGCCACGTGTTGTTTTATGATCTTAATAGCAAATATTCAAATGGAACTTGGCAGAACATTTTGTCAGTCACTGATGATAAATGATAATGCAGATCAGTATGACCTTCAGTACAAGTTCATTAAAAAGAAACAATCACACATCTTATCTCCAACGCACCATGCTTTATACCCTTTCAGATACTGGCTGTTTTTTAGCTGTGATGTATGACATCTGGGTGGTTCAGTAAGGTGAATGCAAAACAGGTGGAAATATTTGGGGAATAAAAGATGTTAAAGTGGAGAAGAGTTTAATTTTAACAGATTAGTTCAGTTATATCAGCAATGTAACTTTTCCTTCTTAACTGGATGCAGGTTAATATAAAATATAATGACTTTGAGAAAAAAAGTACATATTTGATGAGCTTGAAGTCTTGCACAAACTTTCTCCTGTCCAGTCCAGCTCAAAATATGCTGGACCATAATTTTGCATGACTGCACTTGCTCCACTGTTTCCTGCACTTACTCCTTAAAGTGGAGCTCAAAGCAAGGCAAGAGGGCATGAACAGACTTTTTGCGATTAAGTTATTAGCTTCAAGTTTTTCTCAATGATCTTCAGTGAATGTGGGAAACAGTAATTATGTAAAGAGAAGAGGACATCTGAATTTACTAGAGATGCTTGCAGTCCTCCAAGTAGCCACTAGGGGGAGACAGAATATGAGCCCAACGATATGCCGCAAACCACAGGCTGTATGCACACTTACACAAATGAGCTTAAACAGCATTTCCACTCTCTGTCACCATTTATTTCTCATCTCTTCTTTTTGATCACACTATGATGTGGTAACCATGATGATTTCATTATTCGATCACTGCAAATGGAGACTTAAAATGTTGCAGTTCAGCTCTACCAATAAGTTGATTTACATAAAGGAAGACATTTCTTTTTCGAGAGTAATATAATGTTCATGAGAAATTCTGACATTGTGGTTGGTATGATTAATGAGTCATAACAACAGCCTCAGTCCACCCAGAGAGAGGCTCCAGCATCTGCAGCTGTGGCAACAGGAGTGTTTATGTTTTTAGGTAAAAGACCCCTCCAGTGGAAAGAAAGGAAAACACTGCCAGCCCTCAAGGAACCTGGCAAGCTTTTGTTTTGAAAAGCTAATGGAATCTGCAAGAAACCTTTCTTCTTTATTGATACTATAGGCTGAAATTCTTGGGCTCACCAGCTTTCAGGGGTTTCATGATGATGAGAAATAGCTTGACCGGGGCCAGAAACACTCAGGAAATCCAGTGTTGTTCTATAGCTGGTACTAGATAGACTTGCTTTTAAACAACACACACACTCGCAAATGATAATGAAAAAGGACTCTAGCAGCTTTAATTCTGGCTTCTCCCAGAGTTGCCGTGGCCAGCTTCAGATGTGTCTTAGCAATGTGAAGCCACAGTATGTACATCCACTTACATCAGTGATTCATGCAGATTAAAAACATTTTTCTCACTCAGCCACCTGTTGGCATTTAAATAATTCAATTTATAACTGAATAAAAAAGAGCCATCATATGACCTCTTATTCCCGGCAGCACACGCTACTGACATTTCAAAATATTGTATTAGCCACTCATAAAAAACTATATTATTATTATTCTATTCTCAGACATAATGTTGTAATATAATGTGCTAATATGGCACAAGAAAAATTACATTTCCTAAATAAGCAATGAACTAGAACTCTTAAATATGGATAAGAAACATTGAGCATCTTTAATGCACCCAAAGATGGGACTTTTTTTTTTTTTTTTTCACAACCAGGGTCCACACACTTGATATTCTGTGCTGTTGAGTTGACAGCATGCTCCTAATTGGGTTCCAGTGCCACAGACTCTGTTGGGTAAATGAGTCACCCCCTCTCTAATCTCTATAGAAGGGGAAAATAGAGAGAGGGTACCTGTTCCCCCGCCTCTGTCCCTCTCTTTTCTCATGTTAATGGGGGTGCGGTCCTCGATCCCGGGCACCATCTGCCCTTCCTCAGGGTTTGGGCCCCAAGCACTCCAGACGTGTCCCATTGTTTGCGTGTGTCCAAGCAGAAAGCGGTGAGCAGACATGGTTCTTGTGGCCCAAAAGGCTCCTCCATCAACAGCACGAGCCTGCTGTTCATTAGCCTACATGTGACAGAGGGAGGGGGGGGGCTGCTCGCGTGCCCTGTGTGCAATAACATCAGGGCCGTCCGCCGTTTGTTCTGTGAGTGCTGTTCAGATTTGCTGTGCGATGACATCACTGTCAAGTAACGGTTGGCTGAGGGATGAACCAGCAGGTCAACGTGCTCTCTAAAGTACGTTGATATCGTGATTTCAGGTGATCTTTTAGCTGATTTGTTGTGCTCTCAACCTCATACATAATTCATTCAAGTTTTGTCAACATCTGATGATAATGTGTGGTGGACAAACAAATGAATAGACCGATGATTCAAACTCTCCAAATGGCATAATCTGCCCAAAGTAAAGGTACCGTCACTGTTTATCTAAACTTGAATTAAATAGCACACCACAAAATAATAAGATCATGAAAGTGTGTAAACAATAAAAATGTTTCTATTGGTTGCTATTTGAGAGAGAAGTTCTGTTAATACCCACTAAATGGTTTCCAGGGTCGCAGATGCTTCAGTATTTCCTTCACACACTGAGCGTACAGTCAGTCGTGAGATGTGTCTGATGGATGAATGAATTGAAGAATGGAGATCAAGCCAGAGTTGTCCTTTCAGTAATGTGAGGGGACGACAAAATGGCAGATCGAAATGCCATTTGCAGTCTTGGGAGGAAACGTGCCACGATAACCTTTGATGTGACTAATTAGATTACAGAGCAAATTATTCTGCAGAAATCGAAAGAAAAGTTGTTAATGAAATCAACGGGGCAAATATCTGGAGTTAAACTGCAAAGCCTTTGGCTGAATGAAACTGTGCGGTTTAGAATTTTAATAACGGAAAAGAAAAGGTGTTAATCCACCAGGACCAGGTTTTTGGTGAAAATGCCTCCTTGTTAAAATGCATGAAGAGTCTTGAGGACGTGGCCACTCAAGAGAAAAACATAGAGACTCACTGCAAAGCAATATGAACATACCATTCTACTCTCACTCTATGGTGCCGTGCAGCCGGGGTGTGCACCGTTTCTGACCCACCTACGAATCCTCATGTGAACTGACAAGGTAACCTCCCAGTTACCCGACACAAACACTGACAAGCAGATTACGACTTTCCATCGGGCCCGCCTGGCCTCTTCATTTTCAAAGCTACATGCTGCTGGCTGCATTCAGATTAGTTATTGAACTGTCCAAGCAAAGGGAAACAAGGCCGCTTCAGAGACACGGTACACAATAAGCCAGCTGTCAGTGGGAGGGGCTTGTGCAGACCAGGGTTGTCATGGATAGGACTTTTTGTGTTGTGTTGCCCTCTGAGAGCTGATAGGTGCTCCTCTATGAGGCCGCCATGCGCTGATTAGTATTGACACAAGGCTTGTTTGAGGACAAGCAAGTGAGCAGCGTTAAAGAATTATTATTTATTATGTATTCAGCCCATCAGCAAAGGTGAAGTGAATATGGATGCGCTGTGGTTTGTGAATGAGGGAGCGCAGGGTGGGAAGTGAGTCCATCTGTTGCATATTAACAATAAAGAAAACCAGGCAAACCTGATTTTATTAAGATTGGTTACTGGATTTGAATGTTGCTGTTACCGCTGACCACTGGCCGCTGACCCCACACATCCTTTTTTATAATACCATGTCACAACTGAGTAATAACTGACCTTTATAAGTGCTCGCACAAACGCCTCTGTCTAATCCCCCGTGGCCATTAATTTTCCACCCCCACACCTGCTTTACATTCAAAGGTGTGTCCCTGAGCTTCTTCTTAGCCACATCAGAGCTGATGTCCTTGCAAAATGTTTCAAATCACTTAACTGTGTGCACTCACTCTGCAACACTGAATGCTGCACCTGAGTTACTGAAATGGTATAGAGCTGGAGTTATTTGCTTGTATGGTTTTAGGCTGTTATCCATAACCAAGCCAGGTCATTTTTTTGTTTCATTAGTTTCACAAATCTTCGCTAACCTCCCTGATTGTTACACTCAGCTGATTGCTACACATCATTTTATATGAAATAAGATTTAAATATTTAATCGGCATGGCCAATACCTGCTGTCTTCCATGCGTATTACCAACCCCCATAAACTTTGTTTACCGCGATCATCAGTTTGGAGCTCATTTTAAGATCATTTAAGTGTAAGATGGATTTGTATATTGTAGACTTCACTGTCACACAAATGCCATAATGAAAATCCCCTGATCTCTCCTAAGAACGGATTTAGCAGGCTGTGTCATAACCCAGAGGTTGCAGTGTGTTGAGGGGGAAAAGTTGCATTGTAATGGTCAAAATACTACAGCAGGTTGAGTCTGTGCATCAGTTTAGAGCAATAAAAGCAAAGAGGAAGTTATGCAATATAGTTGTAGTACAGCAGTTGTCATCACTCTATCCACTGTGTTCAGGTTTCATACACATTTCTACAATTTTGCAGTGTTGACTCAAGAATTTGCCTGGACAGCCGTGGGGATAGATATGTTTCACTGGGAAATGAATGAGTTGCTTCCAGGTTGTGATTCTACCCCGAGTGCAAATAAAATTGTTTTGATATCATCGTGTTTTATCAGCTCAAATTGGTTTAGCATCACAGGACATTGTGTAATAGATTTACAGGCAAACAGCCATCCTCGTTTCTCATTAAACACATCATACCAGCCTCAAAGCCATCAGACTATGATACTGCAAAATGTCAATAAGACCCCTGTCCACACGCAAACTGCACACACCACCCCCACATAACCACAGATTAACAGCGTGTGGATAAAGGAATCGTGCTTGATGGCACAAACTAGCATTCATGATCCAAAACATACTGTAGCATGAGTTAGAGGAAATGCTCCCTCTTAGCCTCAGCATCCTCTTTGAGTAAGCACGTTGAAAACATCTAATGTAGCCCACATTTAAAATCTTGGCTAAACAGCCAAGGTGTTAAGTGCACAACATTAAACCGTGCTGTAATCTGTAATTACTGCGCTCAGCTGTCAGCGCTTACATTACTGTTGAGTATTTTGCACTGAAAAATGGGGAATGGACTTAATGAGCTCTTGCAGGACTGTGGGTAACCTATCAATACCACAATCAGCAGGATAGAGGCCTACTAACCTCAATTATTTTCCTTTGGGGGTAATCTCTGCTGTGCCAGCACACACAAAAAGTAGTTTTCCTGTTTGTAAATGTGGCTGTAGCGTGGATGAGCGTGACCTATTATCTTTTACATGCCAAGTTACCAGTGGAGGGCTTACAGAAGTTAATCTGATGTGGTAAAATGAAGAGCATTTAATACACTGTCCATACCAGCCCTCTCTCTTCTGTTTTAGCCGCTGACATCAGGACACTTAGACAAATACAGCAAAATGCTGCATATATGATTTTTGCTGCTGGATTATGTGTACAACATATTGTCAGATCATTGTATCAATCAAAGCAGCTGTTCAATGCAATCAAGTGCCCCATTTAAATGTGCTTGATTTTGTGAATATTACTGCTTTTATTATTGCAAAATCCACTTTTACAAAACATTATAACTCCACTCCACCACACAGTAGCTGTTTCTTTCATTCTTGGATTCAGCCAAAGAGACAGGAGTACTAAACTTGAGACTTTGACGTATGAAACCAGCAGAAAACAAACGAATCATGACAGTGCACTCTCCTACCTGATGTCAGCGTCAACTAAAAGAAAATTACACAGCTGTTACTACAAGACATATTTTCAGGCACAGGTGAGAGGTGAGAGATTGTATTGATTTCAGTAGCAGAAAGTGAAGTTCAGATCAGTGGGATTCACCTACACACTTCATCTCTTCTCATATATCATCATTTCCTGCGAGGCTTGCATGTCTCTCTGAACCTCCGCTCCCGAGGCACAGTGAACTCTACCATAATGTGATCATCTAAACCTTAATTTGATAGGGTTTATTCAGTAGTGATTGACCAGTGCTGTGATTATTTGATTCTAGACCAAAGAACCTATCATCTCCAATTTCTTCCCTCCATTTTGCAGAATGAAACATTCTTCCTGGATGGATGAGGAAGGAGGTTTAGGAAATGCTAATGCACACGAGCAGTGATGAAATTTCACAGTCATATTGCAAACATTCATATTGCAAACAGTCATACAAAAAGTGTGTGACATGTCTGTTGATGGAATTTATAGCTGGCCTTGCCGGTTGGTAAACCAAAGGGATCTCCAGCCGATGAAAGATTGACCAGGATTGCAAAGCCTCACTAAAATGAGAAAAATGTTAAGCACACACTGCAGCAATGCACTATATTTACTTTACCCCTGAAGGCAACATTTTTCAAAGAACCAAAAAACCCAAAAGAGGCTCACGTTGAATTCATTATACTAATAAACATAAGAAATACAAAATACATGCAAACAAGACTAAGAGTCTACTGCAATGTAGCTCTTTGGCGTTGTACTAAGTAGTGCTTTGTGGTAAATGCTAACATAAGCATGCTAACATGCTCACAATGACAATGCTAACATGCTGATATTAGCATGTATAATGTTTACCATGTTCACGGTCTAATTTATCATGTTTAAATGCTAACGTGCTGATTCCTTCTAAACACCTGAGCAGAGGTTGATGGGAAAAGGGAAACAGGAGTATCTGTTCCACCAAATAGTTGGCGAGACATTTCACTAAAAGCTATCAATCATCCAGGAACCATGAATTATCTGTACTACATTTTGTGCCTATCCAAACAGAACATGTGGAGATATTTTGCCGGATAAATGAAAGCATTGGTGGCTCTAGCGCCACCAGCATCACCAAAGTCATTAGGATTCATCTTCTTGACACCCTGAATGTCTGTGCCAAATTTCATTGCAATCCATCAAATAGCTGTTGAGACATTTCACTTAAAAACACAAGTCTCAACCTCACGGTGACACCAGAGGAAAGGTCAGGGCATCACCAGAGCCAACAAGAGTCGTCATGTGGGGACAATGAGCATCCAAACTTTCATGGCAGTCCATTCAACAGCTGTGATTTTTCAGTCTGGACTAACAGACCAACATCCATAAAACCACACCTGTAGCATGGCTAACAGGCCTCTTGTAATAGTTTAGATTAGTATTTTCCCTGCCTTCTCTTAACATAATTCTCATGTTATGACACAAGCTGTAATATACACTTATTTGTAATTTGCTGCAAAGATCTAGATGCCACATTACAAGATGAGAACACTTTTTTAGGAGCCTACCTGGTTATGCTACTGATTAGATTAGATTAGTCATTATTATTGTTATTATTAGCGTCTGTAGGTGATATAGATTATATTTAGAAAGCATTTCCCCACACTGCTCACAACACTAGTAAATTCCAGACAGAGCTTATTACAAAATGTCACCACAGAGATGTGCTCTGCCTGCGAGGATATTTATAGGATTCATTACATAAACCTGATCACTGACAGCAGCCTATGGATACTAGTAAATCGTGCTCCTCCTCACTGCAGCTGCAGGTTGTTCTGTCAGCTGCTGATCTGAGCGTTCGCTGCCAAGCTTTAGGCAAGGATCTGCCTCGCGTAGCCGATTACTCTGCTAAGTTCATGAGTAAATATCACATATTCAGGAGAATGGAGAAAATATTGTGTCAGTCAATATCTGCCGGAGCTGAGAGTGTTTGAGATGTGAGACCAGATAAAAGCAGAGGGGGATACTGTGTGTAAATGAGAGATTTTGTTCTTTCATGTGACTGTTTGTTATGCTGGTCGTTAATTAAAGCATTCTGTGACTTACAATGAGGGAGCAGGTATGTGTTCAGTACTCCGAAAGGACACGACAACAACACACATGGTTGATAAAGGACACACACAGGCTTGTGTCTGTGACCTTTCGAATCATTGTCGCCATCCCAGTTTGTCTCTTTTAGAGTGCTCATCTCACGGAGCGGACTAAGCACGTTAATCCAGGTGAAACATATAATCCTTACTTCATTTCATTGTGAAATCTACTTGAATCTACAAAATAAAGGCAAAAAGAAAGGTTAAAGAAGGACTGAAGCATCCAGATTCTGGCCTCATGAGGGCTACCATGAATGTCAGGCCTGACCCTGTGCACAGCAGTGCAGGGCTTAGAGTTACTGAACTAACAACCCTTTATACTGGTGGAAGAAAAGTACCATGACATTTACCATGTTGTGGACGTCATAAACACAGTTGGCTAAAACTTTGCTTGCTTTGGTCCAAGAAACAAATTTTTTGATATTTGATTGATTCTTGTTGTGGTTTCTCTCTAATCCAGAGACATGTGGTTTAGGTTAACAGTGACCCTGAAGTGGTCATGTGTTTGAGAGTGTTTGTCTGTTCATGCGTTGGGCCTGTGACGCACAGCTGACCTGTCCAGGGTATTTCCTCTCCATCAGCCAAAGGACTACTGAGGCAGCCCCAGACGCTGACTATTCATAATTATAGTCAATTACAGTCACATGTGCGGAGGTCATAAGCATGGAAAATTAATGAACTGGTTGTTGCTGCTGTCTGATACAATGTGCAGTCAATGTCCTGAAAGTACAACATCTCAGAGGCTAAGAGTTTTGTCATTTTGACACTTTTCTGTATCAACTGTGCCTCGCCGCCTCTGTGTAAGTGTACAGTGATCCTTCGTGTCTGCTGTCAGGAGTCAGAGCAAAACCTCTTCTCTGCTTTCAGATGTTTGCATGGCACTGCTGAACTCAATTTACATTTGCATTTCTCTTTCCTGTCGGTGTTGGCAGGGTTCAATCAGGTCTTGTTATTGCAACACTTGCGTGC
This sequence comes from Chaetodon trifasciatus, assembly GCA_037975065.1. Lineage (NCBI taxonomy): Eukaryota > Metazoa > Chordata > Actinopteri > Chaetodontiformes > Chaetodontidae > Chaetodon > Chaetodon trifasciatus. The sequence goes on from JBBMOE010000011.1 coordinate 3,845,830, forward strand.
CTGCAAAGCTGGAGAAAAAATATGTACTGTCAAAAAAAATGTGCATTGGATTATTCCTGATTTTCTTCAGATGTCTTAAATCCCCATGACTTCAAAAAGCCCGATATGATTGTTCAACTACAAATGTCAGCCTTTTACAAACAATTATTGTATTCTGTAATCAAAATTAATCCCGAACTGCATTTTCTTCTTGGGTTTCTCAGAAAATATGATTGCAATTTATTAAAAACATTGCAAAGACCACCCTCTGGTGTGAATAGAGGATTATAATGAACCCGTCTTCTTGAAATCATCAGTCTCTCCATCTGAGCGAACACTGTCACAGAACAGCCATATTACTCTCCAACGAGGAATCGACATTACAGGGGTTGTCAGGACAACCAGCCATGATTCACAGAGCCTCAGATAGGCCTCCACCTTGGGCTAGAAGCACTAGCCATGAGACTGAGCAGATGCTGTACCAGTCAGCCAATCACAGGTGAGATAGAGGAAAAAGATGACATCATAGGCAAATTAGGGCAAATGCAGCGAGTTCTTTGGTTGTCGTCTCCGCCTGCTTATGAACCTGGAGGCACTGATAGACTGTGAAAAAAGGAAAATGTAGGCGTTTGGCAGATAAATCTTAACATTCAGGAAAAAGATTTTGTTTCATATTTTTTCCAAATGGGGAAACTTGGCCATGACAAAATATTTTAAAAGGAAAAAATGAAATACTTGTATCTATTTCATCAGACATTTAATTTAAACTACTTGTCAAGCACACAAAACTGATAATAGGAGTGAAACTGTAGCATTACAGTGAATAAACATCACATCAACAGAATGTGGTTTGCCTGAAGTGATCTTATATGTCATAGATTACCTTATACCAACAGAGAATTTATGATATCAATACTTAAGTAATGAGCAACAGTATAAGTTTACAAGAAAACTAAATATTATTTTTGTCTCAATTTGAGGCCTGTTATAATGTCATATATTCACATCTCTGTTTGTTTTTGTGAAATCTTTAACATCCTAAGACATAGATGATAGGCACCGGGGCGAGTATATTCCAGCAGCATCTATTTGTACAAAAGAAAACTGAACACATACAGCTAAAATTGAAAGATAATTAATTCTGTTTATTTTGAGGACAAGATAACTTTAAATCAAATAACCCTCTACACAAAATTAACTTGTAATAGTCCGCTTACCACAGATAATATCAACATTCAGGTGGTGCTTGTGATAAATTTGAGAAATATTCAAATATGATTAGTTGTGTCCTGCTTCTCGTGCACATCACTTTTATATCAAATTATTTTCATTTTCAGTCACATGTCTACTATTACTCCACATTGTGAAACTATAACTTTTAGAGGAACCTGTGCATCAAACACAGCCCTTTAAAGGTGCAGTCAGTTCAATTTTGCACATAAAAAAACCTTTGCAAAGCCTGTTCTTAAATATGTTGTGTCAAGTTTTACATGTCTTCCTGAAGAACTAGGCATCATAGACCTCCTCTTAACAGGTTTGAGCTTGATGTCACCCCTCCCTCCTGGCCCTCGCACTCAGCAGGTTTGGTCTGTCAAACAGAAAACCAACTGTGTCTGCCCGTTGGCTGTCTCCTCCCCCAGACCTGCTGCCTGCATTAATATTCAGCCTCTCAGCCAATGAGTAAAGCGGGGTGGATGACATCATGGGCTAGGGAACAGCGAGCAGCCAGTGAAGCATCCAGCCTGCCGAACAAGCTTGCTTTTAGGGTCAGGAACTGGTCTGACAAGAGAATGGCAATCCTGCCTTTAAACTGTCATTAGGACTGTACGGCTGACGATGAATCCTCCAGAGCTGCGGGCTCAAAGGCAAAACACTGAGCAAGAGAATGTGAAGACATATTTCAGGTAATTCCCTCTCTGTGTATGCAATATGGGATGTGGAGGGGGGAGGCAGAGGAGGGAGGAGAGGAGAGGAGGAGGAGGGGGAGGCTGTGTATGTAGGGGTGCTTTGTAGCCTTTTTTTTCCTTCTTCTTCCACTCTGCATTCTGCCCTGCTAAGGAGGCAGCTGTTTCATCAGCAGCCTGTCCGTGAGGGCGAGATGGAAATGGATGCCTGCATCAGATGGGCTGAACATGTTTGTGTGATCATATACCCCCCTCTGCATCACATCATCTCTGTGTGCACTCCCTTGTGCCTCGCAAATAGCATCTTTATTGATGAGGAGGTGTTAGAATCAATGGTGGCGTTTGTACAGGCCCTGTGTGTGTGTGTGTGTGTGTGTGTGTGTGTGTGTGTGTGTGTGTGTGTGTGTGTGTGTGTGTGTGTGTGTCAGTCCTAGAGAAATGCAGCAGCTGCAGTGGCAACACTGGAACAAAAAAGAAGCAATGCTATTTTGGGTCTGTACACCCGAGGCTGACGGATGGATCAGAGCTGTATGTGCTGTGGATGGGGGGGTGATGGATGGTTAATATGCTGATGGATGCTCTTTTGTTATCTCTGCACTGCCTCACCTATGGCCCTTCTAGGGAGGCTTTCATGAACAAATGGCTTTTATTTCCATTCCTATCTTTCAATGACCACACACACACACACACACACACAGAGCAGAGACGTGCCTCTGTGTCTTAACATGGATGTGTGTAGCAGTTTCATGGCGGCTGAAGTGACAGGGAGATATACAACATCTGGTCACCTGACTTCACTGGGGATCGGAGTGGGGGCGGGGGCCGGCTGAGCTATTCCGTCTCGGATTCTCCCACAGCCATCGGTGGTGGAGGAGGATGGAAGGATTGACTAGTGCGGTACGAGCTGAACGTGTGTCTCCCCTTCACCTCTGCTCATTTAGACTGTGGTGTCAGAGCTAACGGGGAGGGAGGGAGAGGGTCCTCTCCCAGGAAGCGCAGTCATCCTCCAGTTTGCGAGGAGCCGGGCCTGATGGGAAACCTGTTGTCTGGCTGTCGTGTGAAAGAGGGATGTGAGGGAGTCATGTCAGCGATGGAGGGAGGGTGAGATGATAGTAGAGGGGAATTGGGGGATGGGATACTGAGGGTGTTACTCCCTTTGAACACTGGCCTGTTATATTGATATAGATGTGATTCATACCCTTCCATTCACCACTAATCTAACTGTCCGGACATCCAACACCATGACTGCACTCCATTCTTCTTTCACTGCTTCCATCCAAGGGTTTGTGCTTACTCCTGTCTTTTTGTATGGAAATATTAAGGTGATAAAACATAAACTGTCATGGCCACTCCTTTGCCCTTTTTCAGTTTGATAATCTAATCTATAGTTTCTTCCTGAAATTCAGTGGGAAATCTGTCAGTGCATGAAATAGATTGTGCCAGTACAGCGCACAGCACAGAGTTTGGCAGAGAAGACACCAGGCCTACAGTAGTAATCTAATGCAGTGTCACAGTCAGAAGACAGGGAGACAGAGATGCCATGATTCACCCTCTGAGCACAAGTGTTTGGTATGTATACATCCTGGTGTTCAACGGATCTGGCAAACTGTTGCTGGGTCTTAAGATGCTGTGCTCCACCTGCCACTGGCATTATATATTCATCACACCTTTATCTACACAGGAAAAATGGACAGTTAATATGTCTGTGTTTTGCATGTCTGTGTAGGTCTGGGTAGAGCTGCTTCCCACCAGTGTGTCTCTGTGTGGTTTTCATGCCCCTCATGAAAATTTGATGTTTGCAATAAAAGAGCACGGACATAAGCCACTGCCAGTCAAAAGGTGGCAATGTTTCAGGTCTCATATACTGTACATGTGCATTCTATAGTTCTGAAAATAGCAGTAAAGCTGCACCCTTTAAGCATATGCTGTATATAGTGTAAACATGAAGCATGCAGGCAAAATCCAAGCTTATTGTGGCTCCGCTTTTATATATCCAAGTGTTTTCACAACTAACCCTTGTGATCAGCTAACACAACCAAAACTGCCATTACTTTTATTTTTATGAATCATGTGATTTCAGGTAAGCACTATGCATTGGACAGAATTGCCTTGCAGGATTGAAGGGAGGGAAATGTCATTTACTAAATCATCACAGGAAATAGATGCAAAATCCACATTTAGATTGTTACTTTTCAACAATATTTATCTGCGCTGTAATAAATGAGGGTATGTGTTTCCCTGCTTCACCAAAGAAATGTGACATTTTTGCTGGAATGATTAAATATTTTATTCTATCTTCATTTGACAGGCAGGTATTTTCTGTGATACTAGAAAAAGCATTGTTTAGGAGCCTACCGGGACCTTCTTATCTTAAAAGTAGAAGTTTCATTTTCCTTAGTTTTACCATGACCATCTGCCCAGACCTGTGACACCAAACTGAAATGGTAATCTCTAATCTGTCCCCACACATCAACCCAAACTGCCTTACGCCTTTATTCAACACAGTTACATATTAAAAGCAGAACTCTTTTTGCACACTGAAGCGACGTGAAGCTTTTCTTTATTCAGTGTGTCCGCCTGCATGTCTCCATGGCTTAGTGTGCACTTCTGGGCTTCCCCATGTTTTCCACTGGCCAGTGTAACCCAACACACACAGCTTCTCTTACCTCACCTCGGCTAACAAAAGCAGTGGACACAGAACCTCGTCTTGGCTTGTGGCCTGCTAACTGGGCTGCCTGAAATATGATAGTGGGACACACAGCGCACGCAAGTCGGCCTCCATCTGTTGAGGACTTAGTCTGGATGAGTTATGCTGCTATTGTCCAGCGCAGTTATCATTTAGGACTCTTGTTGACAGTTTATAAATGTGCAGTGGCCTCATGTGGCGTTTGTGTGTGTTTAAGGGCATGGCTGTGTGAAGCGGAGCAGTAGTCTTGTGGTAGGTGTGTCAGGGCTACAGTCTGTGTGTTGTGGATTAGCATGTAGGATTGGAAGCCATCTGGCCATTTTGTCTCAGAAAGGGGAGGGGGAGTAAGTGAGAGAGATGGATGGAGAGAGACAGGGAGAGAGAAACAGAGGAAACACTCACACACTGACACATTGACACAGCTCCCTCCGTAATCTCCCTACTTGATGTCTGTTGCTACTTAGAATAGGGTTGCTTGTCTGTGTGTTTCCTGTGCGTGTGTCCCTGTGCACTTTGTGACAAAGATAGTCCTTCTTACGCTTTGTCTGATGCATCAAACACAAATTGCAAAATGCAGCTTCAAGAGAGTCAGAGAAACATCTCGGGAGGATTTGAGATTCCAGAAAGTAAGACAGCCTTTACCAGTAAGAGGGTGCGATGGGTGAACAGAGGATGTAGAGAATGAACGGATAAAATGTTGCAGAGGAGGAAAAGGGTTCAGGTGGTTTAAGAGATTAACAAGTTTCACTGTGTCCGGAGTGTGCGGAGAGTTGTGGAGTGAGCTTCTGAACTTGAATTTGTTTGAAGATAAAGAGGCTGCAGAATGTAAAATGTTGGAGGCCATCAAGTGGGATGAGTTTTCAGAGAGGGAAAAGGTTGCAGGTGACTTCAGATGTGGTTCAAAAGGTGACTGTTTCGTCCATTAAAGAACTGCTCTGATTACCCTCTTGTGGATTTCCTGAGGTGAGACCTTCAAATATGCTCCACCTATCATATCTGTATTTAAGATTGAGAGACTTAAGTTTCAACTAGAGTTTAGAAGCAGTGAACTTCACATTTCATTAAGATGTGTCAGTGACATGAAACAATTACATGCACAAAATTAAGCTGACTTGTGAAAAAGGTGCAAAATTATAGAAAAGCTGTTGTCATGATCACACGATCCAGGATTTGTAACTCCAGGTAGAAAAGAATTGCTCATCTGTCAGAAATAAATAACACATTTGAAGTGGAGATCATCCAGAGTGGTGTTGTCTCACTCTTTCTTTGCCTCCAAACAAACTATATGGAATTCAGCGTCTTTTCTCAACTGCATGGAGGTGCAACTACCGTGTGTGGAAACACACCGCCTCTCAGTTGATTCAGTTGTTGATACAGATAGTACTCTCATGATAGTATTTGTCTATGCTATTGCAGCTATATACATTTGGCAAGGGAGAGGTAATCAAAATTAAATGCATAGCTAGTTCTAGTAATGACACAATGGCTAGAGTATTATGTGCATTACAGTTGTAGAACATAGAGACAGGCTGTCTGCGAGACACAATGGAGAGAGGCAGATTATTTTTTCCCATACATGAGGGATTTTACGCTTCAGATAACTGACTTTGCATGCATGCAAACTATACAGTCCTGGAAAAAAATACTGTTGAGAGTGACAGCATGCACATATCTACAAGCTGTTTTCACTCTTCCCATGTTCACTTTACGGTGGGTGAGTTTTAACCCTTTCAACTTGACTCAGAGCAGGTGCACCAGCTGGCATTGCAGGAGGGAACCCACTCCCCTCTCTGCCTCCAGCTGACATTCAAATATGCCCACCCATGCCACACTAATGCGAAAAAACAACAAAACAACACTTTGGTGCTTGAAAGCAGACAGCACAACATCAGCAACCTCACTTGTGCTCGGTGCTCACTTGTTAGGTCCAAACTTGTAACTCTGTTTTGGAGTAAGAAAACAAAGATTGGATTTAAGAGTAGAAGAGCCCGTTAGTCAGAGTAGGTTTTGCTTAGTTTTTGATCACATGCAACCAAACATAGTAGGCCTGTCTGATTGCTCACATGCCTCCATGCAATGCTTTTCAATGTAAGATATGAAATAAAAATTCATAAAATTCAATATCACAGAATAATATTTGAAACTCAGTGACGCTTACTGTGAGGGTGTGAAGGACAGTCGAGTTGCCTCCAGGGAATCGTCATGTTGAAAACTGATGTATTGTATGGCTCATTACTTACAGTATATTCATTCCATTCATGTATTCATGGGTCGCAGCCATCAACATGGGACATAACTATGAGAATTACTTGGAATGTCAAAATCGTATGAGGAATTCAAGGTTTTGAGAGTCCCTGTGGACGACTGGTCCAAGATGCATAATTTAGAGCTGCTGTGTATTCTGTTTGATTCAGCCAGTGTTACCCAAGTCTCCACAAGCCCCTAGCTTCCAAATAAAGGCAAAATATCATATAAAAGGTATTCAAGCTGTTGAGTTAGTGACATAAACCACTGAACCAAGTCAGCAGCGGCTACGAACTTCTGCATCCATCTTGTGTCTTTATTTTGGACCTGAACCTTGTGCATGCCAGTTCATCTTTATAATTTCTGAAGTCTTGAATTCAACGAATTAATGCAAAAATCATTCCAGGGACTTCACATGTCAGGACTGAAAATAAGGCAGTTCACTCTGTCAGAGAGAATAGAAAAGCTATCATAATGTATCAGTACAATAAATAGTCTGTCAGACAGGAAATGCGTCTCAGAATAAACTAGCAGTTATACAAATGTGCTTTGAATAAAATGAGGAATTTCTGTCAGGAAGGAATAATCTGTCAGAACAGACCAGCAGTCTCAATGAGTTCAGAACTGAGGGAGTAAATTGGATCGCTTTTAATATCTTTTGTCCGCTTAACAGAATGAGTGATATTTTTAAGCACATTTATAGGGCTGGTAGTTCATTTTGGACAGAGAAAACTGCATCACCTTAAAGCACTTATTCGACTGTTACCTCATCCAGAGAGAGCAGCTCAAACTGTCGGAACACGGAGCAGGTTTGTCAGCTGCGACTGTTCAGTAGTTTTATTCCATGCTTTTAATTTAATGCTGTTTACTGCTGCTGCTGCTGACGTGTCCTCCGCTGACGTGTGCGCCCAGCTAATTACATTAGCTCGGAAAACACCTGCCAAAACTATTATTTGGAAATGTCGATTCAAAAATCTGATGAAAATGGGAAAACGAACACGACATGTAGCCAAACTGTGTGTGTCTGTGCGTACACGTGCATGTGTGGAAATGAGAGAGCAGCACTGGGGGGAAGTTCACCCAAACTAAATATTAAATGACGCAGCGAGCTCTCAAGCCTCCCCAGCAGGGGAGTATGGGAAAGGATCATGGCTGGTGAAATGAGAGTCATGCTGGATTGTAGGCTGTGGTGAATAAATGGGTTTTGAGTGCAGACTAACCTGTTTTTTTCTGCTTTGTTTGGGATACGAGGAATGTTATGCCACAGCTCACAAGCAGATGGTTAGTTAATACTAAGGATGTCGACCAGGGAGCTTATTTATCATCATGCTTTTTCAATTTCATTAGTGCTGCTGCTGATTAGCATTGGCAAATAAGATCAATGTGGCGTTCTAACAGCCAAACAAAAGGTGCATTGCTTTCATTTCACTTAGATTCAATGAGAATCAGAAATGAATGTGGAATCCTGAGGTGGATTTCTGGAAGATGTCAACTCAAACAGCTCAACCTGAGATATGCAGTGGATGCGTTTCTGTGGCGTTTAGGACCTCGACTTGTCTTTTGCGTGGAAATCTGCTGTGTGACCCAGTTTCACTGCTGTGTAATTTTTCGTCTATGTAGAGTTTGCGAGTAAAAGATATGCAACAATCAGACACACATCTGGCTGGTGGCTAATAATAGATCCCTGGTTGGAGATGTTTATGTACTTCACTGTGTGTAAAACATGATTGCATAACAAGTGCTTGAAGAAACTGGAGTGTTTCTTGTCATTTTCGCTCTCAGTGAAAATAATCCTGATGGGATAATATGTGAATCAACAGTGTTTCAGATGTCAGAGGGATGTAATAGGTCAGTGTGAATGGACATTCAGAGTGGTTTGCCTTTGATATTGTGTAATCATGCTCTAGTTAGCATATTATGAACGAGTATAAGCCTTTTATACCAACATGATTAAAAGATGTTCATGTTCAACATGTTCACGACTTTCTCCCGAGGCATGTGTGGCAGCTAAAAATAGAAGCTGGAAGAAAAAGTTTGATTTTGGCATTTTCGTTCGGCGATGAAACCCAGTAATGATTTTCCTGCTATGAAGCAATTAACACACGATAGATGAAACAATTTCACACTTTCTGAAAGGTGACAACAACTGAATCAATATTTATGAATATGTAGTAAAGCTTTTGTCAAGCTCTTGTTCAAGCATCATTAATATGCTATTGAGTTTATATTAATTGTTGGCTGCTGCTGCTGCAATCAATGAAATACAAAACAGGAGCTTTTGCACTTACAGTGAACTCAGTGAGATTTAGTTCACGAGTTGAGAATAAGCTTACACTCCCCTGTCTCACCTGCCCCCCTGTTACAAGCAAACTGACGAGGCTGCTGTGACTCGTGCCTTTCATGAAGCAAACATGGCAGCTGTATGCAAAGTCGAGTTACTGAGTCGAGTAGAAGGAGGGGACCAAAGCAAAGAGGTGGAGCCTCATCAGACAAAAGCTGATATGTCAGGAATTATTATACCATGGTAACCAAGTCACAGACGTCAACAATAGCCAGATGTATTTTAATGTTTTGGAAAAAACAGGTTAGATGCATGTTTCGTATGTTGTCAAACTGCAGCCTTTCTACAGATTAAATACCTGGATTTCTAATATTGGTTGTATATGTGCAAAAACTGGATTGAATAAACAAGATATAACATGTTTATTAGTGAGATTCAGAGATGCAGGTTGGCAGATTTATATACCTTTGGAAAGAGCCAGTTTCCAGTGTTTGTGCTAGGCTAAGCTAAGCTAAACTAACTGGCTGTTGGGAGTATTTTCATATATACCATACTGGTTTGAGAGTGGTATCAATCTTCTCATGTGACTATCTGCAAAACAGCTACTATTTAAAGAAACCCTGTCGCCAGACAGCATTTTTCTGATTCTGCAAAAGCCTGGATTAGACTTGTGCTGTTTAACATTTAATGGCAGCAATTTTAAAATTCTTTATTTCTACCATACTTGTGCATGGCAGCTATGGTTCGGGTTAGGTCAGGTCAAGATTGTGGTCATGGTTTTAAGAAAAGGGAACATTAATCCCAGGTCTTTGTAAGCCCATGTGAGCCCAGTCAAAAAACACAATTTTGCTCAATGTTCAATTTTTCTATAAACTCAAAAAAAAAAACCCAAAACAAAACAGAATTAGATTACAGGATTTCCTTTTAGATCCTTTGACATGTTTGACTACATGAGGCTTTGATCCAGTGACCATAAATTCTCCTCCTGTCCCTTTCAAAGGGAGTCTGTTTTAACAGCACCAAACTTCTCCTCCTCCTCCTCCTCCTCCTCCTCCTCCAACCTTCGTCTGAAATGAAAAGGGGATGGCATCGCATGGCATCTACACTGTGACTGTGTGTGTTTCATTCTGACCTTGAGAGGCCAGTCATGTGAGAGAGTAGCATTTGTGCAGTAACATGTTGTCATCTGTGTGTTGTTGGCCTCCAGTGCCTTAATGTCTGCATGAAATGTGTGTGTTTTGCTGTGTTCCTCAGGTTTTCTTAATGTTAGTGTGTCTGTTTAAGGTCGTCAAGTGAACTGGTCTTTCTTTGCTCTTACCAGCAGTGGAATAGGCCACCTTTTCTGACTCGGTGGCCAATAGAAGTACTGTATGAACAGCACGAAGATAAAGGAGATAACAATACTAAACTGCGGCTCTGGAGTGTCCCCCCCTTCCTCCTTATCCTTTGAATGTCCTCTAGCTGTCCATCCCATCCAAGTAATCAGCATCCTTCAAAGAAGCACGGCCAAAGCTAAAGCCAAGTCAAACAGAGAGCATGTCCTAATCAGGGGCATGAAGAGCCGGGCTTATGGAGCCCTCCCCCCCACTGCGGGAGCCATTACTGGGCCGCCATGGGCTCAAGATTAGAGCCTCTTCCTGTGTTAGCCATTCAAATTCAGCATTAATGTTTGAAAGAGCAGAGAAAATGCCTGCTCTTCATGGATAGATTAATATTTGATGGGGGAGAAATGTGAAAACATCCCCAGTAATGTCTGCGTCGAGCTGGTGTGTCTGTGGTGGTTCTGTGTGTGTGTGGTTTTTTTTTAGACATTCATATATCGCCATCAAAACGTCACATCCTACCAAAGCAAGCCAGGCTCAGTGAGGTTTGGTTGTGTAATCTCTGACAAATTAGCATATTGTGGATCAGTGTTACAGCTGCAGTTTTGCTGTTTGACAAAATCGGTCTCTTGATGATCTGTTTTTCCTTGTCTGCCGAAGTAGTTCGGCCTCATGAAAGGCTATTTGTATCAGGCAAAGCACAGACGTGGGGCTGATTTATGATGTTGAGAGGCTAGCCTATGTGCGTTTCAGAAATAGGAGCTGCTTGTTTCAGGGACAGTGCACTCACTGACTGCTTGCCTGCCTGTCAGTCTGCACAGTAAATAGGTCAGTGTTTTATGTGAGTGAGGAATCAGTGATGTCTGGGCCTCCATGAATCCGTCATCTTCAGCCGTCTGACTGCTCAGTCGAGCTGCTGCAACGGCCAGCAGGTGATTAGCCAGATAGCCGCACAGCCGTGAGGACCACAGCTAGAGATTTGTAATATATAAAATTGGTTGCTTGTGGTTTCCTATTCTTCAGCCGGTGACTCAGATTCTCACTGCGGTCTGATGCAGAAATGACCAAAGTCAGACACTGACATGTTTTTCAGCTGCATTATTCATCCACACTGCTCTCCAATGACAGTTTTACTGAAATTTTCATATTTATGAGCGCATGCTATACCTTCTCTGTTTTATTTAAGTGCGTTCTGCATTGCATGCTCCCAAGGAGAATATCAATGGACTGATATTGCACAGTGCGATTCACCCAATAATCCTCAAGAGAATATCAATTTTATGTTTAAAGGGTTAAAAATCTCCCGCCACATCATCATCATTCGATGTTACAGCCATTGATTTTCGTCCTCTGTATTTGCTGACCAGATAGTGACCTGATTGATTAGATCCCACTCGCTGTTGTCAGGTCTTGCTTATGCTCATGTGCACATGGTAGTGGTAGCGACTCCGCTTTGGTGCATGACTGTAAAAGCTGTATGTCAAGAACATATTCAGACGATTTGGTTAATGGATTAACAGAGGCATCAGAGGAACTGTTTCAAGCTATGATACGCTGTGAGCAGCAGTCGTACAAATGTGAGCTAGCTTGTCTGAGAGGCCAAGTTGATAAAGGTTCAAATGGTTTCATTGTGTACTGGGCTCTGTTTAGCTTTAATTCATTACTGGCATTTAGTTCTGGGTATTTTTGTTCCTTAATGGACAGTGTCAGGTGAAAAGGCAGACAGAAAATGGGGAGACAAAGAGGTATGATATGCAACACTGGTCGCTGGCTGGAACTGAACCAGCGACAGTTGCGACTAGAGTTGCAATGGTACAAGAATCTATGATAACCACACGGCCAGGCAGCATGCACTGTAACCATTTAGCTACCAAGGCGCTCCAAAACTGGCTTTTAAATGAAGTCTGAAAGGCATTTTGAAGCTGCTGTTTGCCAGCGTGGTGAACATGGATAGCTCAGATCTAAATGGTCACTTGTATACAGCTTTTCCTCATTTGGCCCTGGTGATAAAATATTTAGCCAGTACAACCTTTTAATTAAATTCAGGCTTATTGTGTCAAGTGGCATGTCCTGTAAGGCGTCCAGGACATGCCACTGCGTCTTCCTATTGTTTTGGCAACTTCTTGTTGCTTTTTTGCTGTTGGGTGGTGTGATAGCCACATTGTCAGCGACTCCCTTTCACTTTAGCATGTCAATATGTTGACATTCCTTTGTTAACAGCAGACTTTTACTGGGTTTTGTTGTCAGTGACACGCCTAACCCTCCAACCTCAGAGAACCTGTTTGCTGCTGCTGTCTGAACTCACCCAGCATGATAGAAAACTGCCACCACCAGTACCTGTCATTCGATCCTGTAGATACACCAGGAAAATTATCTTCAAATGTACTCGCACTTTAAAATCTTAAAGCGTTCCTCTGTAGCCGCCTGGTTGGTCATAAATAGAGTGTGCCCTGCAGCTTAGCTGAATCAACACCAAACTTTTATTTGTATAGTTAACCAATCTGTCAGGAGCGACCTGTTTTAACTCATCAGTTTCTCATGGATACGATTGTAATCTCAATCTGAGAAAAGATGCAGGGTTTTGTTTTATTATCATCACTGTTGTCCAGCATTTGTTGCATCTGCACTCAGATAAGACATGAACATTCATCTCCAGTGAGAAGGGCAGCAAGTATCTACCAAGTCATTTCCTGCAGTAATTATAGAGCAGTTTGTTAATGGAAAGGATCACAATGCAGTTTCTGTGTTACATCCTGCTGCCAAGTGAAACAAAAATCTTCTTATTCTCATCACAGAACAAGCAGAGGGGGAGAAAAAACACTGTCGAGTTTATTAGAAAACATCAAGATTATGCTGGTAGTCTTTTATCTGAGAACAGTGTTTGATCTTCAAGTCTTTTTCCAGATAATACGTATTGGAAAATATTTTGTCATCTAGTTTAGATGAATTAAACATTAGAGTGAGCCTAATTACACATTAATGGTTAATGATATTCAAAGGAAGAAAAACTGTTAGATTAGATGAGAAGCTGTTCCTCTCTTATGGAGAAAAGATTGAAATAGGCTGACCAAGTCAAGTTCAGTGTGTACACAAGGCTGTATTTATCCAGGAAGTAGTAAGGAAATGAAGGAATCCAGTTTAAATTGCTCTGACGTGTGATCTGTTAGGTATATACAGTGAACTTAAAGAAATAACAAGACAGAGCACTGAAATAAAAGTGCTCACCAGTTAATGATAATAATAATAATAATGTTGGCTAATCGGTTTTTATCAGATATACATCAAAATTTACACAACAGTCAGAGAGTCTCTGCAGAGCTACGAAGACAGAGAACACAATCTGTGAGATTTTACTGGCTCTGGTTGTCTTGTCCAAACTGGTTTATGAGGAAATGACAAATGTGTCTCACAAGGAGTATCTTTGTTGAGATTTGAGGCTGCAGAAGGGGAAGCGAGGAGGTCTTGTGTAATAACGCCGTCACTGTAGACGTATTTGATTCAATTAAAGCTTCTTATCGTCGTATCGATATGCATTACACTTTTCAGCTGATCCCATTCCTTCATTCAAAACCAGTTGTCGAGGGAAGTTAACAAAGCATAGGGTGTAACCCACCATATTCTGTCTTTTGCGAGAGATGGTTACATAAAATTGTAAAGGCCACTGTGAAGGCACATGTGTGAGTTGTCAGAGGCAGTGAGCGCGGTGTAAGCACAGAGGAGTGGTCTTTGTTTGCTAATGTAGGTCTTCACTAAGGGGGCAGCCTGGATGGCCTGCTTTCTGGGACGGTTGTGCTGCACATCACATGATGGGCTTGGCCTCGGGGTGAGGCAGTGAAGGAGTTTAAGATGTTAGTGGGAAGTGGGTAGATGCAAGATGAGAGGACGGGTGATAGTGACGTTTCTTCTTGCCAGTTTCTCTTAGAATCAGTTCCTGGTTACCATTTTCACAGCTGAACAGACCCACTGGACTCCACCTCGCCTCCAAATAACCTCCATTCAAACAGCAACAGGAAACACATCTTTTTTTTTTTCGTACATCACAATGGCAGGAGCTGTATCTTCTACTAAATCTGACTAATGTCTAAATCTGCTGTGCAATCAGATGTGTTAGCAGAGAACTGAAAATACAGACATTTCATGAGACTTTTCCATACCTGCAGCCTGGAACAGAATTCCTCATGTTACACTGCTAAAATAGGCCAACACTCTGAAAATACAACACTTTGAAACTATAACTATGAGTCTTCTGTAAGCGTCAGATCTGTCTGAACGCAGCTATCAAGCCTTGACATTTTGTCACATTCACGTTAGCCCAGTTCTGCTGCTTCAGAAACGAGCTGCAGAGGAAAGAAATTCACCTCAGCCTCTGCAACACCGACTGTACACCACTGTCCTAATTACAGTATTGTGAGAAATGTCAGACTTTTATCAAACAGCAGGCTTTCATTGAGTCACAAGTGCAAATTCTTGGGAGTGCTGTAATGCTGAAAGAATCAATTGATTAAACAATCAACAAAAGCTCAATAATTCAGTAATTGTTGAAGGTGTTTATCCCAGCTCTGGTCCCAGATTTCCACACAGTTTTTAGCTGTGCTATATCATTATAGATTTAATGTCTTTGGGTTTTGGACTGTTAGTCGAAGAAGCAATCTGAAAACACGCTGGGCTGTGGGAAATCTGATGGATCATTTCACACTATATTCGGATATTTTCTAGGTTATTGTAGTTATAGAAGATGCATTTCAGCAAAGAAAGGCAACTAAATGTATGTTTTCCATTGCCAAACGGTGTCCGAGAAGTCGGCCGCCATTGCATTTAAAAATCAACCAAAACAAACTTCTGTTTGTCAGTTTACTCCCTTGATGTTATTGTATTTTGCAGACTTACTAAGCTAAGCTAAGCACTAGTCAAAATTCAA
Source organism: Chaetodon trifasciatus (assembly GCA_037975065.1). NCBI lineage: Eukaryota > Metazoa > Chordata > Actinopteri > Chaetodontiformes > Chaetodontidae > Chaetodon > Chaetodon trifasciatus. The sequence goes on from JBBMOE010000011.1 coordinate 3,861,164, forward strand.
GGTTATTATGGTTAAACCAGAGATTTTGTAACCTTCTTGACCTTCCTCTGTTCTGCACCCAGACTCTCCAACACTGAACTTTGTCTCTTTCTCTCTTTCTCTCTCCCTCACAGGACATTGTGAGTGCTACTAAAGATGTCTGATAGTGTTGATATTGAAGAGAAACCACCAGCCCCCCCCTTGAGAATGAACAGTAGTTCCCGAGACTCTTCATCATTGAATCACGCCTCTAAACCGCTTCCAATGGCTCCTGAAGAGAAAAACAAGAAAGTCCGCCTGCGCTCCATCTTCCCCGGGGGAGACAAGAGTGAGTATCCTTCCCCACATGAAACCCTCATGCTCAGCGCCGCGTTGATGCACCTTATTTACGAGCTTCCTGCGTATAACCACACTAGAAATAAGCCTGTAATCTGCTTTTGTTTCGTCTCCTGTAGCAAACAAGAAGAAGGAGAAGGAACGTCCTGAGATATCCCTACCCTCAGACTTTGAACACACCATTCATGTTGGCTTTGATGCTGTAACAGGAGAATTCACAGTGAGTATTTTTTTCACCTGACGATCAGGGACATAAACACGGACTGATATGCATGCGTTTCTAAAATCACAGTTCCCTCCACAGTTCAATTAATGGTGTACTTTCCTCCACATAAAGTTGGTGACACAAGTGACTTCAATGACAGTCACTCCATCTCTCCCATCAGGTGAAACTTGCATTGGGATCTTTTAGCATTTCTGGGTAAAAAACATTGCGGCTGCAGTTTTAGTTTAACACAAACCTGGATTTATGATACCATGACACAGTATTTCCACCTTCTTTTATCCTCCCCGTGTAATGTTCTTAACACTGAGTACGATGCAGTTTTTACAGTTGTTCATAGAGAAGTGTTTTTAGATTTTATGCCAAGCCCCAACAATTAGGTACCCTAAGCACATGTAGTATATTAGGAAGAAATGCAGCATCAGCACAGCACTGTCATCTGTCTTACATGATCCAGTGAGTGGTTCAATACAAAAGCCACAGAACAAAACTTATGAAGCTTTTAATGATCAGTTTTTGATCTCACAGAGATGGTTATTCAGCTCATTGTTGAGGCCCCGGTCGTGCTGGTTCATTGTGCTGTATTTGCCTTGTTGTTTATGGTATATTTAAAGGTGCACTATACATACCTTTAATTTCTCTCTTTAATGAGCAGCATTCCCTTTTAAAGCCACTCTTATACTCAGGAATACTGTATGTGTTCTGGTCTATTTGACTTCCAAATGAACAGGGCTCAGTCCATGACATCAGTAAATAGCTCCTTGTTTGCTTGATAAGCTGCGCGCCTGTGACACACAGAGCCCCATTAAGACAGTTTTAAACCAAACCACTTTGATTTCTCTTCTTTCATGGTTTTGTGGGAAGATACACTACATTACTGTTGATCTGCCCTTTGATCCCACTGCAAATGTCATCTTTTTCTGAGCCACTAACACCAACAGAACAGTGGACCATTCTGTTAACAGACAGTTGCTTTAAGTGTAAAAATATCTACCCACAAGTTTACAAAGACTGCATGAATGAAACCCATTGTTGTGTTACATTCAGCCCCCATAAAAGGCTTAATGTCCATTAACTGCCATTAAAACATAGACAAAACCTGTGGAAATGCCTTAAAGGAATAGTTGGATATTTTGGGAAATAAACATAATCACTTCCTCGCTGAGAGTTACTGTAGCTCAATATTGCTCTAACATATGTCTGTTACACTACCACTTGGCATAGCTTAGCCTAAAGGCAGGGAGGAGGGGGAACTGCTAGCTTGTTAAAAATGATTTCTCTGTTCAGCATATTGAGGGTTAAAGAGAGGTGGGTTTGGTGATATATTAGCCTGATTGACAGGCCTCTTCCATTCAGCTGTAGTACTCTTGAACGTCTGTGTACGTCAACACAAACACTCCATTTTCAACATTTTCTGGCTGTGAACTATCAACAGCCCACACTCTTTCCTCAAGCTAAAATTTCACTTTCAAACCTCTTTAACATTTGACCTCCGTCTGCTTACGCAGGGTATCCCAGAGCAGTGGGCACGGCTCCTACAGACCTCGAACATCACCAAGCTGGAGCAGAAGAAGAACCCGCAGGCCGTGCTGGACGTCTTAAAGTTCTACGACTCCAAAGAGACTGTCAACAACCAGAAGTACATGAGCTTCACCTCGGGAGGTAAGCAACACAAAATACTGATAAAATAGAATAACAACCACCAAAACACAAAAAAAATCATATTGTTTCTGATGTAAACTGTTTCTTTCTGTTTCAGACAAGTCAGCACATGGGTACATAGCAGCAAACACTCTGGTGAGTTGTTTTACATCACAGCCTAAAAAACACACTTGATTACAATTAAAAATATTTGTTAAACACTATAAAATGATCATCTGACAAAGTATATGTCAGTTAATAATACCTAACTACCATTTCATGCTGGATTTTAAAAGCATAAGTGCAATTTTTGTTGGAGGTTGGTTGTCTGTCTTTTTTATCAAAGATTCCTTCGCTGCACTGCATATCTTGACCTCACAAAGCTGTCTGGTTATTATGGTAAAAACATTACAAGTACAAATCAGCCCAACCTCTGGTTCTCAGCCATGCACCATCTCTGCCATATTTCGCTGCTTTGGAAATCCTCTCAATTCAAAGTAATATATGGGTGGAAACATATTTCTTCATGATTTATATACGCAGTAACAGTGTAATAGTCTAACAGGTAAGTTGCAACATTATGTGGCTTAATTTCATTGTGTTGAACCTCTCCAGCTACGCCGCAGTAAATCTTTCTCACTTTGCTCTCGCTAACTCCATCTGGGAATTTCTGGGATAGACTGTGTTACTCTCCAGTACATTCATTGCCTCTAATGGGCAAAATGTGTGTGCTCCCCTCTGGAGGCTTACTGCCCTCACTATGCGGCATAATGCCCTGAATTTTGCATACACGCCAATCAGTTTGCAGCTCTCGCACAGAAATGATGGCTGCTGTGAGAGCTACTGCTGCTCATTGTTTATTTTTCCAATCGACTTAACCAGATTTTGAAATACCCATAGACAAGCTTTACTGGAAGCTCAACTGCATCTAGAAGGACTCCCGCTGTGCTGACCTCATTCCTGGCTTTGACCAGAGTAATCTATGCTTTGAATGCCTTGGCTTGTACACGCTCAGCCGGGTGAAGAAGTGGAATCCAAGTCTGTTCAGTGGGATTCGCTGCCCCAGGCAAGCTACAGTGGTATCGCTTAATGCAAGGCTATTGCATGAAAGAGCTCTTTGCCAGCGAAGGGCAAGCGGGTGTGGCAGTGTGCTAAAAGGTTGTGCAAGCCCAGTGAAGGTATTGGAGAGCATCTCAGCCTTGGACTGTCACAGTGGTCCACAGTCTGCAGAGGTGACTCAGCTGTTGGCTACGATGCCACAGATTTCATCCAAAGATTGAATCGCACTGTCTCAGGCAAGCAGAACTACAGGCGAGGTGCCAATACTCGGTCTATAGAAGCAAACCCATCATGAGCGACCTGATGCTCTCTGTCAGCTGATTTTGAACACCAGCTTCTACTAACCTGCAATGCAGGTAAATATTTGAGAGCTGATGTGTAGCTTTCCTTGAGCAACAGGCTTTATCTTCGAATCATTTGCTGCAGTCCATGTGTACCCCGCAGACATTCTCTAATAAAGTTTGGTCATGGAAAAGAGATTACTATCCACTGCACATATTGTAAGATCTTTGTTTTTCATATAACCTCTTTGAGCATCCATCTGAGCCAGCTGTTTCTGTTTTAGATCCATCAAGTGCCTCATCTTGACCTCAGCTCAGTGTACATTTTTAACTGTGGATAATGGCGCTACATGTAGGGAAACTGTGCTGCATCTTAATTCAAGCTTTGATCAGACCAAAAAATCAGAATTAAATTTAGGACCATGTTGTGCCTGCTGCCCACTTTAATGCGCTAAATATGTTAAAGACTTTGCTTTTATCATAAACAGAAAGGAAAGTGGTCAAAAAGCCCAAGTAATAGCAAATCCTTTAGAAAAAGTGCTTCAGTCCTTGCTGATGTGCTTTAAGTGACTGATAACTCGGTCTCAGTTTTTTCTGTGCTCTGTTTAGCCATCAGTTAGGTCATATCTGTCATCATGTCATATAAGTTCCAGTGCCAAACAGGAAGTCCTGGATATTTAACGTCAGCGCTCAGGACTCATCTGTCAGCCGGCACAGACAGAAGGACCTCTGTTCATACAGCTACTTTCACAGCATGAACAGTTTGTTTGTCAGAGAGTGTCAGCTTTACCTCGCTACAACTCAAGAAAAGTCACAAGCTGCAATGTTTATTCATTATGTGGTCATGATGATGAGTCAAATGGAAAATGTTTAATAGTATTACAGGAAACAGCATTTATCCATTCAAATAAATAACAGCAGCCACTTCATTTTCATCAGAGCGTTATAGAGCCAGTCTGTGACCGTTCTCGTTTATCAGCACTGAAACCATTTTCCTGTCTGAGTAACAATTATGTTCAAGTGTCCAACACAGACATACACCACAAACAGCTCGTGTGTGCCAAAAGGTCCTTCACAAAGCAACACAAACACATCCAGTGGAGAAGAGAGCTAATCCTAAATTTTAACACATCAGTCTGTATGTGGGTTGCTTATGTGTTTTCAACAGTGCTAGACAATAACTGAGTTGTAATCTCATAATTTTGGTTTTGTGGTTTGGTTTTGTGGTTTGCATCTTTTAACTTGTTATCAGGAAATTTGAAATCAAGGGTAAATACATTATGTTGCATGAACAGAAGTGGAAGTCACTGTTCATGTTGCAGCTTCCAAAGAAAAGCCAATTGAACAAACTAAATCAGGAAGTGGAGAGGAAAAATATGTTCTTGACTTGGGCAAGGACAGTCCTCAAGTGGCATGATTTGTCTCTATCATGTCCTCTTCTCATGCTGGGAGTCTGGAGGACACCTAACGTCCATCCCTCAGTAGCGTACCCCTGCCCTCCCCCCTCCTCCCCCCCTTTTTCCCTGAAGTCCACTTACTCTTAAACATTGTGTGGATTTGTTTTGAGTAAATCCTCCCATTCTCAACCTTCACATTCAGAACCGACTGCTGTCATCTGGGCCTCCTGTCAGCCTTAGAACCTGCAGCGCATTATTTGACAAGGTAACTCCTCCATATTACTTTCCACATGATGTATCTCTGCATTGGCTTTGAAGCTAAATTTGATCTCCTAATTTTGATTATGCCAACTGGCTAATGCAAAATGCGTACAAATATTTGATTTTAGAGGCATCATCACTCTCTGTATCGAAATTTCCAGCGGGGGGGTGTGATTGGATCGTTCAGTTTTTAATGCTATAGATGTATTTATTATCTTCCACAAGAGCACCTCTAATCCTTTATTCCAATGGACCATCTCTGAACCGGTAGGGCAGGGGCGCATGCCACAGAGGGTTGTGATGACTGTCAAAATGCATGTATGAGCTCATATTCCTCACAATTGGATCCACATTGCCAATAATGTGCCTGTAACTTCATTCCCATTGTAGACATTACCGCATGGCTCTGTAAGAAAAAACACATGGCACTGCTTACAGTCAGCTAGACGCTCATTTCTGCACTGCAGTCTTGGCCCAGCCCTCCTTGGAGCAGGTCAGAGGCCCAGTACGTCTGAATGAAGGACTGGGACTTTCCTTCAGCCAGACCCTTTCCCTTTAATCACTAGAACTAAGCTGCACTGCTTCATTTATGCATGACGGGACTGGAAATGGATGAAATGTTTCCATTCCATAAGAGGAAGATGATCCAAGGCTAGCAGAGTTTTGGATGGGGGTTGGGAATAAAGGCTGAGCATTAGGCATAATAGATATGCCTGAGCTTATTAATCACACTTGTTAAAAGGTATCTTCCATATCAAGAGGATGTCTGCAGTTCATCACCTTATTGCACATCACTGCAATGTGGCAGCATGTTTTTCTCCTATAGCACACTTAAATATTTAACAGTTTGTTACTTAAGAACCTTCAGATAAACTGCACTGAATGGCAACTCTTTGTCTCTTCAGCTCTCACTGGACTCATATACATCCCTCCACGATTAACAGAATGGCTCCCGACAATTTAACCCCACTCATTTGTGTTTTTTTTTTTACACGGTATCACAACAGATTGACTGTATTTTGTTAACACTGATGACATGCGCTCATTTCTGTCACCATGAATAACATGTTTGATGATATGATCTGAATCTTTTACATGGTCAATGCAATTTCAAAATTAATTCACCGTCACTGCAGCTTGTGTGTCGAAGAAAGTTCTTTGGAAACTCCGCTGGCCAGAACTCAAACTCTGCACATGGCTGGTTTGGAGTTTGCAGGCTGAGAAAATAAACTTTTGTTTAATTTGGGGAAAAAATTGAGGATTTTTTTTTAAATTCCATGCTGTTACATGGCGCATGCATCCACACTCACTTACATCTCCACCCCCCAGGCTGCCAAAACATCATCGTCAGAGCCCCCAATCGCTCCACCTGTGTCAGAAGAGGAGGATGAGGAAGAAGAGGAAGAGGAGGAGGAGGAGGAAGATGAGGATGATGACGACGAACTGCCGCCGGTCATTGCACCCCGGCCTGAGCACACCAAATCTGTGAGTTTACATGGTCCGACTGGTGAAATCCACATGCTGCGATTGCAATCCCCTCTGCGTGTCTTTGACGCTTTCCTCCACGCAGATCTACACGCGCTCCGTCATGGACCCGCCAAAGCCTCCCACCCCCGTCAAAGAAGTGCTGACTCCTCCAGAGTCGCAGGTCCAGCCCGAGAACACGTCCAACACAATGTATCGCCACACTGACCGCCAGAGGAAGAAGTCCAAAATGACAGATGAGGAGATTCTGGAGAGACTCAGTACGTGTCGCACATGAGTTTGTGTATATCAGAGCAGAGTTTTAGAAGCACTGAGGGCCGTAAGACATCTTCAACCAGCCACCAAAACAGTAAAAACTTACTAATCATTTAAAAAAATTCACAGTTTAGTCATTCATTGAGTTTATATTTCTTATAGCTTATATTTCCTGTGTATCTTTATAAATGACTGCAAAAAGCCTTCTCCACCCTGCAGGAAGCTATTGTGGTGGAGAAATCCTAAAATCTCTTCAATTTTTGAATGCTTAATGTAAAATTTAAATATATGGACTCTGAAAAATTTCATAATAGTCCAAAACTGTAGAGTGTGAAGTCCTCCTTCCCAAAAACAATACCGAGGATGTGACCTCGCTGTTGAATAATTCCCTGAGTGGTGGTTCAGAAGATTGCTGGATATTTGGTTTCCAGTGGCTGTTTTCCCCCATATTACTTTTATGCACCAATTCTGTGTGTTTTGAGAAATTATGCAAAAGAAAAGGGAGAACTAATGAAATCAAATGTGGAAAGAGAAGTGCTTTTTTTTCATTAACTGTGGCCTTCCATAGACAAATTACCAGCATGCACGGTGAAGTAGAGATGCCGCACTTGGAGGCAGGGGATGTTTGAAATAGAAAAGCAGAACTTTTTCTACTTCAGTGATGTTTTCTGTGTGTTTGCGTGAAGGCCACCATGGCTGTGTGCGCCCACACATGCTCAATCATGATATATCTGCTTTCTCTCTGTCTCAGGGAGTATTGTGAGCGTGGGGGATCCCAAAAAGAAGTACACACGCTTTGAGAAAATAGGACAAGGGTAAGTCCACCCATGGTCATAAACCAGTCATTACAGTTATTGAAATGGAGCAATTTCAGGAGCAGTCAGTCTCGGCAGGAGAGACGGAGCTGCAGTGACCACTTCAGTGAGACAGAGGCAGGGTCAGGTTGAGCAACTGCGAGAAAACTAAGTAGAGAGGAAATGAGACCTGTATCCTGAAATGGCCCAGGGCAAGATTAGTCCAGCCATCTCTCTCTTTCTCTCTCTCTGTTCACATCTGCACAGATAAAAACTGTGCGGTTGTTATCTGCTTGTGCTCACTATTTCCATATTTGATCAGGAAGCTCCTATCTTTAACAGCAGATAACAGTCTATTTACTCTCTGCCGGGCTATCTGTAACTTATTAGTACCAGGAACTGAGCTGTATTATTCATAGCTCCTGACAGTGAACAGGTGCAGTTGGCAGGAAAGAGAAAGAGAGAAAGACCAGAAGCAGAAATTCACAGCTGAAGGTTTTTAGTGTCGTGAGTTGCACCTCCAAATAAGGACAGAATGGCTGCATACCATTCCTTTGACCAACTATTGGAAGCCTTAAATTTCATGTGGATCCAGTGTTGGTGCTCATCACTGCTAAGGTAATTTAATAGCAGTGAAGTCTCTGTGGTAAAATAAGCACTCTCTAAGCCTCTGGCACCAATAAAGTCAGAATAAAACCGTTTAGCCATGCTAACATGCTAACTCACCCACTCACTATGTCCTTCCATCCCAGCAGAGTTTGGGTTTCGTGTTTGGTTAATTGTGCTCTAAGTGGGACTTTGTCAGTAAATGAACACACTGTAATTCCATTGAAGTATATGCTTGAAAACAGAGAACATGAATTGTGAATTTGTGTGATTATCAGTGTCTACCAGTAATTTTAAAACATTTAAACTGCATATCATTAATGAGATTCTGATGTTGTGTTTCACCAGGGCGTCCGGCACTGTGTACACTGCCATCGACATAGCAACTGGCCAAGAGGTAAGTCAGATTCTGATTACACAGCATTCTCATACTGTATATTATTTCTTTTTCCTTGCTAAGTCATCAGGCTTACTCTTGCTCTGAGCCACAGATTCCTTGTCTGTTTTCTCAGGTGGCCATCAAGCAGATGAACCTGCAGCAACAGCCCAAGAAAGAGCTGATCATCAATGAGATCTTGGTGATGAGGGAAAACAAAAACTCCAATATAGTGAACTACCTGGACAGGTTATTTTTCACATTCAGAGACACTTTTCACACTAATGATATCATAAACCTGAGGTCAAGGCCTACTTATGGTCGCTTTTCTTAAGAGATTGTTAGATTTTGGATCACCTCAAAAAAGAAATTCAAGGCCATCACATCACAGCCCAAGGTGATCTCTTCACATTGCTTAAAGATAATCAATTTCCTGCTATGTAATAGAGAGACAAGCAGTAAATCCACACATTTGTTTGGCATTTTTGTGTGCTGAAGGACTGATAAAAGTTGAGTAATTGAACATCAAAGTTGCCACATGGTATGGGAAAAACAAGGCTTGTGCAAAGTCTGATAATACCCTAAAGAGACATTAGCTGCTATATGGCACAGTTATCAGAGCTTTTGCACTGTATGTACATTATTATTATTATTATTATTATTATTATTATTATTATTATTATTATTATTATTATTATTATTATTATTATTATTATTATTTGTTTTTGAAAGATAGTTCAAGGTTATAACAGACATGAACTCATGCAGCAGTCTGACTGTAGCTGATGTTCATTTGCCACTAGCAACTTAAATGCAGTCAGAACTGGGACAAGGTTAATGTATGTTGTTACCATAATGACATTGAGGGATCCTCTGAGCCTGCTTCTCAGATCGCTTTTATTTTTCTTCAGCTCTTTCTTCTTCCTCCTTTTACCTTATAATGGTAGTCAGCATTCATCTGAAGGTGCATTACTGCCACCTGCTGTTATAAAACATAGACAAGAATTTAACTACACAATCACTCAGTTTCTATCTCATGGTTTCAGTACATTCTGCTGTTATTCACAGCCGGCAGTAAAAAGCTTGAGCTCCTACTGTGTGTTGTAATTGACTCTACATCATGAAGTACATCTTAACTGTAAATATACTTCTTTGTGCTCTTCTTGGGAAGTTTTGTTCTCATCCTCTGCACACATACCAGTATGCCTAGATTATTGATTTATAAATGCAACGACTGAACCTAAAACCACAAAAAAAATTTCTTCTTCTTTCCTTGATTTTTTAGTTACTTGGTAGGAGATGAGCTATGGGTGGTGATGGAGTACTTGGCCGGTGGCTCATTGACAGATGTAGTGACTGAGACCTGTATGGACGAGGGCCAGATTGCTGCAGTTTGCAGAGAGGTAAGACGCCAAGTGAAGACATCAGCAATACCACCCACTGCTTCTGTGGCCATAATGATCTGACCCCTACATCCAGGTGGACACTTTTAGACATTGGAACAAAAATTTTAACACTTCACCCAGCTAAGAGAAAAAGCCTGTCCAAATGTGTGATGAGTAAAGGCTTCACTGATGAGTGGGTGTCTATCAGATTTATTTTTAAGCTTTTGTCTCTCTCTTTAGTGTCTTCAAGCCTTGGATTTCCTCCACTCCAACCAGGTGATCCACAGAGATATAAAAAGTGACAACATCCTCTTGGGTATGGATGGATCCGTAAAGCTCAGTAAGTCTTCACTTTTTTGATCAATCATAAACTTGCCCAAAGTAAAAGAAAAATGCAAATAAATAGTCTAACACACTGCTGCACCTCCCTCCCTCTGCCTCCCTCTGCAGCCGACTTTGGCTTCTGTGCCCAGATCACTCCAGAGCAGAACAAGCGCAGCACAATGGTGGGAACACCCTACTGGATGGCACCAGAGGTGGTGACTCGGAAGGCTTATGGCCCAAAAGTGGACATCTGGTCTCTGGGAATCATGGCGATAGAGATGGTGGAGGGAGAACCGCCCTACCTGAATGAGAATCCTCTCAGGGTGAGACACAAAGTGGATCCGCAGCACAGGATGATGATGATGTTACCTCACTAGTGGTTACACAGTATGCTTCCAGTGTGATGCCGTCATTTCATGGTCTGTGTAACCTCATCCATCTTTGCAGGCACTGTACCTGATAGCTACCAATGGGACACCAGAGCTGCAGAATCCAGAGAGGTTGTCATCTGTGTTCAGAGACTTCCTCAACCGCTGTCTGGAGATGGATGTGGACCGCAGAGGTTCTGCCAAGGAGCTGCTGCAGGTAGAACCGAGACTCGATACTCAGTAAACATGCATGCACATACACACACTTCTGCAACATGCAAAATCTGAAGAAAGAAATATGGTACAATCATAAGGGTGATGTAGTGTCTGCCAGGCAGTGTTATAACTTAAAACTTAATGTACAACTGAAGAAAACAGGCAAATACGTCAGTTAGATTCTGATTTACAGGAAGATATCAAAGGAAGGAGGGGAAGACTGCGCACTCATAGCTCTGATGCAGTCTTATTATTTCTTGGATCAAAGTTCAAAACGGCAGATCTTTCTTTCAGATTTTAAGGTTTCAAGATCTTGCTGAAGAATCTTACCTGATACAATTTGTGTTTGTGCTAATGATTTAATAATGCGTAAATACACAGGCATTGTTGAATCCTGTGAACTTTATTCCTGGAATTGCTAGTTGATAATAATAAGGACATGAGGAGCTTATCAAGATTTAGTCTCCCAGCTTTGTCTCCTGCTCTCTTCATGTCCTGCAGATGTTAGCAAATCATCATTAAATATCAACTGTCCCCAATTCTTCATCTGCATACATCTCCCTTTAGCTCCATACCTACATTTTTTGTCCTTCCTGTCCTCTGCAGCATTCCTTCCTCAAGCTGGCGAAGCCTCTATCCAGCCTGACGCCTCTGATTGTAGCTGCGAAGGAAGCCATAAAGAACAGCAGTCGCTAGGGTGTGCCCTAGGTGTCCCCACCCGAGGCTGGAGCCCTGCCTGTGATGTGTGCGTTCATGGGGGCAGGGGCTTGGGTGTATGGGTGGTGGGTGACGTGACAGCGACAGCACAAGGAGGGGGTTTGTGTGACTTACAGTGACAGCACAAGGACAAAAGACCCCCAGGCCTCATATGTAGGATGGACATCTGGCCTTGCAGCCTCTCGGCCCACGCTGCTGAACAGACCTTGCCTCCTCGTTTACTTCTCCAGCACTCTGTACATGTAGAGCAGCCCATCACAAGTATGTGTGCGTGTGCGTGTGTGTGTGTACAAACTGTGCACATCTCTTTGTGTCATATGTCTTGTTTGGCAGCAGTCGCTCTCCAAACTAAGAAAATACGATGAAAAAATCGAAAAGAAAATGTGCTCATTTTGAAGAGGAAATGTCAGCAGGAAGAGACTGACATAACTAAAGAGGCCGTGATTCCTTCCCTGCCCAGCTTTAGGCTTGGTTTTCACTCCTCTAGTCCCTCCATGGAGCACAATCAGGCCACAATTGCACCTGCAGTAACCAGCCGATGTGAGAGAGTGACTCTGGGACCCAACCTTTGCCTGCATGACTATGGCTCTGTGGAGAATCACTGCTACGCCTCTGCAGATTGTCACATCTCAAGGTGGCATATTTATGTGTGTATGCGTGTGATTGAATGTGTGTAGGGGTGCAGCTACAGGGGAAACAGTCAGGAATAATTTCACATGATAATGCCAGCTTTAAACATCCTTCACGAGTCTGCTTCATGTTGTCTTGTACTTGATTTGAGCCAACTTCTCCCAGACAGTCTCTGCTGTAGAGTCACTGGAGTTCAGGTTAGCTGCAGTTCATTCGCTGATTTTCTCTCTAACTGGCTACATATTATATTTAATGTGCTGATTTTTTAAATATTGAAACACTGTGCACAATTTGCCTACATAAAACAATTTAACCAGCACTGTAGTGCAGCATTATAGTGACTCAACCGTAGATCACACATGCAAATATGTCATTTTAAATGTAATGTAGGAAAGCGTTGCATATTCAATTGTTGGGGGTTGCAGTTACAGACAACATTTGACACTGAACACTCCAGAAATGCTAGTTTCATCTTGCAATGTGCAAATTCCACAGATCATTCTTAGCACATGCATACATAAACTGTAGCATTCACTGTGTACAAGCATCTCAAATAGGATTATCCTTAGATATTCAGTACACATGGCTTTCTTTTTTGTTTTTCAATGTTGTAAATTAATCAAAATTGGGCAGAGAATTCAACATCTGTCTTAATTAATGGCAACTTCTTCATTACACCAGATACATACTAAATCAGAGATTCAACAGAAGTATAAATCTTTTCATTAATATATTTATTTGGGTGTTGGATAGTTCTTTTTGAGGTGCGAGCACACAGTGGACCAACATTTCAGCCTTTCAAATGAGCTTTTTTCTACAACAGTGGCAAACAGATGGTCATGTGATTATTTACCTACCGTGAGTTGAAGGTCTGGTGCTACGCATTGTCTCACTTTCCCATAGTGCCCTGAGCATCCCTGTCACCTTAAACCTTAAGCAGGAAAGATGCCCCTTGACAAAGAGAATAATGCAAACCGAAAATATCCTGATTTCAATCCAAAACGATCACTCAGACAACAAACAGCAGCGTGACTTCAAGTGAGAAAGACATTTTCCTCACTATGTCATTCATCAACTATAGAATAGTTAAACTTTAAAGTGAACAGAAATGTAGATAAGAGAATGATTCCTGTTTGTTCAGAAGTGGAAGAGTCATTAAGTCTTCTTATATTGCAGAATACATTATGTGAGTGTGACTCTTCATGTTTGGATTAAATGGCAACCAAAAACCAGGCCTGCCTGTTCTGAATATACAAAAACGAGGCACCGGGCACCAACTGTCCTCCTCGCCCACCTGCCCCCTCCCCGCCTTCTCCTGTGGTATTCAAGATGCTGCTCCTTCATGCTTCAGTGTCCTTTTGTCTTTTAATGGTGTCTTATGTGATTTTTTATTTTTTTTCCATATATCTTTACGTTTTGTGGTGGCGTTTTTGAATGCATTTCAGATTAGAGAGCGGGAATGTAACCCACTGAGCGAAGTACTGAGTGCCATTTCATGATTGTACCTTGTCCGATGAGCACTGAAAATAGAAACTGTAGTAGAGGTTCATATTGTTTGCTAACATTCCTTCCATACCGGGTTAGCTTTTAACTCATTCCTGTACAGAAGTTATCTACTTTGTGTCAGTGTTTGGTAGCTTCGTCAGGCATTTCCCATGTAGCATCCCTCCGTGTGTGAGCGCGCGTGCTTGTGTGTGTTAGGGGGCTACCTCAATCTGCACTAGAAGATGCCTCACTCGTGTTGTCCACCTTGACTTTGAGGTGCAGGGTAGCTGCTTAGTCATATTGTACCTCCATTGTACAGCAAATGTACAGAAGATGAAGGAGTGATGTTAGACAGGAGGATGCAACAGAATTCATGCATGAAAAACAAACTATACACTGTATCTCATCTCCAAATAGGTTAAGATTGTTAGGATATGTATGTATGTATGTAAATATGATGGGAACCCCCCCCCCCTTTTTCAGAATTATGTAACTTAAAATGACAATATTCAGGTTGCTCTATGGTATGTATCAATAAATGTTTTGCACCCTGGTAAAATCAAAAAAGAGAAAAACGAACACACACGCTGTCTCTGCACTCCTGGATCCGGCTCTCCTGTTTGGGCTTTATCGGACACTCCTTCATCTGGACAGAGAGCCGACGGATGCAGCACTCTGTGTGCGGGCCCACACAGTCTGTCCTGAGCACCACTGCTGAGTGTTAGTACATGTATGTGTGTGTGCGGTAGGTGTGGGTGGCCTGTCAGGAAGCTCCGCCGGCCCCGGGACGTTTGGCCTCTGCCCCATGTACAGGTCTGAACTATGAGCACAAAGGTGACGAGAGACGCCGCTGACGTGCCCCTTTTCTGTGGTTGCTCCTGTACATTCCTATCTTCTGAATGTGTAAACCTGTACACGTGGTGTGAAAATTCCTCTATTAATGTGTATCAAGAGAATGGAACAAAGACAAAAAATGTTACTTTTTAAATTATTATTATCATTATTATTATTATTACTCTTATTATTGTCTAGCTTTGTAAAACTGCTGATCCATCTGGCATACCTCAGCAGGCCTTTCCCCATCTTTGAAAAAGGACAAATGAGCGACGGGGAAACGAGGTTTTGGATAAACTATTTTTAATTGTGGTTGAAGCAATAGACTTTTTGAACTTTGAATTGTGCATGGCTGTGTCTTGAGTGTAAAAAAAAAAACAAAATATTGCAGTTTGGGAACTGGACTGAAATAAAAAGAGGAAGAAAACCAGAGTTGTGGCGATGCTTGAAGGCTATCGTGATTCTTTATGCCGTGCAGGGTTCTGCATTTTCTTTATAGTCAGGAGAATATAAAAAATGATATGAACTAATGGAAGAAAGGAGCCGAAGATGCATGAAAGAAATAGATGATACATGAATTATGTGTCCTACATGTGGTACAAGTTTTTGTACATAAAGGTGAATATAGAGGTATGATAAGACTTAAATGACAAATTACTGCCACATCGCTCACAGTATCTATGGTGTAACATCTGATATCTTTACAAGCAACTTGCAAAACGTCAATAAAAAAAATGCATCATAAGTTACACAAAAATGATTTCAAATATAATTAAGATGATTAAAAAGAGTAAACACTTGGATAAAAAATAGGAATTGACATTCAGTCTCTCAACTACTGCCCTGCTCACCTCTCAGCTTTGTAAATAACTCACCAACGTGTAATTAATAGTCTACAATTCTGCTCACACACAAGCGTCCAGCAGTAAACAGGTTGAACCACTGTTTGTTCCTCAATGATGCCACATGTCAAGTTTCACACTCCACATAGTTCAGCACTGGTAAAGCTTCAGGCGTCTCTCAGGCCCGAGGTCACATGGCCGTTAGCTGAGTAGACGTAATGATCCTCACGCCGATGCTGCCGGGCATCTCATCTGCCATCTGACGTCCTCTCTTCCTCAGCTGAAGCCTCTGAGGGTCAGAGGTGTCCTTCACCAACCCGGACAACACTATTTGGCCCATAAACTCATCCTTCACTGCGTTGCTGTTCCACACCTGAAGGAGACCAGTCAGTTTGAAATGAATAGAATGTTTTGTGATGCAGTTATATATTATACACTCTGCAGACAGAGGACTGGTTATGACAGAGATTATAGTTAGTTTTTTAATTAAAAAATGTGAAAACTGTGGGGAGCTGTGCTTTTCTCATGAGTCTACATTCAATTTTTGTTTTTTTGTGAAAGAATTGCCACATCATCAAAACTACTTGTGTTCAGCCACCTTACCTCCACAGTTATGGGCTTTCTGGGCTTCTTCCTGAAGAAAATGCCACTAGTGGCAAACTCTGGCTGCAAGGTGTCCTGCTTGATGGTGGATTTTACAGAGTGGCCCTCACAGGAGATGATCACATAGGGGTCTGCACCTGAGTGAAAAGACGAAAAGATTTGGTCGACTACAGAGCTACAGGCACATTGATTAGAAGATGGGGTGAAGTGTAGCTTGTGTGAAGTCTTCTTACCTCCTGTACTGTCCTGGTTCTGCAGCCCCTCGGCTCCATGGACATAGACGTGACTCACAACTTGTGGGTATCCAAGGAACGAACTCCAGCATCTTACCCTTGGTTTATCCTCTGTCAGCTCCCTGTCAGAGTAGAAGAAGATTTAAGGACCACGAGAGCAAAAGAGTTCCTATATCTTGGTACTCTGGCCAATAGATCGTGCTATCAGAAAATTGGAAGAAGGAGGTGACATTATGTTTCACAGACACCGCACTGGTTGGATCAGCCAGCTTAGATGACCTGTGAGCAAACATTCTGTGTTTAGGTCTGCCAACAAGAACGTCAAAATCTGGCAAAACAAAATTTCTGGCCAAGAAAAGCAGTCGGAGAGGGATGTAACTTTATAAGTGATTTAATATGAACACAATTTTATAGTCTCTGTTCTCCAGAACACTCATTCTGAGTGCTTTCCTTGGATATTATCCATCCAGCAGTGTCTGAAATGAACAGCTGGGTTCTGTATTTTCCTGCAGTGTCTCTTAAGACCTGATAATTGTAAGATATGGGAACATTACACTTCTGTCTGGCAACCTAAAACACAGCCATGCTGCTGATTTACACTCGTTCCAGGCCAACACACACTGTCACTGGTTTGACATACCTGCAGTTTGAGTCCACATCAGTGAAAACTCGGATCATGTAATCCCCCAGTGTCTGAGGCTTGAAGGTGGTGGGGAAGATGACGTAGCGGCCCTGTGGCAGCATGCTTCTCAGAAACACTGTGCGAGCATTGATGTAGGTGGACGTCTCCACACACTGTTGGGTCAGGATGTCATGCATCCGATACTTCCTGTTCAGTTCCACCTGGAAAAGGAAAACCATCTGGGCTTCAGTTAATGTTCATTTAAAACAAATCACTGACTTTAGTGAGCAGCTTTAAAGTATCTTTAAAGGTTCAAACGCTAGCGATTTAACAACATATGAGCCTTTATCCTGGATACAACTGAGTCTTTGAAGGATCCTGGTTATGTGTTTGTGCATGTAAACATTATCTTTGTTTCAGAAAGCTGGATTAGGCTTTTTCTCGGTTACTTATCCAGCATACTGTGTCATGTAAGCACCTTATCCAGGTCTCTGAACACTCTTTGTTTGTGATGCAGAACATAAGACTTATATGGTGAGAAATCAAGACACAGCTGCACACAGATGACCAGAAACCTGGATAATGTTGTAACCCATAGATTACTTTTTTCCCTTTATAAGCCCACTGGAGACTTAATAAATGCTTCCCAAATGTATGAGCAGCATAAGATGTGCATTATGCACAACACATATACTTATAATAAAGTGTAATACAGATAAACAGTTAGATTTTTAAGGTTTAAACAGTATCTAGATTTATTATTTGCTGTCTATGTAGATTCTTCTGCCTCCTGGTGGCAGAACAGTGAATAGAACTTGAATTTAACATACTGCATTACTGTGTTACTGAAAGTACTAAAGGCTAATACGGTCATCACACTGGTAAGATGACTGGTGTGTCACTCAGGCAAGAAGTAAAATCAAATCCTGTTGGACTGGCTCAGTGGTCATACTGCCTATCCTTCTTGTTGGAGCAGTTTTTTATTTTAACATAATAATCAGATAATGGAGGAGGATACATCACTCGCATGATGACCATAGACAACAAAGGTCAAATTCAGGTTCAGGCTCGCAGCAGTTCAACAGGCTGTGTTCACACAGTCGCTCTTTGTGGCACCATCTTTTATTTCCGTCCAGAACCTGGCACTTTGGCACCACTTCTGTCAGCATGATAAGAGTCTATAGTGTGTGTTTGAACTTAGCCAGATCTCTGACAAGTAAATCACATCACAGAAAATGTGATGTCAGTGTTGCCGCTTACAGTCATGTGCCCTCATTTGAATGTGACAATCTAATCCCAGCAAGTAGGATAAAATCTAGTTTGGCAAGTTTTACAGCCGTATGAGAGGACTGCAGTGATTTTGCAATTCATTTAATTAAGGCCTCTATTGAAACTCTGAGTTATACTGATCTTTATAAATGCTCAAGACACAATTATTTACATATAAAGTTGTTATAGCCAACATTATGTGCAGGAAATGGTTTAATTTAGCTTTTTATGTTAAATATTATGAGCACATGCAGTGTTTTATCATTCAAATGAAGTTAAATTTGGATTTATTCATCATAACTTCAGGTCGTCTTTGTTTCTTATATAAAGAGAACAGGAACTGTCCCACTTTTTGCTCTTCGGGTGGAGGTAATGTAGGCAGGTTTTCAGTAAATGCTGGGAACTGAAGCCATGGTTGAGATACAATCATGTTTTTCGACCACTAAATCAGACTTTTTCATGTCGTTGCTGTAGGAAATTAATTTAGAAGAATTTTTTTTTGGAGCGCATTAAATTGATTAATCTGATTTTTAAGTGATGAAAAATGCTTAAAAGTGGAACTGACCACTTATTCAGTGGCTACAGCTTTTAATGTTGAAAGGCCGACTCAGAAGTGCTTCACTTTTTTCAGCATTTTTGTGAGGTCTTGGTCTCACATATGTTAAATATGCAGCATAACTCAGAAGGAATGCAAATTCATGTCTTTCTTTTTCTCCAGCAGCCACCACATTTGTCCATGAGGTTTCTAAAACGGCTGCTCCATACTAGAACACAGGCGTCTGAACTTTTTCCACCTTCAGAAGAAATCATTACTAAACATGCTGTGTTCTACTCTGTTTTTCAGCCTGAAACAATCAACTGAATTATGTGTATTTTTGTGCGTAATCATGTGTGATTTAGCCTCTTGTTGAAATGGTCTGTTTTGGTTCTGATAAACCTATCGAGGAATGTCTGCATGTCATTAAAAATATCCAACAACCGTTCACTGTTTGCTCAACAAATGAGCGGAAAAGTCAAACGAAGCCAAACTCTTTTACCAGAATGAAGCCAAAATGTGATGAAGTGATCCTGTTTCCCCCAAAGCTAACTGACCTTAGACTAACCTCATCCCAGACGTACATCTCCTCTGAACTCATCTATCGTCCACCTCACCATCATCTCTGTGTAATGTTTCACAATCCCTTCAAATCCGCCACTGTTTTTTCTCCTTGGTTTCTGAGTCTTTTGGTGTTTATCATGCAATGATAAGCACTCAGAAACCTGTTTGGAACATTCCACGGGTAAACAGGTTGATTGGTAACAGGTGATAGTATCATGATTGGCTATGAAAGGGTCATCCTGGAAAGACTCAGTCGTTCACAAATGAGGATGGAGTGAGGTTCACCACTTTGCTGTCAATAAATACAGTTTACATTCTGTTTTTCTTTATGTTTTACACAGCGTCCCAACTTTTTGGAATCAGGGTTGTATGATGGTGGAAATGTTTGACTATATGTCACCTTGAAAACACTGAAGCCAATGCTTAGATTTTCTCCTTGACCCACTCTTCTGTGGATCTTCATGTCTCTCTGTTGTAAGGAGATGAGGACCTCATCGACCTCCTTTGTGACATCAAACAAGTACTATAAGAGAAGAAGTCGAGAAGGGGTGAATATATATATGTACATGTGCATGAGCAAAGGTTATGTGAAGAGAGGGTCCACCCAGAGCCTGTGGTACCTGTGGGTTCTGCAGGAATGTCTGCTTGTGGTTAGCACAGCCACCGCAGCGGTTTAACAGCGGCTCTGCGTTTTTGGTCCAGCTCCCAAAGTGCACAACCTCATGCCATGTCTTGTGGATACTGATCAGAGAAGTATTGATGAGACGGCAAACGTCTGCATCTGTGAAGAACTTGCACCAATCTGTGAAAGACATCCTGTGGATGTGACGAGAAAACATATTGTAATGCTCTGAAAGGGAGATAAACTCCACAGGTGAACAGCTGGAATTAGAGGAACTTAATCACTCACCAGAACTCCCCATCATCCTCCACTGTGATGCCAAGATTGCCTCTCTCTGTATCTCCAACCTTTGACCATTCTTCAGAGCTACCAACCAGCAAGCAAAGCAAATGAAGATGGTCATCTTTTAAATCTACAGGCAGTGAGTGTTACATTTTGAAAAGGATCACCTTTGACAGACGAAAGAGTGGAGAAGAAAGTCAGATCACTTCTCACCTGTCACTCCAGGCTCCTTTCCACTCAGTCTTGCCCCAGGGGTTCCTCATGCGGATCAGAGGAATGGTTTCATTCTTGAAGTAGGCCAGCAGCCCATGACCCAAACGCACCTTCTTCACTGCAGTTACTGAGTATGCGTGACCTTTCACCAGCCCATTTGCCATCTTGAGCTCAATTTCATGTGGCTGAGCCTGATGAAATGATAAAAACAGTTAGTCTTTTATGGCCAGCTTCTCTGAAGTATAGAGACAAAGTAGCATACATTCATGAAGAGCACTGACCTTAATGGAGCAGCTTATGATTCCTCCACGGTCGTAGACCTTAAGGAGATCCTCAAAGAGCTGGTCTAGTCTTTTCTGGTCCTTATAGTATTGTTCTTTCTCCAGGTTGATGGCTTCAGCCACAGCGCCACTGAAATCCACCACAGCGTCTCCAGTGTTTCCCCCCTCCAGGGACTCATAGCAGCCAGAGAGCCTGGACACAGAAGGGGATCACAAGTTTACTTAGAAGTAATCTTGGAATCAGGGTTGAATAGTTGTATTTTTTATGCAATTTTAAGTGATACAGCACTTATTTTTATATGTTTTGTACAACATATATAAAGCAGACACTGTTTTGTTATATTATGCATTGCAAAGTCTATTATCACATATGATTTCTGCTAAAGGGACAGTGTGGTTTAAGCTTACTCACTTGGCGTAAGCCTTTTCCAGCAGAGCGCTCCAGAATTCATTGTTTTCTTTTGAGTGACAGTAGATGAGTTCTCCGTTGACTGTAGGCAGCCGGTCATCCACCACCACATCCACCCACTCTCCAAACACCCAGAACTGAAAGTGGAAGATTCCAGCGTAGTTCTCCGGGTGTTTTGGATCCCACTCCTGATACGTATGGTCAGGAATTACCTGAAAACACACAAAACACAAGGCAACAAATGTCAAATGCGTGACACACAACATCAAAAGTACAAGCAAAAGCTGTATATGTAATGTAATATGTAATATTACACAAGGGATGAAGGTAGATGCAATAAACATATATTTTCACACAGTTCCTGTTGCAGCGTTTGGTGAAGAACACTTTTGAGAGTGAAAATGTAAATTTATCCAGTCATCCCAAAGGCACTGACACTTCATTGCTTAAAGTTTATAATACTGTAATTAAAGTTTTGGACATGTATGTTTATTTTGTTAGTGAACAAGGCACTTTGTGAGCTTTTAACCACAAAGATCTTATGAAGATAAGCTCAAACACTGGACACCTCCCAAAGACTCACACTGGTTCAGTTAAATTAAACAGGAAAACCCTGTGAGATTAATTTTTCAGACAAAACTTTCACCGCAAAGCTGAACATTAAGCCTGTGGCTGACGTCTGATCTTCCAAGTCCTCCAGTTCCTCTTCCATTATTGACAAATTGCCCTCTAATCCCAAATTCTTGTTGATTTATAGTGTTAATATTATTTGTAACTTTATCTTGAATCTTAACCATCTACAAGTTTGTCAGTGTTTTCTAAATTGTCTAGGTTTAGCAGCAATTTCAGTACCAAAGTGATGCTAAAGATATAGAAATAAGGTGATGCTATTTACCAGCAAAGAGAGAGTTTCATAGTTATTAGTCATTCTGACAAAGGAATTTGGTTTCGCAGTTACTCAGGAGCAAACCCCCTCAGGTGAATTCCCGCTGTCCTGATCCTGCTCTGTGCTGTCAGCTGCATGTTTCAACCCTCAGTGCTGCTGTACCTGCACTTTGGCGACTCACACCATATTAATATTTGGTCACCCATATTAATGAACCCACCTTCTTCCAGAGGTTTGGCTTCAAAGCCAGACAGGAGCAGGCAGCAACGAACCAGCAGTTTCCCACAAGTCCCTGGTTCAGATCATGGGAGCTGATGCCCTCCACAAACAGATGGGGGTCATCGCATATCTCCTACGACAGAAAAGTGAGTATGACTGGCTTAACACACTTAATTACTAAGACTTTACTGTAAAAAAAATAAAAAAAATAAAAAAAAGAGAGAGAGAGAGAGAGAGAGAGAGAGAGAGATTCTGTGTTTAGTTTTTTTTTTTTTTTTTTTAGAGAACTGTAAGATAACACCTGTTTGTCAAGCTCTTGGTGTCAGCTTACCTTACAAACACTCCTCAACCTCACAGAGTGGTAAACTATGGCCTTTCAGTTAAATTGTTTTATATATAAATATCTATTATGGCATTCCTTCATCTTGTTGAACGGTTTTTATCAGTACTCTGATAATCTAAAACAGACATGCTGTGTGTTTGTTGCTAAATTGGTATCAAATGTTCTCACTTCCTGTGTCACTGAACTTCATAATATCTTAAAGTGTAATGGTGGTTCAGCGGTCTTTTTATTATACTACAAGTCTCCTGCTCTACACTGAACGTGCCAAACCGAGTTATTTCACAATAATTGCATTTACATGCCACCTCATGCGGGAAAATGTGACTTCATGCATCCATAACTGTATTGCCTGATGGATGTCAGCGGTGGACTGCGACCACCTGTGCCACTCACCCCTGGCCGCTTCCACTCCACAGAACCCGGAGGTGGTTTCCTGAAGTACAGCGATGCATTGGTGGCTGGAAACTCTGGATCCTCGAACAGTTTCTTGTCCTTGATGCAGTCCGTCCTCAGTTCACTGTAGTGCTGGTTTTTGTACGGGACGGCAGAGGAGAACATGGTGCAGACACTGAAGCCTCACAGCTGCAGATGGATGACATGCACCAGACGTTTTCTCACTGTATGTAGGGTTCATTAGTACTTTATGTGGGCAGGAACATTTTTTATGGAGAAGGCCTGTGGAAGTGCTTCCTATAAATCTTAATTCCCAGATCAACAGCAGTATGCCCTATGACCCCGAGTCCCTCTGGACCGTCTGGATTCACTGATGAGTGTACAGTGCTTCTACGGTAAGATATAAAATGTTACTTGCAGCATTCTGAAAACTAAAGTATTTATCTTCAGTAAAACTGGGCTGTGATTACAGTGCATTATTAGGTTTATATGGAAAGAGCCCACAAATGGAAAGTTACATCTCACCAGACATTTGTTGTAAACTTACTTTTAACAATCTGGTGTGCTGCCGCCTTTTAAATGAAACATTTTTTATCCATCAAAACTGAAAGAAAAGCAAAATAGTTACGTCCTTCACTCACTAACAGGCAACAAAGGCTGCCACAGTGTGTGTGATTGACACTTCATGTGTCGGTTTTGACCGAAACTGTCAAGTTCTGTAGTGGTAGCATGAGTTGTGTTCAAGGCTGGATTTTGAAGAGAATAATTGTATTTGTGGTAGTGATGAACAACACAGCTGTATTCTCTGGAGGATGATGATATTTTAACTCTTGATCTTTTGGTTCCCTCACGCTGACCCCTCCAGACTGCATTTGGATAAGATGTGCCAATATAATCATTTTGGATAAATCTTAATATCTTATTTTTGCCAAGATCAACACACCACAGCATACCAAATTTAACATACTGGAAGCAACGAGCTCTAAACAGAGAAGCCCTAGAAAACATGTATTTATTATTCAGAGAGGGAAGCAGATGAAGCAGAGATAAATCCTGGGAAGAGAAAAGGAGCAGAGAAGAGGAACAATAAACGCCCACCGTACCTCTCAGACAGCAGTAGGATTCCTTCCTGCTCCACAATAAGGAAGTTTCCAGGTGTTATACCTGCTTGTATTGCCCTCCCACACAGAGAAGTGGCCTACTTATGCATGTGCATTGCTGCAGCCACGCCCTGGCTGTGTTTGTTCTGTTTTATTACCTGCTGGTGTTGTCACTAAACTCAGTAATATGACATTGGGAGGAATGTGCTGGCTACCAAATTTTTTTAATTGAGAAAATAAATCATTCTGTGGTTTAGGGGGTAGGAAAGGTTACGAGACTGTTTGTGTACGTGTGTGTGAGCGTTATCTGTTTAAGAGTTCCTGGCTAATGTGGTCAGGCAGGTTATTTTTGGTTGGTTATTTGCTCTTCTTTAGTGGGCTGTGAATGTAGTGGAGGACTGTAAACATTATTCGCTCTTATATTCTCTGTTTAATCTTCGTAATATGAATAAAAGTGACAGCAGTGCACATTCCAGACATTTCTGTCATACGTGCCAGTGCACGGAGGTCATGTTAGGGACACTGTTTGGGGGCTTTTTCAGTGTTGTCACAGCAACAAAATTGAGATATCAGATCAGATATGACAACAGATATCACCAGGTTGCTGTACTGTTTAAATATGTCACATTTTAAAGAGTGGTTAGCACCGATTGCCCCTGAGAAAACCTATTTATAAAGCATTAAATGGCCACAAAAAGGTGTGAAACATCACCTGCAGACTGACACAGGTCAGTACAGGTCAGTTAGTGAGGAAGAATAGGCAAGACAGGAAGGACGTCTGATTTAAAAGTGCTGGTAATTAACCAATTAAAATACAATAAATTACATGCAGCTGCTACCATGAAGTCATAGTGAAACAGAATGTATAAGAATGGTGAAGTTGCATCAAGAAACTGAGTGTAACCTGTAATATAAAAGCAACACTCACCTGTGGTGAGCTGTCTTATCCTTCCAGTGATGAGCTCAAATATTCAATGTCCACGGTGAGAAATGTCCAAATCAATCCCACATTTCTGTTGGAATATCTATTATCCAAATAACACACAGTTACACCTCTCTCAGAACCAAATCAGCTTCTTCGGTTTGAACTTCTGGCCACGAGGGTTTCCCCAAATATATTCACTGGCAGACAAACACTGACTGAAAACCGGTCTGACGAGCACCTCTCTGTGGCAGGAGGTGTTATGCAAAGGCTGGTGATTACAAGAAGGGAGGGAAGGGGAGACTGAAATCGAACACCTTCACTCCCACCACTCGGAAACTCACAGGTGAAACAAGCAAAAACTTGTCCTCTTCAGTTTCTGTTCTTCTAATATAACAACAGAACACATCCGTATAGTGTGATGCTTGTGTCATTGTATGTGCTGGATGTTTTGTCATGTCCATCTGTGAAATGTTTTGTTGCCAATAGAAAAGAAGAATCTTCCAGTTAGCCAAAGGTCAGTTAAATTGAGCAAACACAGCTAATAAGCTGTGTCTTATCCTCGAGCTATAAGTGAACTGACAAACTGGCAGGCACTCAGAGGCCGGCGCTGAACTTTTAAGGAGCACAAGAAGCACTTTGACTCGTTCTAACAGACCAGTCTTGTCTGGATAATTCCAGCTTTGAAACTAAAGGCAAAAGAGAGGAAGCTGATGAAGAATGTTTATAGAGAGCCAACAGTAAGAGGCTAAATCCACACAGGAGCTAAGCAGAAGAAGAAACCGAAGCAAATCCTATAATGAAAGTAGATCATTTGGATTAGCAGTGATATGAGAGAGGACCAATGCATGGTGTCAGATATGATCACAGGTTCATGAGAAAAGGCTTGTTTGGGGGGAAAAAATATCTAGTCACACAAAGTACGACATGAATGTATTTATAAAGCGAAAGTAGGAGGAGAGTGCAAACTATCTGTAAGGCCTAATAACCCACAGCTGTCACTTCCACAGTCAGCATTGTGCTGAGTAAATGACAGACTAGTTATTAAAAGACAGCCAAAGCCTGGTCTGATGGTGGCACTGGGGAAAGGGTCACAGGGTCACCAAAGTCAAAAGGTCTCCTCCTTGTGGTAATATATATGTTCTCAGACAATTTCATGTCAGTTTCATGCCAAACTCAAAACTGGAAGCAATACCAAAACCTAATTATGTGCAGTACTGACAAAATATTGTAAATATTTTAATTCTTTAAATGTAGTTATGACCTGGCTCAAGTGGCCCCAACAAAAGGAAGATTCTGAGTGTAAAATCAACTGTAAACAAATTGACCAAATTAGGATACCAAATCAAACATTAACAGCATTAAGTGTGGAAGTCAGTGAAGTCAGCGGTGTGTGATGTGCATGTAGATGCAGGTGTTGTAAGGTGCAAAAAAAAAAAAAAAAAAAAGAAAAAAAAAAAGAAAAGAAAAACATAAAGGGAAGCAAAAGGACAAAAGGAAACAAAACCAAATCAAACATGGGGTGTTTCTGTGGAGCACAGCAGAGAGTGGTTTGTCGTCAGGACTGTGAACACTGGACACTGCAGGTGTTCCTGATTACACCAATCAGCCACCTGCACAGCCAACAGAGATACAAGTTCAAAGCCCAAGATGAAACCATTGGTCATCTCAATATTTAAATGATTAGTTCAGTATGTTGGAAGTTAATTATGTCCCTCATAGCTATGGAGCTATTGCATTACTGTAAAATGTCATTAAAATTGTTAAAATATTTTACATTCAAGCAGCAATAATCAATATTTTCACAATAATGAATGAAATGACAAAGTAAAAGCAATGTGAAAGATGTCACTTGCAGTGAAGAATCTGCAGAGAATTATCACCTGAAGCTGAAGTTTTATAGAGAGTTTCATTATTTAACTGTGTGGTAGCAAATTTGCTCTTTTGGTTCATTCTCACCATTCAGTGTTGTCTTCAACCATAGCAAGCAGCAGTTTTCAGTGGAAAAGCTCTAAAAACTCGCTTTACACTATCTGCTCAGCACCAAGCAGCAATCAGACACAGTTACAGGACTAGCTGGTGAACATGGTGGAGCATTTAGCAGGTAAAGAGTCACAAATTTCCCTCAGGAGGTGGTAGAGACTAAAAAGTACAGCTAAAAGAGAATGAATACTCTACTTCACCAGTTGGCCAGAAATAAAACTCCAAATATGATCATTTTGTTCCATAACTGCTGGTTGAGTAAATAAAAAGCAACTGTATGCTGTATGCTAAGTTCACCATATCAGCTTAAAAGGTGGTGATATGTCAATGTTATGTTTACAATTTGCCCGCAAGTGCCATTATTCCCACAGACACTGGGTCACTTTTTTGACCAGCTACTGCAGCCAGCTGGCCTCGTTAGGCCAAATCAAAGCAGAAGTCCATGGACTATGTTTATTTTACAGCTTGGTGATTGATTCAACTGGTTAAATTTAGTAGCAGTTGAGTGTTCTTGTTTATGCGAAGCTAGGAGGAGGACAGGGAGTGCCAACTGATGACTTCACACTGTAAGGTGACATTATGAAATAGAAAATGGCATTAGGAGAAGTGACAGGAGACAAAAAGTGGCATGAAATATGTATAAGTGTCATTGGGAATGGCAATATCTAATATAAATCGACTCAGAAAATCCATCATGAAATGAAACTGAATTAATAAAATAAAATTTAAAAAATTGTTAAAATGACAGGCCCCACTCTACAGGGTCTGAGGATGATGATGATGATAATGATGGTGGTCATTCAGTCTGCTCTGCCAACAGTTCAGTCCAGAGAAAAATATCTCATCATCTTCTGGCCAAATCTTTACAAAAGTTGGAGTGGATACACACAGTCCCCAGAGGACTCATCTCACACAAAACCCTTCTGGCACACGAGATATCAAAATGTAATTTTTATGATGTTTTCTCAGTACATTCATGCTCTCTCGAGGATGAACCTTTTCACTTCTTGACACTTCCACAAGCTTTCATTCAGGCCAAGAAAAATATTCTATAAAACTGATAAACCCACTGAAATAACAGAGATTTTAACGTCATGTCCCTGCCTGCAGTGCCACCCTGAGGACAGATTTAGCATCAGTTCATGTATCACTACTCTGTGCAGTGCTTATTATTGGTTGACATAAGGAACATTACGGCCTCTTAGTAGAGACTTTTCATCGTGCTGTTGTGACAGCTTCCTGCTTGTTCTCCAGCTGAGATCTGTCTCACACTGATACATATCATAATTAGACTCACTCCCTTCTCATCTTTCTAAAAACCCTTCATCGCCCTGCAGACACACTTTGCTGACACAGAATGGACACTGTGTTTGAATTTGAGTAGAATGGGGCGGGTCAGAGAGACATATCTGCTCATCCAATATTTGTGGACATGAGGCAATTCCTCTCAAAGGCAAAAGGCGCTGAACTTTAACCCTCAATGTCGTCAAGAAGAACAAGAGCAAGAAGTGGGTCGACTGTAAGAGAACACACTCTGGCAAAAACAGCAGGGAAAAAATATGCACAATGTCAACTGAGATGCCGAGGATCTATCATAATGTCATCAGATAGCATTGTTCACCAATATTGATTGGACTTCGCTGTTCTAGGTCTCAGGAATTATAACTATGAACCATACAGCCTGTTTACCAGAGCTGTTCTCCAACTTTTGGCTTGAATTTAATGATGGTTTTGGCAGAATGGCTCATAAACTGCATGCCTGCTTGTTTTGGGTGACATTCAATATTTCATTCTACAGAAAACAAATCACCATTTCTGTGCTTGAGATCAGAGAACGAAAGAACCAAACAAGCTGATAACAACCCAGACGACAGCCAGACCCTGTGATATCACCTCTGTGGAAACTTTAAAAGGCTGTTACAGAAAAAAATGACCTTTTGCTGCTGATGTTTTCTTAAGATTTTAAGTTCTTTAACCAACATACACAAACTTGAGTGGATGCAACAGAGACATTCAATTGTCAGTGCTCACGTTAAACATTTACTGTCTTTATTACAGTGAATTTACAGTGTGAGATAAAGACTGATAACAATGTTTTAGATCTTGTTTGTCTTTGTTTTTGGCAGGATGCCGATCCAAAAGTAGAGGCAAGTTTTATTGGAATCTAAATGTGCTTTTCTACTGCAGAGAAGTGTCCAGTTACAGTACGCAGACATCATAGCCAGCAGATGGCAGGACATTCATTAAGATAAACGTGTGTCTGTATGTGTTGGCAAAAAAAAAAAAAAAAAACTAAAAAATTGCATGCAGTAGAGGCCGCCAGAGCAGGTCCTCAAACTTCAGCATGTCAAACCTAGTGTCGTACTACAGCAGTGGGAGGAGGAGGAGGCTCTCTCCAGCACAATACAACAACAATAAAAAGGTGCAGTTCTGTTCCAGAAACAACATGCAGTCATAAATGTACAGTAAAACAATTCATATTTAATAGTGTGGATGTAAAAAGGGATGAGCTGAGGTCTGCCTGCACAGCAGAGATACAGTATCACCAGATAAATGGTTCTGTGCATTATGTGTGTGAATAGGTGATCTTTACAGGTGAATATCACTCTCATATTCCACATGTTTGATAGATGTAGGGATCACTGGGTGGCTGCAGGAGTATGAATACTGAATGTACAAACTGCCTCCAGTATTTGGGATGCAGACTAGAATTACAGGACTGGATTAAACCCTCCTACCCTCACACACACATTTGGCTCTACAAGTAAACTAAAGATAATGTCGACAACAGAGCCTGACACATCACATTTCAACATTATCATTCAGTATTTTGCTAGAATTAACAAACTGACCATGTTTGCAGTTTGGCTGTTGTTTGACATGTTTGGCCACCGCTGAAAATGTGAGAGACAGACTCCCTGTTCCCATGGTGATGGAGATGGTTATGTAGTATGTAGTGATCTCCGCACAAACGCAACACTATTTTTAACTCACAAATCTTTCATCTATTTATGTTTCTTGATAGAAAGCACACATTTAGCATCTGCCGTTATTGCTGTAGACATACGATTTGCATGTACGCACACACACACGGTTAAAATCTGAATGCTGAATTCATCAGTGAAAAGGAGTGTGAAAGGCAAAGTACTGTCAAAAATGTGTGTCATTGAGTCATTGCAATAAAGACCAGAGAGGTGAAATACGACTGTTTTAATTGCAAAAGGATACCGGTTAATACACTGAATGAAGCACTGAAACAAGCCACTGTGACATTGCAAAATACCACTAAAAAGGACATTGTAAATTTCCAAGAAAAAAAAGGTCATTCATTCGATCAGAAATGCATACATATGAAAGAGCACAGGAAGGGAGCATATTTACACCACGATTAAGTGTCCTGTGACTCTTCAAAACAAAGTGTGTTGGGAGGCCTCCTCATTCAAGATGTTTAAAAATGTTTTACAAACAGCTGTTAACAAAGAACGAGCCTTCGATGTCCCATTTCATTTTTTTTTCTTTTATCAAAAGACAGTAATCTAAAAAAAAGGCACCACTGTAGGTGATGAATTCACACCATCCATCTTACATGGTGGCGGGCCGGTTAACACAAGACAACCAACATTTTCTGTTAATGCTTTATATGCTGCAGCGTTGTAATAAGCTGTAGAAAACAAATCAAGGAAACAAGAACATTATTAGCATGTAAGGTTATACAGAACTGATAGTTTGAGAAAAATGACAACAAACGGGAGTTTTTGTACAAAATGGTGGGTAAAGTGAGGTGTCCCTGCTTTTGGATGAGCTGATCGTATTAGCTGTTGTGCTGATGTGGCAGACAGCACTCCCTGCAGGAGAAAGGTGTAATTCACAGCACCAGATAGTTTGGTGATGGTTTGCCTTGAGCATTAAGCGACTGATGAGAACAGCTATTCAAAGCTTATCCAGAGGGCGGGCACCGGATCACTCGTAAGACATACAA
The DNA here is from genome assembly GCA_037975065.1 of Chaetodon trifasciatus. Taxonomy (NCBI): domain Eukaryota; kingdom Metazoa; phylum Chordata; class Actinopteri; order Chaetodontiformes; family Chaetodontidae; genus Chaetodon; species Chaetodon trifasciatus. The sequence goes on from JBBMOE010000011.1 coordinate 3,892,116, forward strand.
CTTTCAGACTGTCACACGATCACAATGGAACAACTGCATGGACATTTCAGTTTTAGTTCATTCCTTATTATGCTGTTGGGTATAAAAAGGCCATTCCTACAGAAAATAATTTTAACTATTCTTGAATCCGAATGCATAGATGTTCATCTAAAAGGATGCTACATGTGCAGCATTGTTTTTCAATATATCGAGAAATCAATTGTGGTCACGCATTGCAATGCTGGCAAGTCGACATTAAAGTGTCTGATGAACAAGTAGCTCCCTGCTTTGTGCTTCAGTGTCACCCAATTTAGCGATTCTCAGGCTCGATTCCCTGCAGAAATCTCAGAAAACTTCAGTAGAAAAAGAAGTATGGCCATAGGAAGTTGCACACAGAGGCCTGAAAAAAGTACTAGTGTTTAGCTCATGTGAGCAAAGTTAAAACTAGGCAAAAAAAAAGAACCTAGACGAGTACCCTTGATATAAATTAATAAACTTTATAAAAATTTGAAACCCAAACATAGATTTAGACAACCATTATGTTTTCATCTCCCCCTGAATCTGAGAACTATGCTGAGCCATGCAAAATAGGAGAGATCCCACTACTATTTAGCGCCCCGATAAAACACTCTAACTGTCTCAGATGAGGATGATTTAACCTTGATGCTGTAGAAGTAACATGCAGAAATCTCCAGGTGTGCTTCCTCCACAATATTTAAAGAATTTTACAACTGATAAAGTTACACATCTTCCCCTTTCTTATAATTTGTAATCTAAAAATCCTACTTTGGCTTTGAGACCTTTATTTATTCAGAATTTCACAGATTGTACGATTAAAAACATCACGCCCAGTTGTGATGATAAACTGGTCCAAAGGGGAATTATTCAGACTTGGTCAATAAAAACTGTAAACTGAATGTGAGTTGGCTTTGCTTGCTTTTTTCTTTTTTAAAATGGATTATTACTTTTTCCTTTGGTTGTTTTTATGCACCATTAGGTCCTTCAAATCAGCTTTTTACATGCCCAAAGTTTCATAATCATTCAGTAATATCATGCACTGCAGTTTGTGAAGATCTACTACACAGAGGGTATAAACCATGTATAGCCTACTGTCTATGTAGAAGGTCAAAATAGAGGAAACACCAAAGTAAAGACTTCACTGAGGGCTTTTTGGGATGCTTTTTCTTACAGATGGTTCCTCGTCCCTGATCAGACAAGGTGAATGCCAATTGCTGCCAACATTTTGAGGCCTCCATGGTTATGTTGGTTTTATAATCTCACACAACTATGTTCAGTTGGGAACATGAATTTTCACTGAAGAGGCATTTACTTCTGACCAATAATCCTCTTCAGTCAGGAGCTGCTGCATCCCACACATCCTTACCCTCTGTGGTGGGACTTCATGTTTTGGTTCTTCTTTTACTTTGACCATACCCTGTATCATGTTAAGCAAATGTTAGACAGACATTGTAGTGACATTATGGAAGCACAGCAATGAACATTGGGCAGAGATGTTACGATGGGTAGCTATACACACTATTTACAGCGGGTTAGAAGGACTTTATCTGGCTTCACAGATTTCCTCTGACAAGGAACCATTACCTTTCACACCTTTAACCAGAAGGACAAGAGGACATGGAGGAACGTCACAAATACAAGTGATACAAAAGAGTCCGCTTTGACTAACACCCCTAAAAATACCCATTTGCTGCTTGGAATTCTGTGATTGAAACATTAAGTGCATCCTTTAACAAAACGTTGGAGCCCAAAGTGGATTTTTTACACCTGCTGGTCAGTGAACTGTGTGCCCTTTTGAGAGATACCTCCACATAGAAACATGTGCCTGAACATTGGTGAGCTGATTCTTACAACGAGGTCAAAACTGATCTTTAAAAAAAAAAAAAAAAAAAGTTTGTAGTTTGTGTTATTCTCAAGCAGCAAATGGTGTCATAGCCCTGGTGGCTAAGGCCGTAAAAAGAGACAAAGAGTGGTTCTCCTACACAACAGGTGGCACTGTGAGTGAAGGTGGAAAGCAGCAGAGGTATCAAAACTTCTGTGTTTCAGGCCATTAAGGAGGCAGGCTGCAGGAGGAGAGTCTACATCGATTCGCCGAGAGAATCATCATCATCCAGAGATAAGGGCAGGTAGAGATCCTGCAAACACAGAGGGGCAAAATCACATGTGTTACGTCAGTTAGCAGCAACAAATGACGCTGTTGGAGACAAAAAGATGACAGGTCAGCAGAGGGCAGGAGAGGGGAGGGTACCTTCTGCTTGTTGTTGAGGCTGGGGCTGTTGGGGGTGGAGGTGGGGGAGTGCTTGGAAATCGGGGTGGAGAGCTGGCTGCTGGAGCCCGTCCCGTTGGCTGAGAGAGCCCACAGAGCAGAGGAGAGGGAAAGAGGGAGGAGAGGGGGGGAAACAGGAGAAAGAGAGGTAAACAGTGTGTGGATTAGAAAGTGGAGCAAGGGAGGCCTGGACCTCTTTCCTTGGCTGTGAAGAAAAGTCATTCCTGAACCGCGGCCTCATTTGGCTCCAGTGCAGAGCGACGCTGTCGGTCCAGGTTTAGGTGGCTGACAAGCTCTCCGTTTGTTAGATGACATTTTATTCACTCGCTCTGCGTCCCGCCACGTTGCTAGGATTCCCTCTGTGTGGAACATTGTGTTTATATCTAAGAGCGGTGCGATGTAATGTAGCTGTGTGTGTTAAGTGCCTTAAAAGAGTTTTTGTCTATAAGAGATGAAAAGAATTCTGAAGACTATGAGCCAGATGGCCGGTGTAAATTTGAGCCAGCGAGTGTTGAAAACACAACGTGGATAAAGCTTCATTGTTAACCAACTTAATGCCACTGGCTTCATTTAACCACTCAGCCAGATAAACAGGCGTACAAATGTAGACTTAAGCTGTTTGAACACTTTAAAGGACAAATCGAAAGTTGTATTATCTTAAAATGAGTACATCTAAACATGAGCAGCTCTCCCACACATACAGAACAGGCAGAGCTTTTCTCTACAGTTGCCCACACTGTCCAGGTTTGGTCTCTTACATTTGATAGATTTATTCATCCTCTGTAGAAAACTCAGTCCACTGTGGCCACATTTAATTGAAGATCAATGAGTTTCATTGTGGGCTTCTGTCCCAGGACCATGCCAAACACACTTTTGAATGCATTCCACTCATTAAACCCAGTGCACCCTAAAACAAGTTTCGATGCCAGAGGCTGAAGAAAGTGCTGGTAACTGTGAGGTAAATTAGACATATATTTTAGACTGATATGACATGTTGGAGAACATGACCCTGCAGTTGAAGGCACATGCACACCTATTGTTGAGCTGCGGCCCAATTAGAGGCCTCCATACCAGTTGCTAACCAATCAGAGGCAGGAGAAGCATTTAGAGCCAGAGGGCACAATACAGTACTTTATAGCTTTTCATGTTCGATCATAATTGCACACTGAAGTGTTTTGGCCGGGTACAATTTCAATAATATAAAAGTATACAGATTCTGTGGCAGCTCCCTGGATCCGTGATCCTCACATTAACTAAAATAATTACACTATTTGTCATGTTGTGTAAGCTCTGTGACGGTGAGCCTTCAAATTCACGCCAGGAAAAGCTTAAAGTGAAACTAAATGGATGAATAGATTTGGCTTTATGTGGTTGTCTTGTTATTTTCACAGCTTTTAATTGATATGTCAAGCTGTTGGAAAAGAAAGATCCCAAAAAGATTTCTTTCGGCCTCACACAGACTCATAGCGATAGGTGTCAAACATACACACTGAAGAGCAACCTGTCCATCCCCAAACCCTCCAAAATATCTTTTGGTGCTAAAGACTTTTTTGAATGATTGAAGGCTCATCAGCATTATTTACATGTACTAATCCTGGTTAACATAGGCCAGTCACATACCTCTAACGCCAGTATCACCCTGCTGACCTTAGGTATTACAGAGGTGGTTAATGCTCCACAGTAAACTGCCTCCCGGCGTGTTGGCCGACCATCTGCCATCTTAAAGGCAAGGCATCCCCCATCAGTGATCAATAAAATATTCAAGACTGCTGAAGGACAGAGGGAACCCGCAGGGCTGGAGACCCAAACACCCCCGGCCACACATCATAAAGTGGCATGAAACCTGACCTGTGGACTACCTGCTGCTCCCACACTGCCAGCTCTGAGAGCATCAACTCTGTGTCTGTGTTTATCCTACAGGGGGTTTAACAGCTCACCTGCTCTGTCTTTCCACTGTTGGAGAGACACTGTCACTTGATCATACTTCAACAGGCTTTAAACCTCTGCAGCATGTGGGTGTGCCATCATGCTACACTGCAGTAAGCAGTGGGAGAATTAATACAGTTCTACAAAATATATAATCTCAGACATGCATAATTTAAACCTGTTAAGTGAAACATGAGAAAAAGTGTTTTTGTTTTCCAGTGATCATAGTTTTCATGAGCACTGTCAAAGAATTCTATGAATGCATATAATCAGATTTCATGGCACTAACTAATGGTGCATCTACATAAAGTCAGATCGCATCGTAACAAAGATGTTCAGCACTGTACTCCAGTGTTAGCATAAAAGATTCAAGCATGAGCAGCAGCAGTGTCTCTATTATGCTCTACTGCCTCCTGGATATTATTAATTGTTAAAATGCCTGATTGTCAAACAAACAGCTGGAAGCTGTTTACAGTCTTTATTTTTCATGTTTTATTCATGACTTTTTAAAGAAAAATAAAATCTGCTTAAGTAACATTATACCAAATCTAACTGGATTTAGTATAAACACAAAGGCTGGTTTCTTATACTAAAGTAAGATTTAGTATAACAGACAAAGGCTGGATTTTTACTGTCCCCATTCTCAGGTATTAGAGGGTTTTTATGGGGTGTTGGATGACATTAAGGAACTCATGTCATTTGGACCCCCCAGTAAAAGTCTTCAGCTCTCGAAGCACAACCAGAGCACAGAGAAGAAGCAGCATTTTAACTCCTTCTCTGCCGTTTGTCAAAGTCCAGAAACCAGAATGCAAATTACAGTTATAAAAAGAGAAACAACACAATTTCTCTTACTAGCATCCCTGAAATGTGCTCATTGGAAGCAAACCTGAAGGTATTTTGTAATCATCATTTATCATCCACTATTGATCCTGAAAGAGAAATCCATATTTATGCTCACCATTCCCGTCAGACTGAGGTCAAAGGTCAAGGTCTGCTACAGACCAGCACCACCAGATCTGGTTGGGATTAAGCATTTTACAACTACATCTCCCTGCTGTCATATCTCATGTTGTATTGGAGTTCACTTCCCATCAGCTGTCCTGTTTTGATTTACAGAACACGTTGAGGTCAGTTTGTGCTGTACTTTAAAAAGGAAGCATCACAGTGGAGGTGACAGAACAGTGGGCTCACTCGATTCAGCAGGAGACTTGCTGCGTTTGAACTGACCAGGGCTCTTTGCTGAACCACGCTGAGATTTGGGTCCCTTCATCACCCTGCATTCTGTGGAAAGAAGCAGAAATAAATTCACAAATCATTGCTTTTTTTACCCAAATCCAAATGTGTGAGTGATGTTTGGTAGTGCAGCTCTGTTAATCAGAATGGCGGAAATCGGAAAATGTAAAAAGAACATGTTTGGGGGCTTTATTTGCAGTAAATTGGATGACCTGATGACCTTGGACTGACCTTTCAAATAACAATTCAGACAGATCAGGTTCTTTCCTGATGATGTAAAACAGGTAGATGAAAAGTTGGATGCAAACTTCTTTGATTAAATTATTTTGCTTCTGCAATAATAAGAAATGGAAAAAAACTGGAATAAAGTAGAAAAACATAAAATGAAGGTCTGTTCTCTGCATTCACACCAGCCTCAGAGCACACAGGCTTTAACTGTAAACGAAGGCCAAACTGTGCACAGACGTGTCAACTACAATGGATTTTATTGATGCACTTTGGCTTGAGTTAAACCGAACAAGACATCTAGCAGTAGCATTCGTAGCGCTCTAGACGTTACTTTAATGTGCGATTATTAATGTAACTCGAACCTGAATGCCGACCAAATTGAACAATAGCCATCTGTCAGTAGTTTCACTGCCATCTTACTGCCTATTATACAAGAGTAATATCTGTTGCTTGTGAATCCATGAACATATATAGCAGTGAGTGCTTGTTTAAATCATAGAGAAATGTATGCAGTATATTCTGGGTCACTGTATTAATCAGTGTAGACAGACTCCAGACATTGCTACCCCTCCCTCTGCATCTTCCCCTCTGTTTGTACTGTCAGGCTCTCTCCTTCCTCCCCCTCCCTCCTCTCCTCCACTTTTGATGCTAATTATACTATCTGTCCTCCCTCCATCTCCTGGGATCGCACCACGTCTGTCTTCTCGCTCTTAACCTTCACACACTGCTGGATACAGACGTACGTGCGTGCTATTGTTTGCAAGGTGTGCCACCATGCCTCTGACAATGCTTCAGACTGGCAGCTTGTCTAGTCTACTCAGTGGTCTCAAAATAGCCCCCGAGTCTATCTGAGAAGATTCCCTCTCAACTGATGCTGTCGCTGCATAAGCAGAGCTGCAGGTGCACATGTGCTCCTCTCTGTCTGCACGTCCGTCTTGTGTTCAACATAAATACTGTGAAAAATAACCACAAGGGATTTCAATCTATTTTGGTTATTCATGAAAAGCTGCAGATAAAAGTATAGAAGGAACATTTTACAGCATGTGTGTCTCTGATTTTTGAAAACACTCCTTGAAAACACATCAAATGTAACTACTATAATCATGTTTGTATGGATAAATGGCTTAAAAACATCAGGATTTGACCATAAATCATCCAGAGAGATGCGTCTGCTGCCGTACTGTCCATGTCATGCGTCACAGACGGGGCTCTCTCCTCCTCTACTCCACTGAGGCTAACTCACTGATGTCTGGATGCTCGAGACTCTCAGCAATTTTATTTAGTATTGCCCCAAGGTCATTTTCAACTGAACGAAACAATTTAGCTTTGGCTCCATGGGAGAGAGGCGGGGAGTACGCTGAGAGGAAAAGACCCAGATCATTACAAATGAACCGGCATCTCCATCCTACCAAGATTTGACAAGGAATCGAGGGGAGGAGATGGGATGAAGGGAACATAATGACAAATCAGGCCTGTATCAGCGCTGCGTTAAGATTAAAAGACATTTAGTAAGATACGGAATGTTTCGAGGAGGAGACATTAGGTGGAAGTGGGCTGTTAAAAATAGGGCTTTCAGGTCTGTGGGGAGCAGGGAGACTCTGAGAGAGGATTGGTTTTTACATTTTCTCTCCTCCACTTCTCAGCAGTATCAGCACCCGCAGATCAGCTGGCCTAAACATGTCACCGTACAGATTAATGGCTCCTCTTCTTCTCTACCTCTTCCTATCCCTGCTGCCAGCTGCAGATAACACACTTCTCTCGTCGACTCCCTCTCTTTCATGGCTTCCCTCTCATATACATAATTTTTTGCCTCATGATAACCAAGCACACAGCTTCATATGTGAATATAACATCACTGACAGAAAGAATACATTAGTATACGTCTAAGGAGTCTATACTGGAACACTGGTAATATTAAATGACAGCACAGACGCGACTGAGATGTCACTCACATGTGGACTTTTTCATTTTCCATATACACACACAATCCATTTTAGGTTTTAAAGTTTCTTTCTTTGATCATTCTTCTCCAGTCCCTTCTCTAAAATATCTAATCATCAGGTCTATCTTCACAGTATTATGTTTACTAGACAGATGTAATAGTCCAGAATATTGGGAAAACTGACCACATACTACCATAACATTAATATAGAAATATCATTTGCTGCACTGTACAGTTTACAGTCTCGGTGACTCAGTAAATGATGAGCCAAGTTCCTAAAATATGAAGTGCAAAACATAAATTCCACTGGATGCTTTCCACAAGTGGCTGTCATATGTACAATTTAATAGACTTATCTAAATCAAAACACAGACATAAACAGTGCAAAAGCCCAGCCTAGTGTGTCCTAATGTATATGGATACATTTGTAGGTGTCACAAAGTCATTCATCTTTTCAGTTATAATACTCGACCGTCTTTAGGTTGAAATTGTTGCATTTACATGTTGCATTAACCTTCTCAAAGGTGTGTTGTTTTATTGTTTTTCGATTTATATTGAATGATTATTATAAAGCTCATAGGCCTAGCGACTCTCACACACACCGTTATCATCCAGAGAGAAGTCATCCTGGGCGTAGCGAAATTTCTCTGGTCCACATGCAATGAAGACATCATCCTCACCAAAGAAATCTTGAAGGCAGGTAACCTGTGAAGCCAGAAGAGAGAAAACTTGAGACCCTGAATAATCTCACATCAACTGGTATCATAACAGAACCAAGAGTCTCCAGCCATGCTGCTGGCGCTGTAAGACATTGACTATGCTAAGCAAGTATAATGTTCACCATATTCATACTTTTGCATGTTAGCATGCTAACATTTGCTAATAAGCAATGAACACACAGCACAAGCGAGGCTCATGGGAATATTATTGGTTTTGCAGGCATTTAGAAATGAACCAAGTACTGGACACATTTAAATTTTGACCGAGTGCTAGATGTAAGTTAAGGAATCACAGAGTCATTACATTTTTCCTGAGGGGAACATGAATATATATGCCAAATTTCATGGAAATCTATGTTAAAGCTGTTGAGATATTTCACTACGAGTGATGGAGTGGTGGACCGACAGTACCATCCCTGAGGCCACGCGTTAACATCGTTAAAATGTCCGTTTTGAATGCTAATCAAGGCCTTTTCTGCACTTACTGAAAGAGTTACAGAACCCAAGACTATGCAATTGCCAAGACAGGATTATCTGCTCATATTCATCTGATTATGTCTGTGCTGTTACCATTCATAAATTAATAAAATGCATTTGAAATGCTGATTCAGGACTAATTAAAATGTCCTCTATACAGGCATTTCCAGCATGAACAAGCACTGCTAATAGCTGTGCAGAGGAAGCACCATGATTGATATGATCACAGATTTGATGGCAGAAGTGAAAATGTTAATTGCATTTTTTTTTTTAAAAAAAAAAGGATGAACTCAGTAAACACACAGGCTTTTGTGCATGAATAAAAGTAAAAGTTAGGTCTTCTTGGGTGCTAGCCAAAGGATTTAGTCAGCTTCATGTAGTAGCAGACTGCTTTTGTGTCTTACTTGTCATGTTAACATGCCTTTAGCTACAGTGGGTACACATAACAAAGCACACACACAAAGGCACAAAAAAGCCCAAACAGAAAGTATAATGTTACACCTTTGCTGTAATGTTTAAATGATTCAACTTCCTTCCCCAGGGTCTTTTCTCTCTATAGCAGCTGTTGACACAATATGGCCTTAGTGGACAGATGTCTCTGGGCCACACCTTCTCCTATGCTCTCCATTATACGGTCCTTGTTACCAGCTCAGGCACGCCTATTAAAGCCATTCAAACTAAAAGCTCTGCTTCCCCTTCGTTGTTTTTTTTCCTGGTGCAGATGAGATTTCTGACAAAGTATCTCAGCCTCATTTACAGTTTGCCTTTCAACACTAGCTGAATTTCATTCTTTTTCACATTATTGGCTCAAGCCATATGAAACGATTGACCCACAAATGATTCACTCTGTTTATTCAAAGAGCTAATTTTGCGGGTGATTTTCTAAAAAGCACACGACTCTCACTGACTCAAGACTCTCTGTTAGACTCTCCAAGAGGTCCAAGGCCTGAAAGATTACCCTGTGTTGGGACATTTGCCAGCAAAGCCAAGATGCATCATGGTTTCCTTTGTGATACACATCCAAACTATGAAGTGCAGATAATTTGGGAACACCCCACCCCATCAGCTGCCATGTTGACTCTCTGTCTTGCTAGACAAGCTAAAAGTGAGCGGTGGTGACTCGCTGGCGAGGCATCCAACAGCTGTACCCTCTCTGCGTCCCACAAGATACCCTGGATACAGGCCTGGCAGATCCTTGCCGAGATGGCGCTTTGACTCCAGGGATGAAAATCTAATTGGTTTTCCAGCCAGGGCTTTTCTTCTGTGTTCATTATCAAGAGATTAGATACATGTTACTTTCATTAGGTTAAACTGTTTTGTGGCAACAAGGGCACCTGACAGTTAATCATAAGATGGAAGCATTAAAGTGCTCTTTTTCCCCCAAGGCCAGCGGGCGGAGGAGAGGAGATGGAAATGGGCCGGATTGGGGCGGGAGGGTAAGGCTAGTCTATGTTTTAATAGCTTTAAGAACAGAGCTGATTAAAGGGATAAAGTGTTTATCCAACAGACTGCCACCTTAATCTCTCTTAACAGAATCTCCATTTGAAACGAAGACGCTGTCCTCTCTGCAGGTTTCTGAAAGGCAACAATCTCGTATTTAGCCTTGCACTCATCGACCTAAGAGGAGAGTCCATAGAAATACCTTGAAACAAAGATGTTGCATGAATTTCAACATGATTGGACATGGTTGGCTTTCAAACCCATACCATACAAACCCATGCTTGAAACAGAAGCAAAACAGCCCAAATGGTGAATGAGGTTCAGTGTCTCCAGCTTCCACAGCAAAAAAATGATTCCTATCTGGCCAAGAGCTTTGCCTGCGTTGCCCTTGAACCAAGAAAAATAGATAGATAAATCCAAAAACTACATCTACCTACGTTTGTAATGCAATGTATCAATGTGTTAGAAGCAGGGCGATACAGTGCAAAAAAAGCATGCTCTGAGATAACCTGGATTTAACCCCATGATTCAAGAGCACCCATCCTCCTTAAGAGTCCTTAGCAAAAACATTGAATCCCTTTAAGCAATTCCACTAATCCTATTTCCTGCAGGGATCACTTAAGATCCAACATCATCTGTACAGTTACAGAGCAGATCTTTGACCAGTCCTCTTTGCATCATTAAGCCCACAAATCATTCATGTGCTTTGTGTATCAAATGTCCCACAGACACCTCAATAATCACCCAAAGCTGGTCTGCATGTGCACAATGTCCTGACTAATAACATCACCACTGTCACTTGTTTTTCCTCTCACATGGGATGCCTGTCATGGGTTAATAGTTACTGTAACCCTCAGTGAATTTTCACTCTGACATCTGTCGACAGTTGATAGAAGGGCTGTGGAAAATCGCTCTGCTTTGCATGTGATCACATCAAATGTCAGAGTCTCTTTGAAACATGGCTGCAGTGAGGAAAGGGCAGGCCAGCCTGGGAACATTTGAATATAGGTTAAGAAGCATCCCCTCTCAATTTGAAAAGGTCAGTCGACGTTGTCAGCCAGATCCACCAGGCAATATGACATTCAAATTAAAGATGACCATAAGCTCTGTCCCATCACTTTTACTTGTTGCACATGCAAACCATGCAATTCAGTATTCATATATGTATTAGTGTGTTTATTGGAGGCAGGTGGGAGGGGTTTTCTAAAAAACTGGCTCCCTCCAGACTCCAGGTGCCCACCACCCTCTGTCCCACCAAGCCCATCCCTAATCTCTGCCTCACCAGCTGTCAGGACCACATGACCCCCCGAAAACCACCAACACCACCAGCAGCTATGCAGAGATCCACCAACTCCAACAACTGAATTATTCAGAGTTCCTTTATCCGGACTGTGGCCAATGGTAGGTAGGTCATGGCAGTCAAGTGGTAAATATAGAAACGGGGCACTATGTAATTCTGAACATGGTGACAAGAGAGTGGGTTACAAGTTTCAACAGATACTGTCAATGAGTAGTTTTCCTTTCCAATATTTGCTCTATAAAACAGAAAACTGAATTACCGGAGATGTGCTTTTTAGGGCATTTATTCATCAAAACATGAAGTAACAAGCTATTTGAGACACCGGAAATTTTGGGCTGAGCAGTGCCTCAAAGTTTTATGACTAATGTAAGGTATGATATATATATTTTTGTGTAGGCGATTGTTATATTTTGGTCTGCAAAAAAACATTCACTATCTCAGGTCAACAATAGTCAAACAGCAGCTCCTTGCCACAACTTTTGTGTGAAGCAGCAAGAAGCATCTCTAAACAAAGCTCATGCATCCTTTGTCTTCTACAAGCAGCTGCTTGTCTGGACTTCAGCTCCTCCTTTCACCAGCACAGTTAGAGCAATAATGAATGAACGACTGATGACTCTCCAGGTCTCATCTCTGACTGTCAGGCCTTGTTAATTGATCTCTGTGCTACTTGAGTAAAGCTACTCAATGCTGCATTATAATGTTTCGACTCTCTGTCGTGACCTGGGTGGCTCATCTGATCATTACTTATCTGACAAACAGTGACTCATTACACTTATCTGCTGCAGTCTGAAAGATTCTGTAGAGGAGTAATCTCAGATCTGAGGGTTTTCTTCTGTCCTCAAACAAATGACTGTGTTTTCTCTATGATAGGAGAGGGTATGATTCTGGGGATGGTGTTAGGTTGAAGGCAGGACATTTGACTGAAAGGTAAAAGGCAAAACAGTTAAAACAAGTCTCACAGTGAACAAATTCATGTTCATTAAATATTATACTGTGTAGTCTGAGGATTACTGTGCTATGTAAGAGAAAAGAGAGGTATAAAAACAGATAAAGACCTTGCTTTACAACCCAAGGGGAAACTCCCACACCATTTCCTTCACTGTAGGCACACAGACCTGATCAATATCAGCGCCTCTGCACTGAGTGGAATATTCCTCCAAAATACATGCGGTGTCTCCATTTTGTCCATCTCAACTGAAGGTTTCACATGCAACACAAAGTACAGAAAACAACCAGAGCTTGGAATTCATGTCCGGTTGTTTGCTTTTATAGGGAACAGCTCAGTTGCTCAGTTTGACGCAAGTCAAATCCAGCAGATCGAAATACAAAATAAAAGCCAATATTTGAGCACTGCAGTGATTTGTGCTGATCAAACAATTACTGTTATAGCCAGTTGCCTTTCTGACCTGTCTGTGACCTCGGTGCACTGGCACAGTGTCTGTCTGTGTGCTCCTGTAGGTGCTCCGGATGCATTTGGAGCGCAGATGAGCCAGTTAGGCAGCAATATCTGCACAGTCATGGGGAGCAGCTGGTGCATGTTGTTTTAACCCCCACTCCTCCCCAACCCTGAGGAAGTAGGCTTTCCATTTGGCTGACTGATGTGGCCTTAGCATTATTAAATTGTGCTTCCTCCTCTCCCCCCCCAGGTCATGCTCACTTGTTGATGTGGCGCTTGTACAGAAACAGCAGGGCGGGGGGGCTGTGAGGGGATTCAGGCTTCCATGCTTGCTCGAGATGCTTCATCATGGGGACCACGCCCCTCTGTCAGCCTGGTTGTCTGTCTCCATGTAACACTGTATGTGTGTGTGTGTGTGTGTGTGCGTGCGTGCGTGTGCGAGTGAAATGTGGCTGCAGTGAGCTCTGCTTAAGGGTGAGGAGCAGAGAGCAAGCAGGTAAGACCCATTGTAAAGAGCACACTCAGCGTATTACAGCCATTGTCACAAACTGAATCCATCACGGCAGAGCTTATTGCCATGACAACTGCTTCTGCAGCATGGCAAAGAGCAGGCAGACTGCAAGAGCACTGATAACCAAGGAAAAAGCAGGCTTTTCTTCCCTATTACTGGATGTATTTTAGTCGTTAAGAAGCCCTGAACCCATGCCTGTATCCATATCCTATTCTGTGAATAATCACTGCATGAGTTATTAACTTTTAAAACAAACTGGAGTCTTTTGTTCTCTGGCAATAACAGTGTGACCTTGTGCCTGAAGCATCCGTTTCTTCCATCCTACTCCTCTGTGGCTCTTTGTTGCCAAATCAATTAAAAAAAAAGGACTTGCCTAAAACCTCAGATACTAAACCGGGCCAGAATAATGGGCACTCAGATCTGTTAAAGAGCCCTCTGCAATGCTGCAGCCTGGTCAAGACAATTCAGAAGGACAAACTACACAGCAACACAATGTACCTTGAACATATTTCACAAAATGACATTTGGTTTTGGCATCTATTAGACGAAAACCTTCCCAAAATGTTATTCAGATAAACAAGCAGTGGATCTTGAATGCAAATCAAAACTATTCTCCTGTGCAGACACGTCTATCAAAGAGGAATGAATACAAAATGGCAGCCAGCAATTAAATAAATTCTCTCTGGTTTAATGTAGCCTTTAGAAGCAGTGAGGGCAAATCAAGCATTTTTTTTCCCCACGTTTTTTAGGCACGGGGAATAATTATTACCCATCAGCTAAAATAAAACGATCCTAATTTGCTCTAAGAATGGAAAATGAGTCCTGAATCCACTGGCCCCACCCTTCCCGACTGAAGTGAAAAGCACCAGCATTTGAGGGGAAAATGGAAGTGATTTTGTTCACAACACTGACAAAGAGAGGAGGGCAGGCTGTCTTTAGAGGCGACGCAGCACCGAGGCAAAGACGAAAATCAAGAGAAAAGTAAGCATTACAAAATGCTACTAAAATACAACCAGAAGCTCCTTCCATCTTAAAACTGACCCTTTAAAGCTGCACATGCACACAGTCCATCCCACCATGTTTCAAACCCAATTATGGGATGCATACAGGTAAAGAAAAAAACATGACATGTGATTTTTTAAACCAAAGGCTTGCATTGATAGTAAACTCTCACACCCACTACAGGATGTGGTATCTGACAGACCAGTCCACACCAGCTGGGCTCTCTTTGTGCCTTGGATGTGGTCTCCTAGCAACCGGTCCCAGCAGCTATCGCAATGGAATGGGAAGAGGAGGATCGGCGCAGAGTCAGGGAGGGGCGGGCACTGCATCAATATTGCTTCTACCATATCACCTCCACCACAGAGCAGCTGCAGTGTGCCTCTGCACACAAAGACACCGCAATAACGTGTGTAGCATTTCTCGCAATTCTGTGCACTGCATTGAAACTGGGAGTCCCGGGCACGATCAATCAGCGATCATCGGTCACTAATTGAGGAACAATCAATCTCTATCTACAGTGATGACAAGAGAATTTGCTCAGATTGGGACAGCTACCATATGGTGGCTATTAAATTCATTTCGGGGAAACATCTCATTACAAATGCATGGCGGAATTCAGGCTGGAAAAGGATTCAAGCCTAACCACAGTCCAGAGATAAAAACAACAAATTATGAAAATAATAATCATATTCCATTAGATAATTACAAGATCCAAACATTTTAGCAAGTGTTTCTGTAGGAAAACCAGTACAAGACCCGGGGCAACCAGACTGCACCCCTGGGAGAGAGCATTAAAATCAAATTCCCCCATCTATCATTTCAGTGCACCTCCCCTCCTCCGCGCCACATGTGATTCGGACTGTATTAATCCAGAGGACAAAAAAAAAAAAAAAGTACAACACCTAAAGAAGCTCAGCAAGGCACGATCCCCACTCCATCTGTAATGAATAATAATACAGGAGAAAGGTCCCCGGAGGAGAATTAGCAAACATTTAACCAAATCAAAGAGAGGACGGAGGAACAGATGTCCGCGTTCATATCCACGCACGCTTTCACGCTTGCTCCACATCCCCGCCTCTGTTAACTACCTGTGATTCACGATAATGTGGAAAGCAGAGATATTTGATCCATGCAGTCGGTTATGGGTGTGACAGGTGTGGGTTTCTTTGAAAATGATGAAGAGATGAGATCAGTAACTGTGTTTATCTGCAAGATACATTTTATGATGCTGGTGAAGGGTTTTGTAGTCAGAGGATCAATCCCTACTGCACAGAAACATATTTAGGACCAAATTTTGCCCCTCTATGCATACATAACCTTTACTGTTGGACCACAATCACATTTCATGTACTGGCACACATGTTGATATAAAGGTAGATGGTCCATCTAACAGACCTTTCCAGGTGGATGACCCTGCATGGTGGCTGTGCCTGTCCCTGAACACTGCTCCAATAAAGCACGAACATGAATAAAACATTATGTCCTTTTAGCCAGCGTGTTGAGAAAACAATAGTCTTCCCCCAGGGAGCGACTTTTGGGCAAAGTTAAAGCATTTGGCGATCAGCTTTTGCCATTCTTGTACTTTTGTTGCAGCTGAAATCACAGCTGAGTTTCCTATCTACATTCTACATACATCACTTCTATGAAGGAAGGAAGTTGTCTGGACAAGATATTAATGTACTTCATTACAATGGTAGTATTGAAATGATGCACAGTTTATGTGACCACTGCAAGTATCTAATGCATTCTCTCACAATCTGCTCTTAATTGTCTTAAAAGCAAAGCATGTGAAAGCATTTTAAATGCAAGAGGCTGCAGTCGGACTGGCGCCATTTACCACCTACATTGGGAAGAAACCTCTGAGATAAAAATGTTTTCAGCTGATTGAACTTAGGATGTGATGTGCATCTTTCCCAGTTTAAATGTTGAGGTCAATATCTTGATTCTGTTTTAACTGGGGAGACAATGCATTAAACTCTTACACTTGTGTATATAAAATGAAAGTCTGGTGTCAGCGTAAGCTTTTCCTGCCCACAGCCATCCAGAAGAAACTAAACGTTTTCTGTGCAGGTTTTTTCGTCCTTGTGGGATTGCAGTGCCCTGAATTCTGTTTGGCTTCAACAGCCGAAGGGTCTCTTAACTGAACACCAGAGAACAGTCAAGGTTACCAAAGACACTTTGCCCTGTATTCTGTGGCTTCTGTTACACGACACAGGAGATGTCTGTGTTTTCAGCCTCAACATGCAACTAAAGCACCATCTCAAAATGGGGATTCATGCCGAGAAGAGAAGAGAAGAGAAGAGAAGAGAAGAGAAGAGAAGAGAAGAGAAGAGAAGAGAAGAGAAGAGAAGAGAAGAGACATGAAGTAACATGAGCATTACGTAACATTAAAGATTGTGATTAGAGTAAGTTTACATGCTTCAGTGTCTTCACTGGCATCAGCTACTTTCACATGTTAACATAAAGGTTTTTCTTGATCCATATTCTCACCGCTTTGCTAAACTACCAGCATGCACCATCCCAAATGTAACAAAGGGGACAAAATGATCAAATACAACAATACAGGGCTGGGCTCTTTGTGCACTACCATAATGGTTGGAAGACAGAACTTCCCAGGGCTTCCCAGCTTTTCAATGCCCGATCACTCAGAAAAACAACGGCCTACAACAAAGGCCAGGTGGACAGGATACTAATGACCTGAACCACAGACAGGAGAGTATGTTGCATCAGACTGAAAGTCACAATAAAGACTGTAGACAATGCGGGTCATTGAGTACACAGGTTGTTCTCATGGATGTTGGAGGTTCTCATGGACCTTCCGTGTCATTCCTGACTGAGGGTAGCAGCGGACAATGACATTTCTGTCTGTTTTTTCGCATTTCCGCGCAAATAATTTTGTTTCCTGCTTTCCTTTGATCCTGATAGCTGCCTGGGTGCGGGTGGATGTATGAATGACGAATTGTCCCCAATCCTGACCGCAAATTTTCCTATTGTGTGGCTTTGCTTACATACTGTACTGTACCTGCTTTATATCCTCTAGAACAGAGGCCCCATTATTTAGATTTTAGAAGATCTTTCATAAGCTCATTGTGACCCAATGAACTCTGGTTTGCAGCAGCACCTGACAGAGTGATGTAAGGTGGGTAACGACTAAAAGCGAGACATACCTGCTTGCCATCAAGTGTGTAGATCCTCTTGACAACCCCGCTTTCAAGTTTAATGGCCTCTGTGATGTCGGTGAGCACCTGCTCGAAGGAGTGTGCCGTTTTCTTATTGAGCAGGACGCGCACAGCCTTGCGTGGCTTCACACCGCTGCGCATCACCGTCACTAGCTTGGGTCGAACAAAGTCCTTGCTCTCTCTGGGCTCGCAAGCAGCCTTGGCAGCTAAGGACTGCATGTTCTTCTGGCTCGCTGAGGCCTTTACATTCACGGACCAGTTGGGGTTGACGTTCTTTGTGTAGTCAACCTTCTTGTAGAAGTTCTCTGATGCACAAACATAGCTCTCCCCTGTTGACAGCAGAGAGAAATTGCGTTAGTGTGTTGCAACACACTCTGCTATTCAACTTTGACACCTGAGAGTCCCAGAGGAGTCCACACAGAAACATCTGAACCTGCAGGAACTCAAATTATCATCATCTTGGATTTGATCTCACATCGATCTAGTGTAACAACTAAAAGTACTTTGTGGAAGCAGATAGCACATACTGCAGATGGTGTCAATTTTGTTTGCAGACGTTTTGAGAATAAAAACAGGCTTTGAGTAACCAAATTGTTTCTAGAGAGACGTGTTGCTATTGAGTTTTTCCAAATGTTATATTTGATCCTTGGATCCCCACAAACCAAATGCCCTTCATTCCCATCATATTAAGGGAAAACCTGGAGTCTCAGGAATGGATAACTAAACACTGATGGTTTCAAATAATCTACAAAATCCTTTTGAGGAAGGAAAAAAGCCAAGTTTCACACTAATGTCTATTAGGCCTTTTTATTATATGTGCAGTAGCTTGCAATTGCATGTCTTTGTGTGGCGCTGAGCAAAAAATGAGGAGTTTAAGCTACAAGGTTCTCCCATGAGACCATAGCGCAGATCAGTCCCAACAATACCTGCTTTACAGCTCACACTGACAGTAACAGCAACACATCAAAGACACATCTTCACTTATTAAAGATTCATTGTGTTTTGGTTTTAAAGCATGCATCCCTTGGTTTGGTTAAACTTTCATTCTAAAAACTATCCTTCCAGATGAAGCCTGGCGTAAGACTGACTGACTTCCTTGTTGGACATTAAAGGAAGACTTTAGTCATATGGGACAAAGCCGTCTTTTACCATTTTTCAAAATAAAAAATTCACAGAGTTAAAATATTCTACAGCCTCATCGGAAATGTACTTTTCCTACATTGGCTCATCTTTCCTCCGATTCACTAAATAATCCTCCATTTTCTTCTCCATTATCGAGCTCCAGTCTTTACAGCAGATTGTGCTGTTCTTGGCCAGACAGGGAGAGGAGTTAAAGTAAAGACGAAATGCAGCAGGGGGAGAGAGATAGAGAGAAAGAGAAATTTTCACAAAAGGGGGAATCCAGAAGGCAACAATTAGGCCAAATGTGGAGAAATTACAGCAAAGACAAAGCCACAAAACAGGATTACACAGTGCAG
Source organism: Chaetodon trifasciatus (assembly GCA_037975065.1). Lineage (NCBI taxonomy): Eukaryota > Metazoa > Chordata > Actinopteri > Chaetodontiformes > Chaetodontidae > Chaetodon > Chaetodon trifasciatus. The sequence continues at coordinate 3,911,210 of JBBMOE010000011.1, forward strand.
AAGAGATTGAGCAATTAATTATATCCCGCAAGAGGAAGCACAATGAAATGCCCCCCCACCACCCACCGCGCTTACTCTGCTGCCCCTTCTTTACTGCAGTCACCACACACACACGTGCAGAACAGCACATGCAGACAGACATCTCTCCTAAGCAGCTCAAGGAGCAGAGATGATCATCTCATTCTGAACAAATTAAACCACAGTTCATCTTCTATCTTTTCCCCAACTTCACCCCGTCCACCTCATCCTGCTTCTTTAGACAAATCTCATAAGGTAAAGTTTGTCAGCAAGTGGGCCAGAGAGTTGGGTCATTTAACTGGGTCTTGAAGAGATTCTTGAAAACATCTGATGGTTGTTAATGGAAAACAGCCGACGAGTTGCCAGGTTAAACAGTATTCAGCAAATTATATATATATTAAAAAAAAAACAACTTTGGCGTCAATGTTAGAGAACTTTTACTTTTCTAATCCTTTCCTGTTTTACTGGGTCTTCATACCATCTCATTCACTTACTGAACAAAAGCTTTGTGTTGCTGCATCTGGACAAAGGTTTCACTCAAATATGACTTTCCCCTGGCAAGTCAATGCATGGATCATCTTGTCTGATGCTAAGTAAACACCATTCATTTACTAAAAAAGATTCCAAATCATCTTTACTGTCTTTTACAGCATGAATCTGTAAGCACATAAAGCAGATCTGGTCAGCCTTCTGATGCTAAAAATATAGACTACACCATGATGGCAGCTGCTCAAGAAGCTGTCTACCGTTTATACACCTCCATCTATTAGACGCAACCACAAACTGATCAGTAAGAGCACGAAATATGTCGCTATGGAAAATACCTCAATTACTGAATCAGGAAAATCCTCTCTTTTCACTCTTAAATACAACAAGGTGCTGCTTCAATTGGGATTGCCGCTTGCTGGAACTATGGATGCTGATGGGGACGGCTGACATTAAAAACTCACACTTGCTACTTAATAATTAGATGCTCATGTTGCCAGTTAATGATCCATTTATCCTGCTGAGCTGCAGAGAGCTGACTTTACAGCTCAGAATGAACCCCTGTGAGAGCCTAAAGCTGAAAACCCAAAATCTGAGACCAATGAGTCCCTTTAAGACCAAGAATGAAGACTTGCATTCAGCTTTATAAGCAGGTTCACGAAATCTTTGAAAGCAGAGCCATGAAACAGTGTTTAATATGAGTTATAGGTTGTGTTGTTATGTAAATGTGGCTGTTTTGTATTTAAACATTTCTCATGTACATTTCCTCACATTCATTTCATTTTTAAGACAACTTCATAGCCTAACAAAATGTAAGATGTGCAAACAGCTGGGAAAAGTGGACCATGTCACATGTCCAAAGTGATCTTTCAGATTAGAAGTCGACACATCATATGAAGAGATTACAGGAGCCTAGACGGAAAAGATAAGACTTCTAATCTCAGAACTGGAAATGTTATGCTCTGAAATCTTCTCAGCAGAGACACTGATTTGAAACTGCAGATCATCTTTAACATGGTGGCCTATAATGTCTCAGTTTGGTCTCAATACAGCAGCTCGACTGCGGAACAACTTGACAATCCAAATGAGCCATTACCTCACGAAGGAGATGCATTTAATCAGATACAATAAGTGCTTGGTGCATTCTACTAAATATGCTCACCTTCCTCTAGCTCATCCAAGGTTGCGATCTTGCGCATGCCATCAACAGTGAAGATGAAGCGGACGCCCTGCGGCAAGTTGATGTGGTCAGAGAGCGAACGTGTGAGGTCAGCCAGGAGTGAGTCAAAGGTGCGAAATCGATCATTGGCCACGGCGTACACGATGCCCTTGAAGTAGCGGTCTCCATTGCGGTAGAAGCGCACCTTTTTGGCTTTCTTCTCATTGGTGAGGGCCTGCAGAGTGCGCGTGCGGTAGAAGCTGCAGTGGGCGCTGTGGGTGGGGCTGGGAAGTCCATTCATGCGCCCGCCCCGCGGGGTACGGGATGCCTTGTCTCGCTCGTCAAAATGTCCAAAGTCTAGCTCCATGATGACTTAAAGTTGTGATGGTTGTGGCAGATGTGCGGTGGTGGTGACCAGCTCCGGAGAGTCTAGGAACAGAAGCAAAACAATGCATGCAATGTGTCAAATGTAGCACTGTCATCAGCGGTTTTGGCTTGTTTCAAAAACATGGACCATACAAGCTGTTCTAAAAGCCAACTAACAAGCAAACTAAGTCTGATTACCCATTTTAATCTCTCGTATATTAGGATGATTTTCACCAGTCACCTGCTTAGGTGAGCTTAAGTACACTGCACAATGAGTTTTTAGTACAAACACAGAGGCATGCATTTCCTTTAAATTTCATTTCAAAAGCACAGGAGGCATCTCACTTCTGTGATTTGGCCATTAGGGACTGAATTCTACAAATCTGCAATGCTGGTAACAGTTTCATCTGCATACAAGAGGACTATGAATGAAACCACTAACCATTTTTAAAGGACTGGTTTTGAACACTGGCTGTAAGGCTCTAGCCAGGCGTGTCCTTATGACAGCAGTGACCGGCAGCCTTGCCTCAAACAGTGACACGTCCTGACCACTTCAAAGAGCATCAGCTGCACTATCCAAAAAAATATCCAGATCACCTTCAGTGCAGGGTTTTAGTCATTGGACTACTATTGTGCAGAATGCTACGGCGCCTCATCCCTGAGTTATTCAATGAAAGTCATAGACGATCTGGTTGCTTTCCACCTTCTGCAGATTTCATACCCTGTGGCGCCAGACAGAAGCGAGTTTTTAATAATTAGATAATTCCTTTGAATGAAGTGTTTAAATCATCAGAAAGCTACAGTCAGGGATTCTAATGATGTAGATTTAGGCATGTGAAAATAGGATTATACACAAGGATGAGATTAAGGCTACCTGACTGACTGAATAGCATGCGTTAATTGGGTTTTTCACTGGCAAAGATTTGATGATAAACAAACAGAAAATCACATAAACACTGTAGGGCTATAATTTATTAACTGTAAAGAAACTGCCTGTTAAAGGCAGATTTATTGTTGCTTTTTCAACACTTTGAGCCATGATAGATCCATAAATGGTGTACACCCACAATGCTGCAGAGCAAAATGCACAATTCATGTGTTAAGGTGATATATTTCTCTTGGAGTAACATTACAATCCAGTGCCTCATCTGCTTTGGCTAAACTGCTGTATGTAGCAGCACATAATACGTCTCTGTCTCGTCTTCTCTATTCCACCCACACACACCTGTGAGCAGCTGTCTCACTTGCCCAGATGAATCAGTATCTCGGACCAGCTAACACAGTTCAATGGAACAGATCTAAAATATTTCTTTGACTGATCATTTGGTAACTTGCTGATTGTTGGTTTAGATCAATCAATTTGTCTACTTCTCTGCTGTTCATGTGTCCAGCTGTTAAAATGCAGCCATTGGGTGTAATGAATATGCATTTAGTGAAACGTCTGTGGTGGCACAAAAGCATAACAGAGTTGAGAAAATTGTAGTAGCAGGAAAATCCACACTAGGGTTGGGACATACAGGCAAAGTTAAAACTGTATGTTTTATTAAAAAAAGTCCCAAAATATCAATATACGTACTCAAGAGCAGTGCCCTGGGTATGGCTAGTGCAGTGTATATTGGTTTGAATTTGAAACCATAATGTGTGTGTACAAGATCAGATGTCAAAGTCATGTTATACTCTACAATGGTACATCTACTCTGCTAGGAGGAAATAATGAATTCTCAGAGCAGTGATTAATATTAAGTGGAGAGAGAGTTACAGTTTAAGTGTTATTGGTGCAGTTCTCCTGAAATTTTAGGTTTCACCGCATTACAACTGGATTGGAAGTTTGGTAGAAGCTTTCATCGTTTGAAAGACAATGTTCAACCTGTTTTTTTTTTTTTTTTGCCCCTTTTTTTCCAAAATAGCAGGGATTTGAATTTCGCAGGAGATCCTGTCCTTCCTGCTTCTTGGAAATTATGCAAACGACACATCTGTTCGGCCAATAAACAATAAACCACTTATGTTAGGGGACGGACTGGCTGAAGGCTGGAGAGCTTTTCTATTTAAAGACTGCTCTCTTCTTAACCTGCCACCTGATGGCCACAACTCAGTCGTCCAAAGCCACAAAAACTCTTCAAACCATTGCTCTCAAACCGAACACTGACACACACCCATTAAAACACCTACATTAAAGAGAAAGTTATCTGTGGCCTGTTTAAAGCCGTCCTCCACTGACATCATCCATTTTCATTAGACTGTTCTTAAAAAATCTGTTTAATTGTCTTCCCCGAGGAGTTTCATTGCCCTGTTGAACCCAGTGTCGCGCGTCCTTCTCTTGCAGGTCAGTTAGCTTACAGGACCTGACAATATTGGCTATGAGGCCACTGGTCTTTGAACACATCACATCTCTGACTGGCTTGCTAACAACACATACGGTGCATGTTTTGTAGGATGTTTAAGTCACTTTTTCCTCATTAATGAGGTTGAAGACCTAACACCACAGTTTGGTACCTACTGTCACTGAATACTTCCAGTTTTGCACCATTTTGTAGCTATTTTGATCCAAACCCTCAGTGACCAGACTGGTTAGTTCAAAGTATCAATATTTCAATGCCATCATTTATCTACACTGACTGAAACTGCATCATAATAATGCGAATTAACTCCATTGTGTTGTTGCTGAAACCTCCTGTTTCACACGCCTGAAGCGCTTTGTCTGACACGTGCACGACAGCAGCACAGGTTCATTGCTTTGAATGGAACTGAAATGACAGAAGATGAATCAGCAACTATTCTGATTATCAATTCATCATTTCAGTCATTATTCCAGCAAAAACATCAACCATTCTCTGATTCTAGCTGACATGAATGTTTTTAGTTTTTGGACTGTTGGTCAGACAAAACGAGACATTTGAAGATTTCACCTTGTGTCTCTCTCATCCTTTTCATTCCATGCATGTAAACCAGCAAATTAATCAATGTCTAATAACGGTCATTTGTTCAGAGTATTTAGTACTACTAATCCTTCATTGTCCTCCATGGTCTATATGATGCATATAAGTAAGTAGAGAACCACAATGACAAGCCAAAGCGATTAAATAAAATAGAAGAAAACATGCTGCTGCTGCTGCCGCCACCCACCCCTGTGGCGGGGCCCTCCAATCCCCTGCTAACCCCTGGCTGTGCTGCTGACTGGGGTTTTATGACAGGCACACTGATAGGGGTGGGCCCTCTGTGGAATGGGTGCTCCTCAGCTGACAAAGGCCAGGTTTCGAGCCCATCTGCCGCACTAATGGGCAGAGCGAACGGTGACCCTTCCCCAGTGGAAGCATCAACTAGGACAGTCCATTGTCTCAAACAGGGTGCCTGCTTTCAGAGTGACATCACCATCACTGCTGCTGCTGCCTGCTGGAGGAGCAGCCGGCTCGCTCTCCAGCAAGAGTCCAGAAAGTCCATCTTCTCAATGGAGGCAATGGTGGTGCACTGATTTCTCTCTCAGCCATCTAAGCTTTTCAGTGTTAAACTACATGACATCCGGCTCTACATCATCACTGCCTCTTTTTAATGATCACCATGCACTTCCAGGCATTTAAGAACAGCTGAATGAAAATCACTACCACAGCAAAATGCATGGATCCCCAAATGAAAGCCTCCTGTGAGCATTAAAAGCAGCGCGGCATCATTGATATTTTTGGCTGGTTCTGTGTTCCAGCCACCCACACAACACCCCGGTGACTACACACTCCTGACAAAACCAGCAGCACATTATGACTCCTCCAGTCATCCTCATCAAAGCTGATCCACGTACAGCCTTCTACCTAGAAACACCCAGTTTTAAAAATCGCAGCCGCAAAAGGAAGAAAAGTTTCATGATGGCACACTTCTCATTTATGACGGATGAGTGTGGCCACATGGCAAAGAGCAGCAGCATAAAATCCAAGTTTTTCCTCTAGGAAAAAAAAGGGGGCTGGGTGGGCGCACACCTACTCGCAATCCACCTGCTCAAAACGCACATCTGAGCACCTAAAACAATTCCCCTCGCACAGAAACACTCACAATGTCACCTCAACTTGCCCACCCCAAAAAAAATCACAACCATCCCAGTCTCATTCCCTCCTTTTTGCCGGGAAAGTCTGCGGACAATCCCACCCAGTAGCAGACTCACCTGCGTCGCTGCTTGCGGAGTGAAGGGAGTGTGTGCGCGGGGGAGTGTGCGTGAATGTGTGAGTCGATGCTGCAGGATAGCGGCACGCCGTCTCTCCCTTCGCCTTTGTCTGCTTCAGTCTGCGAGCCGGAGCCGCTGCCTGCCTCACTGGAGGAGCCACTGGGTCCTAAAGCCAACGGGCCCTGGACCCGCCCACTGTGGAAATACCCGCGGTGCCAGTCAGCGTGGGGCTGGGGTGGAGCTGACATCAGTCTCACCAAAGGTACATGGGCAGTGAAGGCTTAAAGGAGGCTATTATCTGGAGTGATGGGTGAAAGATGAAAGGGCCTATGAGGGATCTTAATGATGAAAGAAAGGTGAAAGTAAATCTTTTCTAAGAAAAATTCCTCATTTCAGCTCCTGATTCTAGTTTCCTATCCCCATGAAAGATTGTGTGTGTGTGTGTGTGTGTGTGTGTGTGTGTGTGTGTGTGTGTGTGTGTGTGTGTGTGTGTGCGTGTGTGTGTGTGTGTGCAAATCAAAAATCATCAGGAGTGTTCAAACTTTGGGACAAACCACAGTTTGATGCTTTCGGTCCGGTGGAGCTCTTTGTTGGGAGAAGATAAAAGCTTGACTACCACAGTGCCAGTTTGGCCTCCCTTTCTGGTGCCCTTAAAGGAGTATTTCATTGTCAGTGGACCATATTTTTTAGTATTCTAAGTCTATAAAGCAAGTAAACAATGATTAAACATTGAGATTGTTCATACACGTGACACACATTCAGACTAATTTCATACTTTTGACAGAACACCTGCACTGCCGCCTGAAAATGTGTCACAAGGCTTCAAAGAAAAGTGCATCAAAGCAAAGTTATTGTATTCAGTCTTGAATTCAGTTTTTTAAGAAGAGGCTCCACATGTTTGCGCTTAATGAGAATGATACAATATCTGGTCATGGGAATGACAGCCAGTGCCCGAGGAGCAAGGGAACAAATGTTTGCACTTGATTTTTGCTTGAACTTTGTAGGATAGCTGCTGCAAAGTGATGTGTGGGCAAGGCTGTCAGCTTCATTTTAAAGATATCACACAGGGAGAAACTCTCAAACTACACCGACCAAAGTACCTCATTGCAATAAAGCCCACATTGCTCATCAGTGCATATTAAATTACAAGCTTGGGGAGGCAAACGTTTCTCAACCCCGTGGCTATGTAACTGATTTTAATAAAAAGGCTCTGTGCTAGTTACTGGAGAGCAGTGTCGATTTCACTGACAGCTCCGTCAGGCTGATGGAGATTCCATAGGAAGTGTCATAGATCGGGGAAAGGTGAGATGTGGAGCTTCAGTGTTGTCACATGATACTCCCAAAGGCTCAAATGTGGCAAGAGAAACACAAATGCAATATCACCAAACAAATGAACTCCACTGTTATGTAATTCCTTGAACATTCATGACTTCTGGGCCTCAAAAGTGGGTCACAGTACAAATGTATAAGGTTCCAGAGAGTTCATCTTGAACAGCGCTGACCTCAGAGCAGACAGAGGATGAAAATGTGTGGTTTTTCCCCTACAACAATCTTTGTGTCCCAACAAGCTGAGCAGGAAAAGGTTTTTTAATATACTATAAAAATACTAATTTATTCTTTTGGCTCTATTAGTGCTTAACATGATTGTTTAGGAAGGCACTTCCTGTAGTGTACCTGCTTTATACCCTTTTCTGGTGACTTTGTTTCTCAATTCTTGGATTATTTTAGTCATAAATCACATGAGATTTTGTGGATTCAGTGCCAAATTAAAATTATTTTGTCCATTGAAATCGGAGTCAAAATCTGATCTTGCAGATTCAGAGTTAACTTTGAAATAATCTTTTTTAAGAAACTGAAGGTAGGCCACCGTACACCATAGCAACACAAAAATCTAAAAGTGGCAAAAATGGAAATTTAGGAAGTAGTTCTCTTTTCTATGCATTATTTATGCAGCTTCACATGAGATTTCAACTGCTGGAGGTGTGATTATGTTAAAAAGGCCGTGGTGCAAAGTTGATTTACACTGTGACAACAGTGTTCATTAATCAATTGATCTACTTTGATGCTGAAGACATCTCTGAGTGGCCCACCGCTTTAAACAAGAAGACCAATGGATAACAAGTTTCTGTTTTTAAAGAGCCAACAAAAGGAGTTGACTCTTTTCACAGCAGGCTGCGCTCTCTTTGTCGTCTATTCCTCTCCCCTCAGGCGGAAAATCTTCACTTTAAAACTCAGCTGTTGTCACATTCTGGAGCCTCTCCTTTGCATGTCACGCATAACTCTAATTCACTCTGATCACTGGCTGCTCCGCACCTCCCTCTGAGAGCTCCCCATGGGCTGCTGTCCACTGCCTGCAGTCTGTCACAGGGGACAGGGAAGAAAGTGTCCATGCAGGAGGTGCTTTATTAGGTTTGGGGCGCATGCAAAGAGGAGCAGATTTGGATATTTGGCTCTCAGTATGGTGCTGGGTCACATGGTGCCCCGTGCCAAAACTGAACATGTACTGAGTGACTTTGCAAATCTGGTCACATAATTCCTCTTTTGGCTATGAAATCTTCATAAAACGCTTTGTGCGAGTTAGAGGCAATTCTCTGACTGCCTGACTTGAATTTAAAGAAAGGAAGCTTCTTAATATATGTATATAAGTATTTTGGTCACATAGTTTGAATGGAAGTGACCTGAATGCAGTGTTAACAGAAAGTGTTTCACATTGAATACATTTATAACTTCCTTCTTGTTTTCTACTTATATTTCACTAATGTTTTTCCTGGAGAGAAATGGAAATGTGGAAATGTAAAAAAAATGTGTTAGAATTTCCATACAAGTAAACCAGTCCTGCTCTGACAATCTACCATTTAACAGCGGGAACACAGAGTTTCAGATGCACAGCATACATGTGATCTTGCTTCTGGCACTTTAAAGAAGCATGCCAATGACTAAAAGTGCTGAAATTATTCAAGATGGTAAAATCAAAATGACCTCAACATGCTTTCATACATCATTACTGTCAAATAAAGAGCCCCATAATAACAGACAATTTGAAGTGATTTAAATTCTGCCTCTCAAGTGTAAAGACTTGATGTAGCCTATTCTGGTGAAGCAGCTTAATCAAAATTATCCATCCGCTAGCGCTGACAAACTGTTAATGCCAGCCCTTTAGATTGAATGTGCTGATTTTAACAACAAATTTATAGCCTGCAGCTTAGGTCAAGGTCAGGTCAGTCAGAATGTCCAGTGATAAATAATGGACTGCTTCAGTTTCCAAACAAACCGTTGTCAAATTTAAATTGAAAAAACATGACAAACATCCTAAAATGTAGGTCAACCCAAGAAATAAACTACATATTCATTTACAAGTCAGTAGGATCACGTGTTATAATCTGGTGGCTATTTCAGATACAATGGATATAGTTGAATCTGAATTTTCCATTTAACATGTGCAGACTTCTCTGTATCTAATTCTTTTTTTATTAACCTGAAGGGAGCATTCCCCTAGCTTCAGTGTGCAAACATCAGTAAGGTGTTTGTGGGTCTACAAACCAGCACAAACAGCAAAGTACAGCGACAATCTCAAAAGAAGTGCTGTGCTGGGTGGCGATATGACAGGGCTGAAAGAGGTGGACTGCAGGATAAGCATAAGTGGTTCACAGCTGGTGTCTGGGGGAAACATGAGAGAGGGGTGGAGAAGGCCGGCCGACGTGGGGAGGGGCCTGGTGGCGATAGTGTGGGTGGTTGGGGGGGTTTGCAGCCATGGGGACTGATGGAGGAGGAAGTAAACAGATGTCCACAAGCTGGCAGACAGGCCCAGAGTGGCCAAGCCACTGAGAGACAGGTGGACATCCAGGAACACAGTGGGACTGCAGAGTGACTGTGAAGCCAAGCAGAGCTTTGCATACAGAGCACACACACTGGAGTCTCTCATAAATACATCTGTCATCGTATCATTTAGTGAATGAAACATGAGTGATGCCCATATTAAACTTTTCTGTATCCCAGTGAGCAGAGCTACAGTAGTCACTGTGGCACCATATTAAAAGCCTCTGTTAATTTTGCACCGACACACAATGCGACTCCATCTGGTGTTGTCCACTACATCAAAGTGACGACTCAGATGGTCTCACTTAATTTTTAAGCCAACTGGTGATAACTCCCAAGATACAAGTGGCCAAATCCAATCATCTTTATGAGCCTAATTGCTAAATGACGTCTCTTCAAATTTGTTGTAAATTGAAATCATGAAATGATGAGACAGTGATGATGATGCAACGAGAAAGCCTTCATCTCAGCAGTCCACATTAATCTATCTCTGTCCTTCTTATAACCCACTTTAGCGTTTTGCAGAGTCACCGCAGCAGCACGAGTGTTGAGAATTGACTTGAAACTGGAAAGCCATCAGTTTAAATCCCCTGACAAGCTGCTAAATCAGAGTGCAGGAAATGAAGGAGACATGCTGTCGCCTCCTTTAACACTAACTGTCAACATGACCTTGAGCAAGGCACTTCAAACCCAGCTGCTCTGAGATGCACTTGTATGGTGCACCGACTTGGAGGACAGGATGAAATACTCACTGGAGGGGAAGCAATACAACTGTCTTGACAACATCTGAACAGGTCGAGGTCTCAAGGTGACCTTCAGCAAACTCCATACGCTCTGATGACTGTGATGTCCAGGAGACAACAACAAATGTGAGCCCTAACAACACTTTAGGTTAGTGCTAATTAGCACACGTTAGCATGCTAGCAACACTGTCAACGTTACACATGCTGAACATCAACATGTTAGTATCATCTTTGGGACATGTTAGCACCAGCTGATCCTTTTTTGTTTTTGTAGAAGTACAGCAATTGGTTATTTTAAATGAAAAGTTAGTTGTGATGTCTACTTAAGGTACAGAAGTAATAAAAATATTGATAATTCAATTCCACAACACAATGAAAGAATAAATGTGCAATGAATGAGAGTATGTGTGTTAACATTCCTGATTCCTGGAAATTGTGTTAAATTAGGTATGTCAGCTCACACAGTCTGACCACAGCATGACTCATGATGGTGTGATGTTGTTGTGCCGGTAAAGAGGGAGATGAGCAGGAGAGGCCTCTCTAGTAACGACAGCATTGTTAAACAAGGCCTGATCGGTTACCGTGGAAGCTTATTCATACATGGAAAAACCTTGAGAGGCTTATTCTGAGCCTAATCAGCTGCAGCCACTCCAGGAGGACCACCATGACCAACAGAGGATGACGTCATGCCATGAGTAGTTTGTAAAGAACCTTTTTCTTCCTCAGACACAATATAACCTTCATCATTATCATCATAACGTATGCTGAATCACAGAGGTGCGTCATCATCATGTGCTTACTTTTTGACGTTTCCTGCATTGTCTCATTCTCCTCACTTCTGTCACACATCATTTGCTTTGTTGTCTTTATCATAAAGAAAACGTATTCCCCAGCCATGTGAGTCCCAGTGTTGGCATCTGGGAGTCTGAATGATTTCACCTGAATATTTAAAACATGTCAGATGAAACTAAGCTGCAGTTTTGTAGGTGGGCGGCTCGGTGGATAAGTCAACATTAGGGAGAGAGGATCCAGAAAAGTAAAACATGACCTGGATTTCCTTTATGCTCTTTCAAATCACCATGTGGGGAGTCACCATTGTGCCGTCTCAAGTAGCTTTGTCTGCTCTGCAGATTTTCTAATGAGGGGCTTTTGGAGGAGGATGACAGAGCGCTCTGCCTGTTGTGTCGGGAAGGAGGGGCATTTAAAGGAAATGAGCAATGCTCTGTCCGTGGATACGTCTAATAGTAGATCCCCCCCACCCCACCCCCCCCACACACACACACACTCAGATGCCCTGCTGGCAGCTTGGCAGCAGCATTAGGACTGAGAAGGGTGGCATTAGTCTGAAACTCTCATTATGTCAGATACACTGAAAACCTCTAATCTAGACACCAAATGATAGGGGTAGAATTAAACCAAACTGGGCAAGAAGGCAGCACAGGGGTAATTCAAAGTACTCAGATCAGTTCTTTATTTAGAGAACAAATGCTGCACTCAGGATATTTACTGTGTTGAATCTCTTAAAGTAATAATCCATTATGTTTTCATATAAACTACCTCCACCTCTGATTGCTGCAAAGCAACACAAATGTCAGGGAAACACAAATTAAGGGATTTCACAGCAGCAATAGCTGTGTATTTGTTATTTGCTGTATGGATTTCATAAGTAAAATTGATTTTTAAAAAATCTCATAGGACATCCAGGTCACATTCAGGGTGATACAGAAACTCATAGGTAAAAATCAAATATGGCACCAAAATAAAAAAAAAACTTTGCACATGTGATAAAAATGTTCTATACCTCAGCAGGAAGGAGGCAGACATCTTTAAAAATCAATTCACTTACACTGAATTGGTCACCATGATATTATTAGGAGACAGATTCATGACAGTTGGTCAGTAAATCTCTCAACCAAAAATGTGTGAAGGTCAGACAAGCACGTCGTAGAAGAGGTGATGTTTTGTTTAGTTGTGCTGATAAATGCTCCTTTAAGGCTGCTCCTGGATTGAAGTTGGAAGTTTTACCATTAAAAGTTTTCTTGCAAATTTTCTCAACACAGAAAAGCGAGTAATTCTTCCATCGAGCTCTGCTTTAGAGTTCACAACCTGCAGTTATTTTGTTCACCAGAAGATGGAAATATTTCGCAAGACACATGAATGGAGATTAGACGACATTGTAGTCCAATCTAGTCTAACTTTATACTTGTCATGTCATTTTGGGGATTTAATGGGGTGCTTGTTAAATTCTGTGTCTGCTCGTAAGAGATATTAAACTCAACATAATGTTTGAGCACGGATCAAAGGTTTATTTGCCAAAAGAGGTAAAAATATCAGCGAGCTCGGCCTACACACTGGCTGTGTGAAGAAGCCAAAACAGGATTAAGAGAGAGAGGACCAACAAGCTAACAGACATTTCTATTCTTATTGTGTCACAATGATTTTCAGCAAGCACTGTGTTTTTCATGTCTTTTGTGGCCAATCTGTCCATATAAATGCTGCCACTGTTACTGCTGCTGCTCATAAAATGTCATCCACCACTAATGATTACACAAGCCCTGGTGCATTAGTGGAGAGCTAGAGAGTGCAGAAATAATGTCAATTTGTGGGGTCTAGCGTCCATAATATCACATGTGTGCCATCTGCTGGACCATTACCACATTACAACATTCAAGCCAACCCTGTTTTTAGACAATAGCAGTAAAGGGATAGTTCAGGTTTTTTATCTGACATCATGTGGTATGAACTACTCTCAGTCCACAGGATCAGTAAACATGGAAAAAATGTCTGAGAGTTATTAATAACACGTCAAAACAATCTTTACTGGCCCTTTAATCCCAGACTGAATTATTGTGTAACCTGAGATAGAGAAATTTAATCTCTGCATAATTAGTTTTCTTGTAGGTTTTGATACATATCTATGTGTAGAATAGTTTGGTTGCATGCATCAGATCACTCCTACACACACAGTGAAATGTTTCCAGTAACTTTGATCCTTATACAAGGGGAAGAAAACATTTACTCATATATTCAGTTCTATGATCGACTGCAGGTCTTTAAACCCCTCCTCAGCCTTGTTGTTGTTGCTGTTTGTGTTTGCTGGTGTATTTCCTCTCTGTGTTTAAATGATCGGACCCTCTTGCAGACTGTATTTTGTGTGTGTGTGGACAGCTTGGTTTAGTGTACACCTCTTGGAGGCATTTACTTTTGACTGTAACTTGCTGAGCTTGTGAAAAGACGCTGCCTTCTCTGAAGAGCGTAAACAAGTCTGGCTTCCTAACCCAGCTTTCAAAATAAAAGCACAGAAATGTTGGACTTGGTACTGCGGTTCTGTACTGAACCAGTTACTCACGTATAACAATTTTATTAAATTATGTTGAAATTCTATAAATATATTTCAGCATTTTAATCCTCTAAGAATGTGGCTGAAATCACGCTCAACGAATAGCACTTCAAATTTGGGACTGGGTTTAGGGAAATCTTGATTTGTATCATGTTTACTGGATTATTGGTTTTGGTCATCCTTTTGTTGCTATTGTTTTATTTGTTTCTTTATGCATTTATTTTTTGCTATAGCATATGAAGCCAAGATCGTTTCAATAGTTTGTTACAGAAACTGACAAGAACAAAAAAAAAAGTACAAATAAATAAATGTGTTTAATACCCTTTAATTTGAACTGTATGCCTTCTTCTAGGTCCTGTTTTTGCTATTTTTGGCAGTCAGATAAAACTACACTTACCAATCTTACATTACCAGAGATACAGTCTCAGTAATATCAGTTAAGAAAAATAGATAATAGATATTTTACATGACAGCAATAATGACCACTAATTATAATCATATTGAATTAGGTGGGCTTCTAAAATAGTGAATAAAAATGTAAAAGCTTTGAAAAACACCGGTGTTTGGTTGCCACCAAAAAATAAAAAGGGGGGGGGCTATTATTTTGAAAAGCCGACCCAACCGGATGAGTCCCGTTAAACTTTCCCAGCTGGACACTCACAAAGCGTTGAAGGCTATGGTGGGTGAAGACGCGCGCGGACCTCCGGCGAGCTCATCTGACTGTGACCGACCTGCAGCGGTGTACCGTGTCGTGAGAAGATGTCTGTGAACGAGGTGTTTGTGTTCCGGCCCTTCAAGCTCATTGCTCTGCTGTGCGTCTTCCTGGCGCTCTGTTTGGACGTGGTGGCTCTGCTGAGTCCAGCCTGGGTCACCGCGGAGCACTTCTCCCTGTCCCTGTGGGAGTCCTGCTCCCAGTCCGAGGCGCGGCACACGGCGGAGGAGGCTCAGTGGAGCTGTTTCTCCACTCTCACATCTGGTAGGAATCGGCGTTTCGGGTTGTTTGTTTGTTTGTTTTTACATCCTTTGGGTTATTTCACAACTTTTCATCCTTAGAATCATGATGCGGTTGTTTTGCCAGACATAGTAAATAGTGCAGATTTCGACCTGTTATTGCTCAATGGAGGATGAAAAAAAGATGTGCTACATGCTTTTCAAAGCTGCAATTTCAAGGTTGTTGTACTTTTTATGCAAAAATATACAACGCGTAATGCACTAGTAATTATGCCATGTGAAGAGACTCTAAGTTGTGGACATGGTTTTAAAGTAGCATACCATCAGTGGCTTTTTTCAGCCGTGTTTTATGCTACACAAAGGCTGCACATCCTATGCTTGGAAAAAAAAAGAAAAAGAAAAAACAAAGAGCAGTGTTTGTTTGGCAGCCATCATCTCTCAGGCAGAGTTGGTTGTAGTTGGCTGTTTGGTCTCTGTCCAGCAGCTGAGGCATTCAGGGCTCCTTGTGCTGCTGATAAATTTCCTCTCCTCATACCAGAGCGGTGACGCGGTGACACACTGGGATGCTCAGCTCAGCCAGCAAGGTTTGACTAATTCATGCGCCAGCATCCCAGTTTCAATGTAAACCAGGTGGATTTTTAATCACTTGTGATGTCAGTGTTATTATGAATGACACATCAGTTGGGAAAGGGTTGGTGAATTAGTGAAATGTTGACATTGAGGCTTGTAGGATTATTTCTAGTTCAATTCAATGTTAGTTTCCATGTGGAGGGCAAGAAATAAGTGGAAAAATCGATCACATGCTGTAGAAACAAAAATGTAATTCCTCTGGCACACGATGAGTTAACCCACTCTAACCACCAGAAGGCTTTGAGTGGGTTTGAAGAGACACATTGAGCATCTTCCTCATCATCCACCCCGCTCAGCCTGGACCCACCAGGTTGCCTTTTGTCAAGCAGAGAAACCACATGACAGGAGCATTTATGCCTCCACCCCCCCTCCTTTTCTCCACTGGGGGAGGAAATCCGCATTAAATGTACCAGATTTACCAGCATTCTGTGCAGCAGGTTGGCTTGTTATTGGCTGGAGCGTCATCTCTATTAGACTTACATTAGCTGATAGTTAAATTGCTGATAAAAAGGACTAAAAGGCGAAATGCAAGCTGTATAAAATTACATAGAAATTTAATGAACACTTTGTATTTTGTCCTAATTGGTTGCCAGAGGTATGTAAACAACTTTTGGACTTTCAATGGCTTTTGGTGCAGTTTGACCGCCGTCACAGACACAAACATGCACTGCCGTGGGGTGACTGACCGCTCTCTGATATTGTGGAATGTGTTGGGGTGAATAGGAGGCGGGCTTTTCACTTTGAGTGTCTGCAGAGCTCATTAAAGCAGGGGCGTGTTGAGGTTAAAGGGGCAGTTCACCACAAGGCAAAGCAGATTTATTATGCACATATTCTCATACCTACCCCAAGGTTCTTGAATTTCAGTCTATCTTTGGAGTGACGTAAGCGACAAAAGATGAGAGAGAGCGCGGTGAATGCCATGGTACCTCAGTGAGCGGTAGAAAAATACACTGATGTGAGTCCACTGTTTAATAGTCTTTGAAGAGAACTTCTTTTTTTTTGTGAAAACCAAAATTCTAACCACATAATGGACCAAAGATGTTCGAAGGCTGAATCAAATGGAGTTCAGATGTGTCTTTGGGGAAAAGTTCCTTTTTATCATCCTGAAGACAAATGAATCAAGAGCTCAGAGCTCAGAGAGACACACCCAGAGAAGATTTTACAGTAAGCTTTGGAGCTTCATCACATGCAAATTCTCCTTTTGAGGTGAGCCTTTCTTCTCACACTGACAAGTGGGACATCAAAGACTGAAGACACAATGCAAGCAGGACGGGAAAAATTGAACCTTTTTTTTCTGAATACATTTTTGGTTTCAGACTCTGAATCAAGGCTTTGCTGAACAGAGCGGAAAGCTCAGCTCAGAGAAGCTTTAAAAAGCTGTTTTAACACCCAGTGTTGTGTCGGTCTTTCCGAGGAAGAATCCTCTGACGCAGAGGAAGTGGTGAGTTTTTACTTTTCCACCGGGAGCGACTGGAGTTTGTTTGATGCAAACTGAATAAATGTGCAGTTGAAAAGCCACCGCAGCTGAACCGACATGGAAAAGGCTGGCAGGCGCGAGCAGAAACTCCAGCTTCATCAACCAAACACTGCAAAGGAGACGCCACAGAGCCGAACACTCAACGCGAGATGCATGCAGTGCAGAAACACCACAGAAATGATCCATGAGCACCACAGACTGATTGCTTACTTCATTTTCATGTCAAAATCTATAGAAATATAATGAACTGTGATAGATAGACGAGCTTCAGAAGACAGGAAAGGACGACTCAAGTGCAGCATATTGACATTTATTTCTGTCTACTTTGCCTTTAAAATTCTCTCCACAAAATGTGAAAATATTGATAATATTTCCAAGGATGCAGCTGGTGTTTGAATATCTTCATCCACAAGTTATCAGAGTTTCTTCAAGCCAGAAATACAACTGTAACCCTCTAAACATGAATCTGATATGATCAATTGTGAGAACATGTATGTTGGTATGCGGCCACCAGGCCTGTGGTGCAGGTCTGAGTTCGTTCTGCTTCACTCTGTGGGATTAGCTCTTGTTTTGTGTTTGTCAACACAGCGGTTCAATTCAGCAGTGCTGTTCTGTGGATCCAAGCCTTTGTTTGGATGCTCCACTCTAACCTGCGTGTGTCTCGTCCTGCAGATTGGCAGATTGCCACCCTGGTGCTGCTTGTGGCCGGTGCCGTGGCAACTCTGGTGGCCTTTTTGGTGGCCCTGATTTCCCTCTGCCGGGGGACACAGAGGCGGCACTACCGCACCGTGGCCGTGTTCCTCTTCACTGCAGGTACGTCTTTCTGCTCCTCTCCAGCACTTTTCAACCCACACTTCTGAAATCATTTCCACTTTTCTGCCCCGTATGAATGTTTATCCAATGTTTTGACACATTGTGCTCGGGCACATTTAGAGAGGCGGCACATATGCATTTACCACAACCACAACAATTTCCATATAGACAGTGTTTTTTGTTCCTGTGCTCACATTAAATAGAGGGGTGCAGAGGGGAAGAAGCAGCTGAAAGAAGCTTCTGGTTGAGCTCATTTTTTCTGTGGTGTGGAGTCTGGGGAGCTGCCTGCTCGCTGGCCAAGAAAAAGCAGCCGCAGAATTTGCAGACTTACCAACAAAGTGAAGTCACTGAGGGGGGAAAAAAAGCCACCACAGACTCCTCATGAAGCACTGCCTCATACTTGGACTGCACTTCTTCTGCATGCTTTGTAAGAAGGTCCTCTGGGTGAAACCAAATGTTGACGCTGCTGAGGGAGGATCTATCTATAAAACATACAATTAAAACCAAAGGTTTAGCAGTCAATTCGCATTGTTCCATAAAATATCCGAAGACAGTGATGACACACATAACCTCTTACTCACTGCATGCCCACTGTCCAGTTTAGTCAGTTTCCAAATAAAATTGGATTATATAAGAAACAGAAATCCTGTTATGCATTACAAATAATGTTCCTGCTCCTCCTCCTCCTCCTCCTCCTGAAGTTTCACATCACGCCTCTAGACTCAAAGGAATAGTCGGACATTTTGGGAAATGCATACCCTTAGTTGCTTTCTTGGTGAGTGAGTGTATAAATGAGAAGATTGACCTCACTCTCACACGGTATCTGTCCGTTAAATATAAGTCACAGCCAGCAGCAGGCTAGCTTAGCTTAGCATGAAGACTGGAAATAGGAGAAAGCTGGCCTGGCTCTGTCCAAAAGCAAAAAAATAGATAAAAACCTGTGTCACTGCTCCCAGCCAGGAAATAGTCTGGCACATATCTCCCTTTAAAACCACTACTTGACATTTTTACACTTTGTTGTCTGCACAGATTTAACAAATGAGATGTAACATGTCTATGAAAGCTTTAGAGGTGCTGTTGGCAGATTTTGTTACCTTTGGACGGAGCCAGGTTGGCTGTTTCCCCTTGTTTCCAGTCTTTGTGCTAAACTAACCGGCTGCTGGCTGTAACACACAGACATGATAGTGGTTTAGATCTTCTCCTCCAACTCTCGGCAAGAAAGCGAATAATTACAACCAAAGACCCCAAGATTTCCATTGATACCAAATGACAGCATGAAGTGTAATCGTGTACTTTAAAAATCTGCATAAAACAATGTACAATACATCTAGTATCCTCCAGCAGATGTATTGGTGTGGTACATTTCATATATCAGAGTGAAAGGCTGCATCAAGCAGAGATATAATGTTGCAGAAAAATGCTGAACTTTGAAGGGGAAATGTATAAGATTCTTGTCTTATTCTGTCCTGAAAACATCTCAAAGAACCAGTGTGTGCAGTAAACTTCGTGGCTGAGCCTATGACTGTTAGCCATTTACTGAAAGGCGTGGGAATGCTGTGTTATCCTTTCCTGTGTGTAATTGCTTTAAAAGCCTTGCGAGAACAAGCTTTCCTAACAGGCACACAGTCCTCAGCAGAGCAGCAGCAGAGGGTTTGGACTGTTAAATGCCCCTTGGCAGGACCGTGGCTGCTTGGTATTTATTTTCTGTCCGGAAATATGACCTCAGCGGGCTGCAAGGCTCAGTCTGGGCTCCATCAACACCGCCGCATTCTTGGGCTGCCGTCGTTCTCCCCGCACGCCCGCTGCTCCGTCCTGTAGGAAGGAAAGGTGGAGTCGTAGTTTCATAAAGTCGCTTCCTCAAGAGTCACCAAGCATGTAGGAAAGGAACTGGAGGAGCTGGTGCCACGGCGCGCCTTTGATGGCACACATGCACGTACACTCACAGTGACGCCAACACATTTACCACTGGGAGCTAGTGGCCCTGAGAGGCTTAAAGGGAAAAATGATTCACACTGATGGAGGCTTTAAAGTGATTTTCCATCAGTGATCTCAAGGTCAAGACAATAATGATGATTGTTAGAAGTTTGTTCTACAAAATAAAAGAACTGCTTCTCTTAGGGGTGTTGAAATGTGCTGTTTGAGTCAGTCACTGTCAGAGAAAAAAAGCTTGAAACCCACACGGAGGTGTGTCTACAAAGCTTGTTTTTTCTTGAGAGGTATTCTTGACTTGTTAAGGAGACTGGACGACACATAGACATCTATTAAATGCTAAAACATACCCTGTTACACTGGAAAACACGTTTTAGTCTTTGCTTGGAAAGTGCTATAAAGATTTATTATGTACTCAATAAAATGCAGCATGGCTAAATATGTTTTTACTATTATTTAAAACACAAAAGTGTTTTTCTGAGCGCCACATGAATCCAGAGTAATAATCAATCAGTTCACAGAGTCTTTATATACTGTTTGTTATATAGTTATATAGCTCTGATCAGTGTTCGCATTTATTTAGAGGTGCAGTAAAGTGAAAAATCTTTGGTACTTAGCCTCTGCAGGCTCCTAAAAACACTCTGAATCTTCATTGTTATTCCTGTCGTGGAAAATCTTAAGAGATGCTCATTTTGATGAGAGCATCTGAAGTGGCAGAAACACTGAAAGTGGATTTATGATCACTTTATACAACCATTCTCTGGTTACCTTCAGTGACTGTCCGTTACATTTCAGCCTCTACAGCAGCACATTGGCTGTCAGAACTGTCTTTTTACACAAGCAAGGCCAATTACATCACAAGGTTTTTAGTTGAATGCTGCTTTTTTTCATGGACAAAATGCTTGCAATTGCTGGAAAGTACTCCTCATTGAGATGTGAAATAAAAAGAGTCTTGTGGTAGATAGTTACATATTCTGAAGAGGAAGACAAAGCAGAAGTATTTGCAGTAGCAGGACCAGATAAAGGAGTAAAACTAAATGTGAACAACATTAAAATGGTGTGCAGAGAGGACACAAGTGCAATAAAACATCATTCAAAAGTAGAACCTGCACTTTTTTAGTTGTCAAACTTACTTGGCAACAGTATTATAATGTGGTGGCACTGGTTATAGTAGTAGTGGACCTGCTATAGTTTTGGTGTTTGTAGAAGCAGTATCAGTCACACAAATACTGTTAAAGTAGTATTTAAGCATGAGTAACAACATTTGTGTTGGTGCAAATATTGTTCTGTGCTACTGATGGTGGTAAGTTGGGCCTAAACTAATGATTATTTTCATTATTGATTCATCTGCAGACTATTTTCTTGAGTAATTGGTCTGTAAACCATCAGAAAGAAGTAACGCCCATCACAAATTCCTCAGCCCAAAATGACGTCTTCACATTGCTTGTTTTGTTCTACCACCAGTCCAAACCCCAAGTTTCTTGAATTTATAGTCGTATAAAACCAAGAAAAGCAGTAATCTTTTATTATTTAGGCGCTGGGACGAGGGGATTTGTCATATTTTGCTTGAAAAATGACTGAAACAGTTCTTAAAATAGTTGCTGATTAAATTTTCTGTCTATCTGCTTAATTTTGTTTATTTCAGCAATAAAAGTTGTGATAAAAGTGCTGAGCTCCACCTTTATGATGCTGTAACAAAGACAAAAAGAGTTTTCAGTAAAATGTTATTGGCTCTCTTTCTGGTTCCAGTGGTTCTGCAGGCCTGCGCTCTGGTCCTCTACCCGATCAAGTTCATCGACGGAACGGTTCTTCAGACCTATCACGAGTTCAACTGGGGCTACGGGCTCGGCTGGGGAGCCACCATCTTCATGTTGGGCGGGGGGATCCTGTTCTGTCTGCGGACGGACGTGTACGAGGATGCAATGTACTGAGTCCTTTGTCAGCCCCGGACCACTGGAAATACACACACGCACACACACACACACACACACATACAGACACACACATACAGACAAATTCCCATACAGGTGGTGTGCTGCTTTTCTTCACTCTGCACACTCGCTCTGTGTATGTGAGCACAGAGCCGATCTCTCTCCTTCTCTTGCTGTCTTGCTCTCTGTTATTTTTAGGCAGGTTGTGAAGGCCTAATTCAGGCCGGGGCTGTATGAATAGGACCACCCCACCGCCCCTCCTCCCATGCAGCCGGTGGGTCTCTCAGCCCTGCCGGTATCAGGGGTGAGGCGGCAAAGCTAAAGCACAGAGAGCTTTCTGGACAAGCGCGAGCCACCGATGCTGGATGTTTCCACTGCACGTTGACCAGGATCTCTATTGTTAGAGAAACAGGACAGTAGATTCTCAGCACAGACCTGAATGTGCAGTGACTGAACATTTGAAGGGATTGACTTATCTCCACATTTCCTTTTTTTATTCTTTTTGTAGCATTTCACAAGGACAGGCTTGTTGTTAATGTATTTATGGCATTGTTTTCACTTTATAAATATTGGAACAGCTGAACTTCTCCCTCCGTGTGTTCTAGTTGAAACATATCTAGTAACGCTAAGCCTTCTGATAGTAGAAGTGTAATTTAGACCGCTTCGATATATGCTAGAGCTCTTGAGTGTTCATGGTTTGTTTGGAACTAGTTTCTCTAAAATGAAAACTGTAAATGTGTACAAAGTATTTCTACATGAAGGAAAACCCAGAATAAACAGTAGTAGTTTTGGGAGCATTGGGCGTGTTGTTTTCACTGTTGCGATACGCCAGCGGTTCGCAAACTGACCTCTTGCAGAATTTTAAGAGGGGAAGCATCAGGTGCCCCCTCCCCTTTTTGGACCTAACAGCAGTGAGACAAAAATGCAAAACACGTTTCATTATCCAGAGCTCACATTCCTCAGAGGAAGCCACCCCATGTTATTTAAAGAGACATCACTAGGTCGCCAGCTTGCAGCCAGCCGATGTGTGAACATATCTGCTGAAGCGTAATGAGCGACATAAAACATTTTACTGCTAAGCACCAGGCACGTTTTGCAGTTAAGCTTTACAACTTGTGAGATGTTATGTTCAATTATCTGGGACAGTTTTACGACACTGCCTTATTATTTGCTTGTCATGGATAAATGTCTCGCAGGCTGACATTCGAAAGCATTTATTGTGACCAAAAAACCTTTTAGTTTGCAGAGCATAAGGTGGTTTATTCATGTTTTTTCCATGTGTGCTAATAGGAGGCAGGTTTTAAAAAGATCTGTATTTCCCTGGCTGTTTTGTGTAAATCAGAAGGCACGGCCATACCTGAGCAGCCTGGTGTGAAGTCTCCCAGTACACACTTTCTTTACCCCCACAGAGTTTAAACTGCAACAGCTGGTAAAAGAATCTCAGCGAACAAGACGTCTGCAAATAAACAATTTGTGTAGCTGCAGCGCTGTGGAAAGCTGCCAAGCTGTGGACAATATTTACACCCGAATCAACAGCTCAAAGGCGGGAAAAGACCCGAAATACTGAGCCACGTGAAGCAGATACTGGGCTCCTGTGTGTAGCTGGATGTCGTGGGTCGAGTGTGTGAGGTGCCAGGACAGTGGCTGTCTCATAATAGCAGTGACCTCTTAGGAATCTTTGAAATGTGACTTAGCAAGAGGCCGCACGTCACATGCTTTCTATAACATGACGCAGGTGTTACTTTTCTCTGCCACATACATATAAATCATGTTAGCTTGAGTGAAACATTCGTGGACAGTGGTTTTGACAGTGAGGAGATTCACATTAACTGTAACATTTCAAAAACCTTTTAATTCTCCTCAAGAAGAGTATTTTAAAACATTCACTGCACCCACAGTTCACCAGCTGATAAACATAATATGCAAATGTGTCTCCAAGAGCAACTTTTCTTTATTTGGCAGAAGGATTTTTAAATTATTCACTCACTTGTTTTTGGTGTGTTGTAAAGGTCAAAGGCTAAAATGCCAGCAGGTCTTCATTCTCAGCCCTCCGCCCACACAGTTACCGTTCTTCTTGCATTATATGTCACTGAATAGAGGAGGAATATGCACTCAAATCTTGCCACAACTAGTAGACAGACTTGATAATATCTAGTGTTTAAAGGTGAGGTGGTAAGAGTCATCTAAAACAATGAGAGCCAAAGATGGAGCACAACTGAAGTGTGACACTCAAACACAGTTCTGCTGCAGTTCACATTTGATGCGTTTGTCTTGATTCGATCTCTATGCTCTTTGTAAATAAAAGAACAGAAAGGAGAAAAATGGGTTTAGTTTTCCTTTATTCGTCACGGTAGACATTCAAGTATGGCTGGGATAAATTCTGGTGCAAATAGGCACAAGAAAAGCACTGGAATTCAGTAGGACTGGACTAATGGTTGCAGTTGTCATTAAATGGACATTATAAACTGATTAAACACAGAATCATTTTGTATCTGAAGATATTCTGTGCCTCTGCAGCTGCTCCTACATGCTCTCATCTCTGAATATTTTGGACATGACAACAGCTTTTACTGCAGAGGATTAGCACAACTTTCACTGTTTGTCAGCAGAGGAAACAAAACCAAAGCAGGAAAAACCCTTTACTCCAGCTGTTTGGACAGACAACGCGTTTAGTCACATTTGATTGTAAATCTCAGGCAGTGAGTTGTATTTGCAATGATGATAATGTGGCCTTTGGAGAGTAGTTTGGCCCCTGGGTGCAGTAACCAGCCAGGCCCTGCACTCTTTCACTCTGCAGGGACAGATTCCAGTTACTGAACCTGGGGGACATAAAAAGATGGTCTCTGACGTCTTCATGCCTGAGGAAGGAACCAGTTATTTTAAGTGGTTGAGATAATGCACAGAAAATCCAAACGTCAACCTCAAACCTCAAGATGTTTAGCTGCTCCTCTGATCCTCAGCAGTGAAAGTCCTCTGCAGTTAAACAGACTGAAGAGTAACACCAGGGATATACATTACCCGCCAACCAATCCTCTATCATGCTTGGCTCCACCAAAATTACATATTAACCTGGAGAAAGTTACCGACTTCTCCTCCACTGTCACACTTGTGCTTCTCCTGCAGTCTCCTATTAAACCCAAATACAACAGTCAAATCAGGTGAATAACTTTTGTGTGCCCCCTCAGAATCATTCAGGCTGCATACTAACCATTATCATCCATTTTGTCATGTAGCAAGGGTGTCTCAGCTGCTCTGCTTCATCGGATACACAGCAGTAAGAGGTTGCATCTAAATTATTTGTTCCCTTTCACCCATGACATAAAAATGAGAAATATCAGTAGGAGCATGTGTGCATACTACTATTACAGTTCATCTCATTTATTCTCTAATGATTAATCATATAAGAACACTCTCTTGTTAGTAAGGAGCCAAATGAAGTACAGAAGAGGTACACAACTACCCGCAGACACACACATGGACAGTCAGGTATGAATAGGTGACCTGGTGTGGGAAGCCGTCAGCTGCTGCGCTGACCTTGTGGACGTCAATGAATGTTGGATCAAACGCTGAAAAAAGCCTGGAGCCAGATGGTTACTTTCCCAATGTGACAGAAAATATCATGCAGCAGAAATTCCATGTTTAATGTCGGCTTTCACCTCATGTTGAGTAGCGTGAAGTGCCAAAAGAGAAGTGTAGTCTTAGGGTTAGCAACAGAGTACCTGCACTCTGAATCACAGCTTCTTCAGGCTTTATTTAACTCTGCTCTGGTCTTCCTTAAGCACATACTCACATAAAGGTAATGAGAGATGCTGTACAAGGTAACCAGTGGCATCATAACCACTTAATCACAGACCTTTTACACAGTCATTTTAATTTGTAGTTCACGAGAGAATCCACTGAATTACACTTAAGTACACGGTGGGAGCTATAGTTGATCTGGACACTAGAGGGCAACAAGCACTACAATAAAAATAAAGTGGCACTTATTCCTGATTGTATGTGCACACTCAAAAGCAGCATATTTGACCATGCATATTGGAATTGTGCTATGTACCATATACATATCAATAAGAAGGGGAAACTGGGAAATACCAAGGACGGCTCATGTATGTCAGAGGCCAAAAAAGAAACAGGTAATAATAACAAAAGTCAAGTATGCAGCTATTTCTGTTTGTTTGCAAGTAAGATGTCACAGTTGAAAAATGCTATTATTTGCATCTGAACAATATTTCAAAGTCATAATTGGTGATTCTCCCAGAGGTTCAGCAGAATGTTGACATCCAACCTGGTGTTACACGAGGAAACCAAAAGGCTCTTCACTGTTTGAAATGACAAGACTGTATGCAACCATTCATATGTATACACCACATTCATATGACAGGTACAGATTACTGTAGAGATTCTTTTCACATTACATTAACATTTATTTTGCAAATACTTTCATTCAAAGTAGCTTAGAATAAGTGCATTGAACCTTGTGGAAATAGTACAAATTATAGGAATCATGATTAAACATCAACTTCACCCAACATCCTGCTGTGCACAAGACACATTTTTAAGATTGTATACCAATGCGACTGTGACGGATGCACACGCAAATCAACACAGCACATTTTAGGTTGTTCTTCCATGACTGTCACTGAGGCTGCAGAGGTTGATTTATGGGAAAGATTGTAAAGATATTCTGATTTCCCGAAAATGCAAGGAAAATTAGATTGAAGCAATCTGATAACTAAAGAAAACATCACGTGCAGCACGCATCAGTGATATTATCACTTCTGGTGAAAGAAATGTATTATGACACATATGCAGATAAAGCAGATAAAACAAAAAGATTCTGAGGTTTTTTCAGCCACTTGAGTTACAGACATGGCTGGGTAAATCTCTAATACTATATTTTTACAGGACATTTTCATTTGAAGAAGAAAATGACCCTTGTTTGAATTTAGCTGGTTCCATATGAGGCAATCAATCTAAAGGACTGTTCCAACTTATATCTTCATGACAATCAAGCTCACAGTGATTAGCTTTCATTAGATTGTTTTGTCAAATTTCAGCTAGGTGAAGAGTTCAGCAAGCTTAAGACCATTTGCCCTGAATAGCACACTGTTAGCTGAGGAAAACGCTACCATTCAGTCATTGCATCCACTTAATATTCTACTTTCTTTAAATGATTGCAGCAGTAACAGTTCAACAGTATGCTTTATTTGAAACAGGCCATAGGCACTGTAGCTGGTGGTACATCCCATGAATATTCAGTATGTCAAATGTCACCCATGAGATACTGAGTAATACACCAAACACCAAACATCCCATTAAGCAGTATACTATGTAAAATACATTCATGCTTTCCACAAAAGCCAGACAGTAAATAACATGAGACCATGATTCAAAACCTCTAAACTGTTATGGAGAAATAAGTTTAAGCAACAGTAGTTGAGATGCAAGGTGAAATTACTGATGATTACTGTAATGCATTAAATGTTGTGTTGCCTCTAAGACCCCAGACACAGTCACACAGAGACATGCAGACACACGATAAGTGTTTATACTGCTCATAAAATGTTTACGTCAACTGTTATTAGGAACAGACAGGCAGTCAGGTAGCTGGGTGTCTTGTAACATTAGATTTTGATTATAAAGACACCTTTTATGAGCTCGTAAAAATGTAACGCTCTGACCGACAACCATTTAATGTAATAAAAGGTACAAAAGTCAAGGGGAGGGTGGGATACATTCAGAGTAATATTTGATGTAATTGAGGCATTTTGGCATATTTTGAACAAAACACGCTTTATAAGTGACAGAATCGTATTGCAGTCATGATGAATTATAATTCAAACACTTCAAGGCAGAACTGGCAAGGAGCTGTGGCATTAAAGATGTCTAACACAATCATTTCTTCTGTATTAACACGTTTGAAGAAAAAAAATCCCACTCAGTTGTGTTGTAACTTCTGTGGGTGATGAAAGACTTCACTGGTTTGAAGTGGGCAATAAAATCCATTTCACATGAATTAGCCCTGTATGCCGGGTTTCAAGATCATCATAAAAGCTTCACTGAGTGAGCTAACTGGCAAGAGTTAAGGCAAAAAGTGAACAATTTAGAAACGGAATTCAATAAAAAGAGTCTTTTCTCCACACGAACAGGGCTCAATCAGCTGGCAAGAGATCTAGCAAACGGTAAAACACCAAAACAAATTCCCACAAAACTGAACACAACATCTGCAAAGTAATCTCTGCTGACTAAATCAGCTGGCAAGTGATGCAAAAAAATAAACCACCCCCCCAAAAAATAATGATAATAATAATGAAGAATGTTTTTTTTTCTCCTGAACAGAACATTTTCAGTTAACATGACATCACATAAATTCAAGCATTTGTATAAAAAAGTAAACTAAAAAGGCAAGCGTAGCACAATATATTGAAATTATATAATACTGCTGCAAATAAAACACTGTAACTTTCAGCCTATAATGTGATATCTTCAGTAATGTGTCAGAAGTGGTTATGACCTCAGGTGATGACGTTGTGGCATCTTTGAGAGCTTCATTGTGTGATTTTCAATCAGAAACCCTGAAAAATGACAGACGTGGAGTGCAACAGCGATGTAGCTGCAGGTTTTCTTGTCTTTTTAGGCCTCCACCACCATAAGAACTGGATTTCTGGCAAACAGGGTGGGGAGCAGAGAGTCTGGCTTCCTCACCCTTCTTGATCTCCCCCTACAATGAAAGCACAGTTTGGAATGAGCTCACCTGCTTATTTCATTGTGTGTCTCTGTGTGTGTGTGCGGGTGTATGCAAACTCTATTGTACAAGTGTATTTACCCACACTTTGAGCACTGCCCCCACACACAGCGACAGCACCAGTATGGCAATGATGCCAACAGCGATATATACGTAGAGTGGTACCATGTCCCATTCTGGGTCAAGGGCCACTTCTGTCTTTTCTACAGCAAAAGCAAACAGACACACATGAGATCAGGTTTATGGACAGTTTTATTTACATATCTCTCTGTCAAAAAAAGCATCAATGGACTTCGCAAAGACAACTAAAATCTACATTTGAACATGTTGTTGTGTTAATGCTGTATTCCAGCATTTTGTATTAGAATGCTTATGAGGGTAAAGCGCTGACTGTCCAAAAATGACTATGGATACACAAGTCTATACGTCACAGATTGTTTCACATCTACTCTTTGGACATCATCTACCATGCCCTCTACTTCAGTGCCTCCCTTACTTGATGCCACTTTCTGAGTGTGTGTGTGTGTGTGTGTGTGTGTGTGTGTGTGTGTGTGTGTGTGTGTGTGTGTGTGTGTGTGTGTGTGTGTGTGTGTATGTGTTTGTGATTGCCTGCAGGTGTGCCAGAGATCATAGCAGAGCCTCCAGCTGCATTGCATCACTGTAATCAAGCCTCTTCGTACTAAACCCTGCCATTTTCACTCTGCCAGAATGTGCTCTCATCCTGCCTGTTCTGACTCCAGATCTCTGTCCAACTCAATTACCTCAGATCTCACTCTCGACCTGCTCCCTCTGCCCCTAACTGCCCCTGTCCCAGCCTCAGTCCCCGGCTCACAGCTACGAGCTCAAACTAGGCTGCAACTCATCTTTCTCTCATGCTCTGCAATAAATATCTCTAACTTTTATTCTTGGCTCCTCATCTGTGTCTGCAGTGGAGTTCACCTGCTCTGCTGCATTGTAACAAATAGTTCACAACAATCACAACAAGACAATGCAGTCAAGCAGCACAAATGTAGAGAATATCTTTTGTTCTGTTTTGTTTTGTTTTCTGTCCTGAAAGGAGAAACAAGCCCTGTTCTGGTAAAACAGGATTTTTTTTTTATTTTTATTTTGAGTGAGGTGTTTGATGTAAATTTTGCAGGATTTGTTGTTCAACCAAATTCCAAAGTACTTATAATGCTCTATATTATCATGAAATTCCACAGAGTAGGGAGGTCAAAGCTCTCTGCTCATGTGAAATGCAAATTTTCCATCTTTTTAGAGTTTAGAACAAGTTTTACTTAATAAAAGGGGTCTGGAGTTTGTCAAAAGCAGACTGTACCTTGAGGAAAAACCTGGTTTGTAGTAGAGCTGATGGAATATAACTAAGTGTCATCGGCATCAAAATGGACATTGATGTGTTTAGCTGGAAAACGAATATTATTGATCTATAGAGCAAATGACAGGAGGCCTAATATTGACCCTTGTGGAACACCATTATCAACCATTTGGAGTGCAATGAAGAAGACTCACACCAGCAGAGTTTGGTCAAAACCTTTATTCTGTGAGGACATTGTGAGGCTTCAAAGTTGAATGACAGTTCCATTTATCAACCTGAAACTACACATACTTTAGCTCCATTTCCTCAGTATTGGTTGAAAGGAAGGAATGAAGTCACAGATGTCACAATAAAGTAACAAGAGATTTGACAAGTAATCAAACAGCAAACAAGAGTGGAGACGGGAATGTCTAAGGCCAGTTTCAACACAAGGTGAATTGGGTGAACTCGGCAGGTATCACCTCCAGCCTTCCTTCCATGTTCTGTGCAATTTATATAGACACTGATGCCTTCAAGTACACAAAAAGTACAGTGTACACAGCAGAATATAGCTGGCAGCTTTTGGAGCGACTGTGGCTCAGGAGGTGGTGCTGGTCATGGTTCGACTGAACCCTGATTTGCTCCCAAATTGCTTGGTGTGTGAATGTGTGTGTGAATGGGTGAATGTGGCATGTGTTGTAAAGAAGTTTGAGTAGTTTGTAGACTAGAAAAGACTGAACACATGCAATCCATTTTAACTTCATCCTATTTTGCTCACAGCCCCAGAAATCAACCAGCACAGAAGTACAGTCATGTACCTCAAGTGGCTAAAATGTCCTTTTAACAAAACATGTAGGCAACAGAGAAAAAATCACTGTTTGCCTGTTCTTCTCATAGATCAATGAGAATTAAAGGGCTGTGCACTGCAGTCCTTTTTGTGGCCAACTCAATCTGAAGACAGACAGACCGTATAAGTCACAAGTAGTGCAACAGAGACATGACCTGTACCTTCAAAGTGCCTCAGTCAGTGTGCTCCCTTAAATAACTTCAGTAGCTGTGCCTGTAGTTCAGGAATATTTATGCACATTTGTAACCCAAACCTTTAAAGACTACTTCATTCCTTCATGGCTGATGTAAAGTGACATCTTTCTCATGAGGGCCCATTATGCTTACTATGGACTGCCTTAAGGTGCTTGATGTTGTTTTAGTGCTCCAACTTCCCCCCAAATTCAAAATGAATCAAATTACCCCAAGTAAATTGACACAAAGTGTAACTCGGATCTTTGGGGCCGCTGGATGTCTTCTATTTGAAGCTCAAAAAACTGCTCTAGTCACTTTAAGCCACGGATAATTCTCATCACATCTTCGTTTTATTCAGGATGTCACCAATACTCTCTAAAGCCTAAACAGAAGATGCTCCTTAGTTAGATTTAGGGTTGTTTTGTTGTTGTTTTTCTTTTTATTTATTTATTGTTTAGTTAAGTTTAGTTTTTCACTCATTTCAGTGTGTGATTTTCCAAACCAATTTTCCAAAAACGAAGAAAACATTGTACAAACTACTACATTCCATGACGGAGAAAAAATCTTCATCCTTCCTTCCAGTAGACGAGTACATGGCAGCATATGTGGCTGTAAAAAAAAAAAAAAAATCAGAAAGTTAGTTGTGATTTTAGTTTGTTCTGTGGTTTTATAAAAGGATCATGTTTTAATGTCTCAAACTCAAACTGAAGTTGATGTAATATCAGAAGGATAGACCATGAAAATGATAATAGTCTATTTAAAATATAACCATGCATATGCAATTTATCTTTGGCAATATAATAAAATCAATAATAATACTAATGAATTATGATTAAACTTACTGTTTGATGATGACATCAGAGTCTTCCAGCTGGGAATCCGTAAGGTTAACGTGACTCATGAGGACTTGTTGGCTTTGCTTTAAACAAAAAAGTTGCTTTACAGCTTAGTTTGTAATTCCTTTAACCACTGGACACACACTTTGAATAGACCCTTCAAGGATTAAATACAAAGCTCTTTAAATCCATTATTTCATAAAACTCAGGTTGAGGTCTTTGACACGTCACTACACACAACAAAAAGAGGCAGCGACTGGGAGAGTGTTGATGAATGATTGAGAATTTACAACCTCTAATTAAGTTTTAAGTTCTCTATTAAGATTTTTTTTTTATAATGAGCTCGTTTGTCACACTGGTGAACCGATTTCAAAATAAGATTTAAATATTTATTCACATGTATTATATATCAGGTTTTCTTTGTAATGGCTAGTATTACACGCAGGCAGGAAAATGCTGGTGTTTTAAAGCAGTGTTGTAGCAAACTGAAACATCATTACCTGGTCGGCATGTCGGACGACTCCACTCACTCCAGAAGCTTTTGTCTGCACAATACTTATGCAATTTGGACCGAACCCTGAAGCAGTTTCTCTCTCCGTCTTGGATGGCGGGCAGAGTTAGGCTCGTCTCTTTGGTTAAAATCTGCTTCTGACAATAATAAAAAATAGATGGGGAATGATTTAAATACAATACAAGTTTAAGATGGAGAGTTAGCACTTATAGCCCAATGTCTAAGATAGTTTAAAGCTGCATTCATCTATATTCTCTCTATAGTAGGAGTGAATCAAATGACTCTTTGTGAAGTGAAAGGGGTCAATCAAGAAGTTTTTGAGTCTCTTTTAGCTCTTTTTTGTTTGTTTGTCACATGTGATTCAGTCCCACCACTCTCATTAACGTAGTTAATGTAGCTGATGAAGCATATTATTGTAATTGTTCTCTTACGTCTCAGAACTTTATACAGCTTTAAAATTAATTAAAAAAAAGGTGGTGTTAAGGTATATATTCTGATTCACATGACTGGGAATCAACAGTGTTTTGTCTCCTCAGTAGTCTGCTATTATCAACACTGCCTAGCATAAGTTTGGTGTTGACTCATAATACAGTATGTCTAATACTGTAATTGCACTCACTTTGCTCAGTGATGCCATGATAAACCATTTCAGGAGGACTGGGGCACATGACTGCCCAGTGGGTTAGTGAAACAAAGTTCTACACAGAAATTCTGGGAAAGTTCTTGGATGTAAAAAGAAATGCAGATGAAAAATTACACAGTACGCATGTTTAAAAAGATGCTCTCGCTTATTATTTGGCTCTTCCTTGTCTGCTTATATGACTCTCCCAGCAGCCTGATCTTGTTTACTGCAATGTTTTTTATCATTCTTGCATTTGTATAAGCCCACTCAAAATAATCAATGGAGGAGGAAAGCTGTAGACCCTCTGCTGTCATGGTTTTAGGTTTTTAGTTTAGGTATTCCCTGTTTTAGGGTGAAAGAGTCTTTCCTCAGATGTCTTGGTTGGCTTTACTTCCTGTCTTTGCCACCTGTTTTCTGTGGCACCTGTGTTTCATTTGTCATTAGTCTGCTGTGTGTTCAGACTGTGTGTTTTCCCTCTTTAAGTTGAGTCAGGTCACTTGCAGTTTTGTGGTGCTGCTATGTTGTTCTCATTATTCGTACTTTACTTCCAATGAACCTTGGTTATCTTCCAAATTTCTCTTTACTGTTTTGTTGCACTGCTTTCACTGGGACTATTCTTTGTTGGATTTAGCTTGTTTTTACCTGAATTCCCCAGAAGCCTTTAGTTATTGTGTGTTGCCCCGCCTGCTTCTGTTACTACCTGCAGTAACTTTACTGAAGTTACCTTTTGTTCATTCTACTTTCCCATGTGTCCTGTGTCTCCATTTGGGTCCTCTACCTTGTGTTGAGAACATAATTGCAACACTGAGCACAACAGGATTTCTGGGAAAAGGGCTCTAGTTGGTACAATGAATACCTGGGATTTGTTAACAGAAAAAAAGCTATACAAATCAGATAACTCATACCGATGCAATTTTTCCATCAGGTCCTTCTTGATTATGTTCCACCTCCCATTCAAGGCAGTGTCTAGGAATCCTGCCAACAGGACTGTCCCAGTGTAGCTTCAACTGCGTGTCTGGACCGGTTTGCAGTTGCAGCTTCTCCGTAGTTTCAGGCTTCACTGCATAAACATTAAAACAAAGAAGAGCAGATGACTGATTGTGACAGGAGGCTGAGAAAAAAGCAGCAAACACTGAGTCAAAGCATTAGGGCAATAATCTCCTTATCCTCACTGAGTTTACATAAGGCTGTATTGCAAGAAGGCAAATGTGCATGTACCATGGTTTTGGATTTGCAGGGAGATGAATGTTGGTTCCAGGGGCCCTTCAGGAGAGGAGCCATTTACACAGAAGTTGATATCAGTGAAATCGGGGAGAGCTATCCCTGTGAAGTTGCATCCGCTCCTGACTCCGTTCGAGATGATGTATTTTGGGCATTCCTCTGTCTGCTCCAGTTCCTTGTGCCTGCAGAAGAGAGACCAGACAACACACTGTTTAAATGAAGATGTCGCATTCAATTCTTCAAGGGTCTGTGGTACTCTTTAGCATTAAAACATGACATAAACAGTACTCTTGAAGAATTAATTAAACAGTTATTTAGGATCATCAGCATAATCAACACAATCTTGCTCTTGATGATACCGAAGTTGGTTTAAACACACTGTAAATATAATCCTGGACGGCTTTGCATGAGGCTAATTGATACCAAACATTGCTGAGCTATAAGTTTCACACAAAAGTGTTTTGTCAGACCATTAGTTGTAAATATATGTTCAAAGTTTAATAGCAGTCCATCAAAGTTAACAGCAATCCATCCAAAGCTTTTGGTGATGCTGGATGGGAAGCTGGGGGATCACGAAAGTGGTTAGGATTTATCCACCAAGCACCAGGAATGCTGGTTTGTTCTGGACCAAAGTGGTGGACTGACTGACCTCCACTGTCTATAATGGGCAGATGACATACCAGAAATATAGATTATGTTGCGAGTTGGCTGACACCTTTGCGCTTCTTCTCCAGGTACACTCCATGTACTTCATGTTATAGTGCACACAGACAAAATCCTGGACCGCTGTACCCACAACACCTACAGGTAGAAAGGTGAATACAACCAATCGGTGTAAATTCATACATTTTCAAAATGTCCCATCTTGATGTTTTTACTACCATCTGTTCAACTTTCAGGACTGACCTGTGCCAGCAGGTTTCTGGACCAGCTCAGTGTAGTTTGTGCTCTTGATCATGGTGCTGTTGGTGCAGGGTCCATTCAGCAGGGTGTACACTCTCACTCTAACATCTTTCATCAGATCAAACTGAGCGCTGTATGTCCTCCGAGTTGTCCTGATAGCCTACCAATCCAGAAACACAAATACAATTTTCAGTATGTCAAGATAAATCTTTGATTGCTGCTGTGTTTTATACTTAAAACATCTACAACTGAAACATGTTGAATCGCATGTGATTGTAAAAAAAATCTTCATTCAAGCATAGTCATAGTAGTGTAGACATTATAAGCATCACCAAGGCAACAGTCATCATCACAGACATATGATCATTGTCTTAGTCATGTCGTCGTCATTGCAGCCTGACTCATTATTCTGTCAGACACCAGCATCCCTCAGAAGCATTATCATATCTGGGTTACTGTTGTAATCCTGTTTAATTCACTGTTGATCAAGCACATCATGGTGCAATGACAAAAGTTTTGCTCAGATCTATGGCTCAGGCATCTAGCCAACACAGGAGAGGAGAGCTGTAACAGCTGGCTAACAAGTACTAAAAGGGTGCTTTTGGTGTTCTTTTGGCCTTAATTCATAAAAACTTAAAACAGCTGAAAAAAGATTTTTTTTATATGTGAACTTCACTGGAATATTTTGAGCCTCCGGGCAGGTATGTTTGTCCGGATCTCACATCATGTCATTATGAGACTGCGTTGCAATGAAGGCATGGCAATGCTTTATTCATTAATTTTGGATAGCTTATAATAATGATATAATAATCCTTCTTGGCAAGTGGTGAGGCAAGGTAAGTGCCTCCAGTGAAGATGAAATGAAATGGTATGCACTTACAGTCCAAGAGTCTCTGTATGTGTTGAAGTACTCCAGCTGATACAGTTTGGGGCACTCTGTCCTATTAATCAAGCTGGCTGGGAGGCTCCATGAGATCTGGAGATGTCCAAGATGACCATGGTCTGATATCACTAGTTCTTCAGGAGGATCCACTGCAAGTGAGAAGGGTGTTCATTCACAGGCAGTGTTATGTGCATGTATCGCACTTTGGGATAATTATTAAGTTAACTCTCAGCAGGTGGCCAGCATCATACAGTAGAATACAGTCCATTTATCAAGAAAATGAGGCGTTGATTTTCTGACATTTCACACCTGACAACTTGCAAACTCAGTCGCACCCATGCTGGCAACAATCCCCTCTCTCTGCACAGCAATCCATTCACTGTATGCCCCATTGCTACACTGTGATCTTATTTTGACTGGTTTCCACGTTATAGGAAGGAAGGATTTCGGAGGTAAAAAAAAAACGATTCAAACGTACTGGAAGAGTGGCACATACCTGAGGCGTTAATAAGTGAAGTCAACAAATCTGGACCAACCTATAAATCCATTGCAATGCATGCTCTCCCGCCAGGTTATTAGGAGCAGCATCAGTGTCGCCTGATGAGTCAGCCAGTATTTACTCGCCATCGGCGTGTACACAGTTAATGTATGACTGAGAAGAGAGAAAAAATTAAGTAATAAATAAATAAAGTGATAGTGATAAGTGATAACAGTATAATAATAACTATTTGTATTAAACAAAATAAAAAAGACTTGTGCAAAGTAAGAACATAACATTGAATGACATTGCCAAATAAAGCTGTCAGTCTGAGAGTCGAATGTACTTACGTGAACGTCAGAGAGCGTTTTCCCTGCAGCAGGTTCAGGCAGAGTTTATGAGTCTGACACAGCGTGGGTGGACTGACCGATTTATGCTGCTCATGTACGAGTCTCACCGCATCACACTCCAACGGTGTTGCGCTTGTTCCCCCTACACACACACACACACACACACACACACACACACACATTGTCTGATTCCAGCGAAGGGATCCCTTATGCGCAAAGCGTTTTGCTGTATTTTTATCATGGTGCTTTGAAGAAAAGGAGGTGATTAGACGGGGGAGGAAGCGGGAGAAAAAAACTTTTTACACTTTTCATGTCGGTTCCTGTTCCATCATCCCAATTCGTGAATGGAAAACAATTCCACCGAAATTCTCCTCACACCTGGCCACACTAATGCTTCTGGAATCGGTGCCACATACAAACCTAAAGATCATACCTGAAAATAATTAAAATAACGCTGTCTTATCAAAACTCAACAATTAGAAGCCTAAAAATGCCAGAACAAATGCCCCTTCTGAAACAATGCACATGTATAACCCAGACTTCAGTGATCCAACAGATTTCACACTTCAAGCCACAAGAGGTCAGTGAAACAAAGCTTTTCTGGTTGGCTCGGTCCTTGAAAAGTGCTTCATTTGATACAACCCAACACCTGGGCGCCTGCCAAGAGTTGACTCTTCTGTATCAGTCAACTCCAGAACCAGATGTCAACCATCCACTGACACATCCTGACAACCAGTCACAAATACAAACACATGATCCCTCGTTGTCTCTCCCCGCACACTCTCCATTGGTTAGGTGTCTGGACGCATTTTGAATCACTGGACGTGCCAAAGTTTAGGAGGAAGTGGGTCATGCTAAGGAGTACAAGCTGTACAATGCATCCAATTTCTAGGTATAACACAGTGCACAAAGCAAAGCCTCCCTTAATGAAACGTCTAGCTTCAGGGCTGAAAAGTAACTATATACAGTGCCAAGAAAAAGAGAGTGAACCTTTGGAACTCCCAGTTTCCTGTTTCATTTGGCTTGAAAATGTTATCCGATCTTCATTAAGTTCACAGATCTAGACAAGCATAATAGGCTTAAGCTATTTTAAAGCCAATTTTTCCTGTATTTATTGAACAAACCCATTGAACACTCACATCTATCTACAGATAGAAAGGTAGATCTAGTTGAACCTCCTTTGGCAGCAATGACCTCAATCAAATGCTTCCAGGAGCTCTGAATCAGACCTGCACTGGTCAGAGGGAAATTTGACCCATTCTTCCTTTTAAAACTATTTTAATTCCGCATCTGCTGTGAATGTCCCACTTGAGGTCAGTTCACAGCATCTCTACTGGTTTGAGATCTGGGCTTTGACTCTGCCACTCAGTAAGGTGGATTTTCTTATTGTGGAGCCAGCCTGAGGGAGATTTTCTTCAACGTTTCATTCAGGTCATTGTCCTGTTGCATGACCCAGCCTGTAGTGAGCTTCCACCAGCTGGCTGACACCCTGACATTTTCTTGTAAGAGTTCTTGGCAAACTTGCAAAAGTATCCTCTCCCCAATGAATACAAGTTGTCCAGGACCTGAGGTTGCAAATCATAAGGTTCTCTCCACCATATTTTACCAGTTGGGTGATGTTTTCATGGCAGTATGCAGTGTCTTTCATACACCAGATGTAGTACTGTTGTGTTCATCCAACACAACTCCATCTTAGTCTGATCTGTTCGCAAAATATTCTCCTGGTGGTGTTGTGGAACATACAGATGCTCTTTGGCGAACTTCTGGCATGCATCAATGAGTTTTTTGGAGAGCAATGTCTTCTTTTGTGGAAACTACTCCGATGACTCCTTTAGGCCTTTGGCTGGGACTCAAGGATTTTTGTTTTTGTTTTTTTGTTTTGTTTTTTTGTCTCTAACAGCATTCTTCATTCCGCCCTTGCAGTCACGACAGCTGCATGGCCAGTTCTAGGAAGACTTGGAAAAGCTCTCAGTTGTCTCCATTAGTAAACCACCTGTCTGACTGTAATTGGTTGAATATCTTCCAAAGGGTTCAGTCTCTTTTTCTTTGTGCTATCCATTTACATCCAATCTATACACTTTAAGTATATATGTAGTTTCCCACTAGGAATTTACCCCCAAATAGGTGACAAAGTGGTAAACACCAGTAGTAAATGCACCAATCAGTCAGGCTGGGAACAGGAGTAAACAGCCAACTTTACCTGACTTCATTTATCAGCATTCATATCTTTTTTTCTCGCAGCTTTTTCACATCCAGTGATGATTGATGATGCATTAGTTAATAACTGACAATACCTTGAAAAACCTGATGAATATGATGAGGTGTTGTGGTATTTCCCAATTTCCCAGTTGAGAAGAAATGCCTGAGTATGCATCACTGTGAAAAGTGATGTTATCACAGTTTATGACCAGCTACTTTGAAAGTAAATCACTCTAAAGGTTTGTCTCTCATTTTCCTTTTGTTTTGTAATAATACTCAAGACAATGGTGAAGGAAATATAGGAGAATAAAATTCAAGTTTGCTTAAAATCTAAATATATCCTTCATAAACTTCAATTCACATCACTCATGAATCATAATATTATCTTTCATTGATTTTCAGAATTATTTGAAATAGCAAATTATGTTTGCGTACTCTAAACAGAAACATAAAGCATCTATATCACCAAATGCCACAGTGGTTTTTCATGCATGATCAAATGAAATATTTATTTTCTATCAAAAAGAAATTAAACTCTTAACTGTATGATTTATATTGATTGATTGATTGATTGATTGATTGATTGATTGATTGATTGATTGATTGATTGATTGATTGATTGATTGATTGATACTGCTNGATTGATTGATTGATTGATTGATTGATTGATTGATTGATTGATTGATACTGCTAATATGATTATATTTACTTGACACAAACCTGAGAAACAACTTGAGTTTGAAACATTTTGGCATCATAAAGCAACCCTAATGAAAAAAAGGCCCAATAACAAAAAGCATTTGTCTGCACACTGACAGCAAACCTCAAGTTGCTCTACTGTGAAGATAAAGACAGACACTCAACAACTGCATCTTAATAAAAATGTGATCTCGTTAAATAAACTTGTGGCTTGGAGACCTTGCAGTATATTGTGTGTACAAAACATTACATTAAACAAAAAGTCCAGAGGGCGGCACGGTGGCGCAGCAGGTAGTGCACAGCAAGAAGGTTGCCGGTTCGATCCCTGGGTCAGGCGGGGGCCTTTCTGTGTGAAGTTTGCATGTTCTTCCCGTGCATGTGTGGGTTCTCTCCGGGCACTCTGGCTTCCTCCCACAGACCAAAAACATGCTCATTAGGTTAATTGGTGACTCTAAATTGTCCCTAGGTGTGAATGTGTGTATGTATGTTGCCCTGCAGTCAGCTGGCGACCGGCTCAGGGTGTACCCCGCCTCTCGCCTGTTGACAGCTGGGATAGGCTCCAGCCCCCCCCCACCCCCCCAACCCCGAAAGGGATAATCAGGGGTATAGAAGATGAATGAATGAATGAAAAAGTCCAGACAGAGTTAATCAAGGATTGAAATCCACGTGGTTGTTGTTTTAAGTGTTGAGGCTCGGTCGTTAAAGCAAAGTTTTCGGACGATAATCACAAAATGTGTTTTTTTTTTCCCCTCAGTCTGAATCCCAGGTGTGAAAACAGATTTGATGTTGTCTATGGGGATACAGAGCACGAGGGTGCCATCAAGCATAAAATTAACTCAAAGTGTCACAGCTCAGGTTATTGGTAACTGGAACAATGCAAACACAAGTGGACAGAGGCAGGAAAAGACACACATACAGGTAACAGGTTGGTAAAAGGGCAGTACACTACTGACAAATCCAAGAGGCAGAACCATACATGCAGACAGAGAACAAGAAAAGCAAACAGGACTGTACAGGATGGCTGCCAGGAGGTAGGAGAGACTGGCAAATCCACCTGGAAAGGAGTCAGAAGAAACAGCTTGAGCTGCACACACAGGTGGGACTGCTTAGGTTGGCAACTCAGTAGCTGGAGAGAAGTGCTGATTGGGAGGACACCTTGGTGGCAGGAGAGACAGGGATTGGATCGGGAGGAGAAGCCCAGAGTCCAGAAACCCAAAAGAATCCAGGATGATATGGTTCAGAGGGGACTGATGCAGGAGGGATGGGGCTCGGAGGAGGAACTACAGCACTGAGTTTGAGAGTGAAGAAGGATGGACTGGAAGGGTAAGGCGGACAGACTTGAGCGACTTGAGACTGGAAACGGCTGTGGCTCAGGAGTAGAGCAGTTGTTCACTTATCAGAAGGTCAGTGGTCTGATGTAGACTGCCTTGGCAGTTTACATGTCGAAGCGTCCTTGGGCATACTGAACACCAAATTGCTCCCAATGATGTGCCACCGGTGTGCGAGTGCATGTGAATCGTTAATGCTTGTAACTGTGTTTTAAAACCACTTTGAGTGGTTGTCAGATTAGACAAGTGCAAAAGAACAGAGATTTACTGTATGAAGGAGGAAGAAACCAACAAGGGGACAAATAGACAAATTTAAGACAAGGATAGACAAGGCGTAATACAGAGAGCTTGTACTTATCAGGAATCCATGTCAACTTCCTTTTCCCCATAAAAATACCTGCAGGATGCTAAGATTTTGAACATGTGTCTGCTTGTGAGTGAACTTCTCAACTGCAGTGATTACTTCCTCCAGTGGTTTTTGGTGCTGAAATGGCAGCATTCAGCTCAGCTGTGTGGCAAAAAAGGCTTAACAGAAAGCGTGAATTACAGTGAAACACAAAATATGTAAATCGAAAGTATAGAGACGGTCCGACAAGTAATTCAATCAGACATGTGGGCCAAATCCCTTAATCAGCATGCCATCAACGGGTGGACCATCCACTGCATAACAGAGCTCTAACCTTCCAAGAAAATGTCAAAGAACAATGCTTCCATGCCTCAAACCACCAGAATGGCTGCATGAAATTTATTTTTTCCCCTGCCAGTACAAGTTCCTGTGGAAGTCCACAATAACCACAAACAACAGTTCTACACATAATGAGCTGCTGCATTCACACTTCAAACCACTGTGTGTATCTGCAGACAAAGAAAGATGCTCGAGTGGTCACAGCATGGAAGACAAGACAGACTGAGCTGCAAAGAATTTGACTTTATTTAATATTGACCACATTTGTTTGTTTTATAAGAAATCCCTGGAATTTATACAGATGATATGTACAGAGGTTCAGTTTCAGCCATTCGGTTTTCTTGCATGCATTTGACGTGTTTTAAAATACAAAAAACTTCTGTACATAAGTTTGAATTTTCTTGGCAGTGTAGTATTTAGACATGACTCACTGTTTCACTGGTTTCTTTGGATGAGATGAAAAGTGTTAGATCATGTCAAGCAAAATTCTGATAACCGTCCTCACACGAGAACCAATCACAGGTGTAATTAGTACAACAATGCAGAAGACAATTACAGTCAAACACACATTATGTGATACTGATCAGCACCACTAAAGTATCTGTGAAAAATAACCAACTTCTCCCAAATATTATGTTTATTACATTTTGTTGTGGTAAAGGGAGTGTCACTTAAGAGAACACGCAAACTTGCTCCCAGGCCCCATAAAACACCTTGCATGAAACCTATTTATTAGTCGGATCTGTAAAAAAGAAGAACCACATGAAGAACTGGAAAGACCTGTTGTTGAGGTAAAACGCTACGTTCACACACATAAATTGAAAACAAATGATGACCTTTTGATCAATAGTGTCACACATATGATTTCCTTCTCCAAAGAGCAAACTTTTAAAGGATGAGTTCACATTTTTTTCACTCTGTCTTACCCACATGCCCATATGGACACTGAGAGAGTTATCATTCACTGCAATCATTCCTCCAATCCATAGCGGCCCTGAAGAAATCCATTTTTAATGGGATTCCAGTGTTAAGAGATGAAGGATGGCGGGGGGGGGGGGATTTTTACACAGAATTTTGTAATTCTGTGTAAAAATACTTACCAAAGTTCAGCCAAAGCTAATACGAGGCCTCAGCAGTCTGAGTTACACAAACCAAGCTGGTATCTTCCAAAGTTACAGTCTTTTTGGTGCCTAACTCCCTCTTTGTGTTACAATTCCGCTGCCAAAGTTCAACAAAGAAAAGCTGCTTGTGGAAATGTCACACTGAAATGAGTGTACATCTAGAAGATTCCCAGCTGACTTGTCTTGCTCAGACTGCTGAAGCCAATTAGCTTTGAGAGAGATCCACTGGTAGAAACCCTGTGTACAGTGTTGACAGTGGCCATGGTCATGTTTTTGCTAAAACAGTGAAAGCTGCAATGAAAGGAGACCACCATGGCATGGCACACAACAGTCACAGTTCTGACCTCCCTAGCTAACAAAAATATGTCATCTCACCTTCTCAAGTGTAAACTGACAGAGAGCTGAAGGAAAGTACACACCTATCCTCCTGAGGTGCTAGCTGACATAGACATCAAAAGACATGGAAGCCAAAAACTTAAATTGCACTGCATCAGAGTTGCACATTGGTGTGAACATTACAGATGAATTTGAAATTGAGCACTTGTTTGCCTCCGGCATGCTTGAACCAGCATGTTTGTAAATTCAACACTAAAGGCAATTACACATAACGAACCCAGAATCAAAGATTGAAAGCTGCACGATATTCATATGAATACATGTAGAGCGATGTTGCATGTCCAGGCAAGCAGTGCGTGTTAACATGGACATAACGGGAAAAAATCAACATTAGGGATGAGTCATGTCGAGTGCATCCACCATCAACAAAATGAGAGATTTCAGGGTGTGTGATGGTTTGAATTATTTCAGTTGCCACACCCTGTGGAAAAACTGGTTCATGAAACGACCCTATGTTTAAGTTTTACGAAGATAATAGCAGCTACGTGTAGGTTCACAGTCATTCTGGCTTTAACAGATGGTAATACTTGATACACATGCTTCAGAGAGAGAATTTCAAGCTGTGTGCCGCTTCTCCCTGACCTAGTAATTCACATATGTGTGAAAATCTACTTTAATGCCAATTATAAACTGCAGCAGTAACCACATATGATGATTGAGCCATAAAATATCCCCTCTGTGGTGTGACTTTCTGTCCCTTTTGAGTCAAGTTTCATCAGTGCAGGTATCATGAAAATGCATTAAAATTCAAACTCGATCCCAACATTTCCACTCCAAAGAACTAACATGAAGTAACTGTGAGTCATTTGGAAAACTCAAGATGATTGAATATGTGCAGTAACATATGAGACAGCAGTGCATACATCCAGACAGTTACGGACAG
Source organism: Chaetodon trifasciatus (assembly GCA_037975065.1). Lineage (NCBI taxonomy): Eukaryota > Metazoa > Chordata > Actinopteri > Chaetodontiformes > Chaetodontidae > Chaetodon > Chaetodon trifasciatus. The sequence goes on from JBBMOE010000011.1 coordinate 3,955,190, forward strand.
ACATGGTTAGCTAAGGGAATAAAACATCACTTTTAGGCATCAGGAGGCAGACACAGCAAACCTGAGGTAGGCTACACATCAGTTCAATTTCTTCATTGTCTCTGAACCTGTAATTATAGACAGACAAAGATTGTGAGAAGATACAACGCTACCTTCAGTGATTATGCCTTTGCTGTGTGACTCGTGTTGCTCAGATCTAGCCAGTGAGCGTGTATAATGCTAACATTGAGCTGTGTGCTACAATTGTGAGTTCATTTTTCCAATTTTACAACAGCTTTCATGATAAACAGACATTACACGGTAATAAATGGAGCCAATATGTTCAGCAGATGCTGTTCTATAATGCAGCTAACTGCACACTTATTGTGCAAGCAAATTTGCTTGTTTGATAAATAACAGCCAGGGGCACAGTGTCCTGCAGCAGCAGAAACAGCACACTGATGGCATTCATAGAAATCAGGACCTTGTACTGTCTTCTATCGCTGCAACATCTCTTCTTTGGAAAATGATAGCACAAAACCAGTCAATACAGCCCATTCAGACAGAGTTTCTCTGGAACAGTATAATGTTTGGACGTGTGACCAACAGCTGACGCATGTCCCATGAGACAGCAAAGAGCTGATTTATCCTAGTCATGCCATAGTCAGTAAACTGAACCTCCAGAGGCAAGTCTCTCAGATTTTGGACTGTCTATGTACTGTAGACCACAGACCTGCTTAACACGGATCACTGAGCTCTAGCTTAATTCTCCTCCACTATGGCAGCGAGCTCATGAACAGAGAAGCTGATTATGTGACACAAAATCTACTGAAAAATAAAGTGAATTGATGAAGAAAAACCAAAGAATAACCCTCCTTTAAGGCACAATGTGTCATGTTTTTAGATGTTACTACACTGTGGACTTTCAGGGTGTTAAAGTGTCATGATTTGCTGTGTCTTCACTGGACATTAAAACTCTGCTCTAACCGCCTTTCCTATTTGTTTCCGTTGTAAACATGGGACAACGGATGACTGACAGAGGTTAATACGGGTCATGAAATCCTCAGCTTCTCTCTCAAAGAAGCATTTTCAAGTTCTCCGAGGAAAACTGACAGTGTGTCAGTATTTTGACTTCTATAATTAACCCAGAATGTGCTTCACCTTAATTTCGATTATAATTTTTTTTCACATGTTGGAAAAAAATGAATGGTGCACCGCAGCGGCATGACGGAACTCTGTCCTATCCAAAAAAAAAGTCAAGTTTAAAATGCCAACCACCTGACAAGAAGACTGATATTCCCTGCAAAAATAATAATCTGCAACTAACAGACAAATAACAGAATCAATGCATAACAGTTTAAAGCAATCAAGGTGCAACTTTATATAAAGATGACAATTTGGTTGAATTTTCAGTTTGAAATACTCTTAAGTCAGCCTTTGTGAGCACGATCAACTCTTGCATAATGTTTGCCGTGGAATCAAGCCTTTGTTAGGCAGGTATCTTTTATGCTGCCAAAACGGTCTGTTGTGTTGTGTTGTGTTGTGTTGTGTCTGTTGACGACTGGTGTGAACAACCAAAGTCAAACACAGCTGTCACGAACGCATCTTGAATAACTCTTCCTGCTTCATTCAGTCATTAGGTTGACGGGAACATACGAAAAGAACAAGTGAGATCTAAATGTTCAGCTACTCAGGGTTAGGACGCACAAAGCAACAACATATAAATAGATAACAAATGAATAAATACATAAATAATTTAATTTCCCTGAAATAATGAATTGTATCAGAAAGCATATACAGTACAGCAGGGTGGCCTGGCAGTCAGATAAGACTGTGCCATGTATGGGAGGTTTGCATGAGTGATTGCCTCACTCACAACCCTCCGCTCCCAAATACACACAGTATAAACACGTTTCATCTGAGGTTACGCAAACCAATAAAATTCTACTTTGAGTCAAACACGGCAAACCCCCATGTTGAACTCCACAGAAACATCAAGTGATAGTTGGCAATGACTGGGAAGGAAGTATAAAAGCTTTAGAAAAGTTAGGATAGAGAATATTTTTCAAAAACAGAAACCTTGCACGCACAATGAAAAAAATGCTACAAAACAGGACCGTTGCGCTTTTGGCCACAGCCAAGCACATGTTCTCACAGTGGTCGAATGTCACCTTCCCCTGGTGCATGCAGGTTTATATTGAGAAAGAACTTCGGTCTGGAGTTGCAAATGATTTGTACAGTAAATTAAAAATGCCAAAACGAGTTTGAGGGAAAACAGAAGGCAGAATGTTTCCTGTAGCATGAATTCTACTTTTCATGCTTTTCAGAAGCAAGCCTTGCCTTCTCCCTCAACAAGCAGTGCAGATGTGATTGCTCAAATGCAATACTTTGCAGATCAAGTTTGGATCAGGTCTAGCTGCTGAAAAGAGGCTACAGTAGGGACCTGATGCAAACCATGTAAAAAACAGAACTCTATACAATAAATTCAAAAATTAATTTTCATGGGAAAAATAAATTCCACAAAAAAAGAGAGAAACCCAAGAGTGCAGGAACCCCTTGAGGTCAGTCAGTGGTTTGTGGCTGCGGGGCCAGCGTGCAGCTTCGGCCTCTTTAGTGAAAGAGTGAGTTACATGTCAGTCATCTCCTCACAGTCAATGTCTCCACCACCAGCATGGAAATGTTGTCAGCACTGGCAATTGCAGGCTCAATAATCACTGAGCATGTCAAGAGGGTAAAGGTCTTCTTATAGATCCATCGTCTTATCTGTCTCTCCTTGGCAAGTCCAAACTGTGCAGCTCACACAGGAAACACAGTCACGTTGCTAGCCCACACACATACAAGATGACCCCAGCAGCTAGAAACAGGATACAAGAGAATATGTGATGGACAGGAAGTGGGTGGCGGCTGACATCATATAAAGAGACAGAGGCATGCCTTCCTTCTGTCTCCTGTTTCAGTCAGGCAGAAGCAGACTCCCAAAGACCCACCGCCCACAGGGTCCTCGCCCCAAGGGGCTCTCTGGTCCCTGGCGATGGGGTGTAGGTTTGGGCTGGGGAGTGGGGTTGGCTGGATGACTGCAGGTAGGATGCAGGATTCGGGCTCGTGTCAAACAGCTGACAGCTGTGTGGGCTTCAATGGAGGCAGATCGAGCAGAGCCTGCACAGTCACACCCACCTTCACCAGACCACGCTCTTCTAGGATGTGATGGGGCAGACACAGCTTGTCCTGAGGTAACGGAAAGATGTCTTTGTCAATGACACTCAGTGAAAGAGACGTTTTGGCCCTCATTATGTAAGAGGTTGGTTCACCCAAATTACAAAAAGCAAACAAACCTACCTCTTGTGGGTTTTTTTATTACTCTTGTGGTATCTAACAATGTAGATTTAGGTGCTGAGGTTTTGAGATAATCATCTATAATAATCATTTGTATGATCTATTACCATCACAGACTGTCACAACACATTATGTTTAATTAAAAAAAAACAGAATTAAAACTAGTGATAGTTTTTCTTGGAAATCTTTCTCAAGGATCTTCATGGTTGACTAAAGCACATTTATGAGACTCCCTGCACTCCAGTAACAGCACACTGCCTCAGTCTCTTCACACTGATTTTTCAATCAAACACACAATCATTTCTAATTTCTCAAAATTGCCATGCAGATACTCCTGAGAGATTATCACTGAGAATTGTGCAGCAGTAACATTGTTTGTACTGTATGAAGGCAGAAATCTCAGTGACAGCTAATTGAACACCTGAGCATCAAAACTATTGAAGCGAACAAAAGTCTTGAAATTAACTACAATTTTTCAATGCTATACATTTAGTCGTATTTAAATTAATGGTTCAGTAGTTGATAAATTAGATATTCCCTTGCTTATAAAATTCAAATTCCAAATGTTCTTTTTATTTCCATTGGCTATGGGTTAAATGTTTCCATCAGTGGGGCTCAGCTAAGAAAATGTGCAAACCAGACCAGTGAGTATGCATGACTGAACCTGCAAAGAGTTTTCCCAGTCTGTCTGTATAACTGTAACTGACTTAGATCATAGATCTGAGCAAAAAAATACAAGAAGTAAAGTTAATACTGGTAGTGAGTAACACACAAATAAGAATGATGGCTCCTTAATACTATTACCTGTGGGACGCCAATCTTCTTACAGGCATCCAAGAAGTTCTCCACATTCCTGCGGCATTTAGCCATGCTAAGCTTTGGCTGGAGGCCAGAATATCAATCATGTTAGAAATCCAAAGCAGAACAAACAAAAACGTTCCACAAAGTTGTAAGGTTAGGTTTACATGTAAGTACCCAACTATCAATTACAAAGAGTGAGAAAAAAAGCTAATTTATTCTGGGTATTTTTCAAGAATCTTAAACTCTATGATATTTATGATTTCAAATAAAAAGACCCTACTTGGAGTTTCAGCGTCTGCTTACCACTGCGGGAGACGGTACGTGGATGCTGGCGACAGACCGAGGACAAATGTGATTGGCTAAATGGCAAAGAACCACCCCATCCATCAGAGCAGCTCCAACATCGTCTGGGAGCAGCACCTTGAGTCTGGACTCAATGTTCTGCAAGCACATGAACAAAGACCTAATCACCACTGAATCACTGCCCTCTCACGAAAATGCATTTTGGTTGAAAAAGGAGGTTTTTTTTTTATTTTTCTTAAAAATGTTCCCAGTGAGTTCCATTTCAGTGAGAGTAGGTATAAGCAGAAAGTGCACATATGAGTGATTAGCTAGTGAGCTGAAGAAGAGTGCCTCTGCCTGCACTGCACTGCACTGTAGTTTACTGAATATTGTCCTGTAAACGCCGTGAGAAAAGCTGATGATGTAGTGATACACTGCTCCTGATAATGTTGACATGGCAGGAAATATGATTTAGATTTTCCATTGAAAATGGGGTTTAGTGCTAGTCCTATGGTATTTAATGGAGTTTACACCTGAAGATTTGCTAGTTTTGACCCACAGTTCTGATATTTGAGACCTGGTATTCTTGAAGTACATGTAAATGAGCCCACAGATCACAGATCAGCTGTAGCTTTTAAGACTTACCACAAGCATGGGTTAGCATAGCCTTTACTTTGCTCTTTGAGGTCTTTGAGCAAGATGATGACACCAAATTGAAGAAGCTTTTAATTTTGTTTTTTTGTCCGACTACTGTTTCCAGGGTCATGAGCGAACATTCATACTCAACATATGGCATCAGACTGGAGCTGCTGGAAACCATAAGAGTCAGGATAGATATTCAAGCTGGAGGCCAATGAGGGAAGCAGAAGGTGGAGTCAAGTAAAAATTAATGTCCTGTTGCGTCACTGCTCTTCAGCCTTGTATTGTTGTGGTGCTGAATGGAGAGCTCCAGTATAGTTCCCTCATACACTCAATTATTTACTGATGCCAATAAAGCATTTTCCATGTTACTGAAGACTGGCAAAAATCATCTTCACTCACTGTTCACTCTCTCTCTTCAACCTGGCTATAGTCTCTGGTCCTCCATGTGCATCTTATTGACCATGCTCTACCTTTCACATCTGCTTTTAACAGATCTTTTCACACGGTTTCCTGTGCTGCAGGGATGATATATCAAGTGCAGCGGCTAGTTGTTCACAGTTCCCTTCCCCCTTCCCACATTTTGCACATCAGATCCCCTATTCAATTTCCTGACTGTTGCTGATGCATGATGAAGAAATATTCTATATTTAAGCCATGTGATTTTCATATATTTCACAGTAACCAGATGCATAACTGAATTGAATGAAGTAGGAGTAGGATCATAAACCGTAGGGTGTAATTTATCACAGTACGTGTTGCAAGACTGGAAATTTGGATCTGTGCACACTTCCTGTCAAAAAACATCTTTTTTGCTCTTGTAATGATTGTATCTTCTAATGATTTTGGAGGAAATGTTATTGAGCTAATGGTCTTTGATGTGGTGTTTGTGGACACACTATCAAAAGCTTTGTCACCTCCACAAAGCTGATGAACAATGGGTTTTTGTGCTCTCAGCATTGCCCAATTGTGTTATCTAAATGTGAAAATTCAGTTTGTGCATGACTGGAACTAGAAAGCACTGCCACTTCTCACCCACTGTGACCATGATTTTATTGAGATTGAAAGTTCATTGTTGGTCAATTGAAACAGTTGTTGACTGCCCCTTATATTGTGAAAGAAGTCAGTGCCACTACAGGGAATGTCTGTTCTTCTCAGCACGGAAAGCATTTTCTGTGCATGCCTCGCATCCCTTTTGATGCCATTGTTGGTTCGTGACTTCAAAACAGACTCCCACTTTGCGTCCTTTTACACTACCTGATAAGCCTCCATAATCCCCCTTTTTTTATCTCATTCCTTGCAACTGGTCTGGAAAGTCCAACCAACCTGTACATAATGTCTGCTTCCTACAGGGATATCAGATCATCTTAACTGTGAAATGGCATGCAGGCATGAGGTAACAAACAGCCATTGATGCGACATTATCTGGTTGTTCAGGTGGCTTGAGCCCATCTATACATACCTCCCGTTGTTAACTCAGTGATCTCAGGTGTGACACGTCTCCATGGGTTGCAGCTTTTTCTGCCCGATTAACAAAGTGCCTGAAAGCATTCCTCGATCTCTCCTGGAAAATGACCTCATACCATGACCTCAAGCTTGTTTTCTTCTTTTATCATCTTTACCTTTGGATTTAAGCCAAGGGCATAGTGCTCTTTTCACATAGTTTAGGTGTGCCTGACAGCCGCTAACTTGCTGCTGAGAGTTTGATTGTTCTCTATTACTGTACTGATACTCAGCCGCATAACAAAACCTCTGTTTTTCTTCAGGTATAGTCATTAAATCCAGGGTACAAGGCAGGCCGATTGGGCTATACACTGTTAATAATAATGTGGTCAATCTGTTGATTTCACTGCCCTTTTCTTGTAGGAAAAGATGGTACCATCAACGACAATCAATTGAGCATCCTAATCTCTATCCGTGCCAGCCCATTGATTGGGCAAACTTTGTATTATTGGGTCCCATTTTCACATTCATGTCACCAATTACAACACAAACAACTGAGAGATGTTATGGTCCAAATGCATCAACAAATAACTGAGATAAGAGATAAGAAAAGGTTCACACAAGAGTGATTCTGAAATCCTCATTAAGGCTGGGTACCAAACCCTAACCCTGACCAAATTACATCAGTACTACAGAGCACAGATTCATGTAAAATCTATCATGCCAAATTTCAGTCTCAGAGAGCGAATCTGCTGAGAGAGTAGCTAGAGAAAGAGCGAGACCTGAACCTATGTCACCCCTGCAGCTTGTTCAATTCACAGTGTGTCCAGGTAATGGTGCGTCAAAAGCGGTCACAGGTGCTGCAATATTTGTAATGTGAAATGCAAAGCTGGCCAAGGCACACACAGCTGGAGAACGTACCGTGTCTGAAGTAGTGTAACAATGGAACGTGCTCTGCTGCATAGGTCTAACACAATGAGATGAGTCATTTACAGGCTTGATACACTGTACAGTATGATTCAACTTCTTAGAAACCAAGTGGGGTTGTGACATTTCCGTAGTGTTAAATGGGAAAGCCCAGTGAGGGCACACACAATGCTCTGGGCAATTGATTAAAATGTCAGTAATTCACTTTAAGGTATAAACACTGGAACAAAGGCGGGATCTGGCAGGCTTTGGCATGGGAATGACTTAATGCTTTGTGCAAAACGCGAAGGCATAAACAAGCTTTAGGGCTTCTGACCTGCCGTAAGAGTCCTATCTGTTCCATTTCCTCCCTCAAGTGCTCCATCTTCCTCCTCATGGTGAAACTGGGGTCTGTGGACGTGTACTCCTGACGGCTTCCTCTGGTGAAGGCTGGAATAACATATGAAGTGCATTGTTCTGAGTACCAGGTAACACACAGTGAGATCCAAAGAAAATCCTAAAACCAGCAGGTAATGACTTTCCTAGCAGGTCAACCACAGGCCGCTCGAGGTCTACGTCAGGTTAGCGTGATAACAGATTCGTACATTCCACTTCTGCTATCCAGGAAAGTCTGACGAATAAAATGTTCTCTACCAGGGCCAAAAATCAAAGCCCTATGTCTGATGATATCCAAGCGACGTATCTGATTATGTTTGAATTATTATCTTTCCTTGCATCTTTACTTTGAGGAAATTGTGTGATCCAAACTTCTGGCGTCACCTTTTATCTTTCTCGTAATGCAACATAGTACGGGTGAATATATTTCCCACACCTCTTCATAAAAATGTTGTTCTCTTGAAAAGTTTTGATTCTTGCACACAAGGGTGGGCGGGTATCAGCTGACTGCTGTCAGCAAAGTGCGGGTGTTGTAGCTGACTGGGTCAAAGCGAACTTGAGTCCAGTGAATGCATCTGATAGAGTGATTGTCATCGTGATCCAATCAGCGAGGAGCAAGAAAAGGGTGTGAGACATGATGCATTCAAGATTTTCAGTCAGATGCAGGAGTCCTGACTCCTTTCTTATTTGTTTATCTTCCTTACAGATGTAAAAAGAAGCAACAAAGAAGAAAATGTCTTCTCAAGCACTAAAAATAAAATTCCATTTCATAGGACTGTACACTTAAACTTCACTACATTTCAGGGGTTAATATTGTACTTTTTAACTCTGCAGCATTAATTAAACAGTTATAGTCACTAGTTGCTTTACAGTTAAGATTTTGCATATAAAACATATGAGGGGCTTGTAAAATATGATGCTTTGTTATCGATTAAACTAGCCAACAGTGCATAAAAGCCGAGCTGAAATGATTAGTCGATTAGCTGACACTTTTTTTTTTTTACTAGTTGTGACAGCATTTCTCACTATTTTCTGATTTTACAAGCCAAACAATCAAGCAGTTCAATGAGGAAATAACAAGCAAATTAATCCATCATGAAAAATGTCATTAGCTGCAGCCATGTTGGTATAAGATAATGAAAAGTTAACTCCACCTCATGTAACTACAACAGTAAAATGATGCTTAAAGATGAATGCATGAGTAATAATAATCTATACACTTTTGACCTGTTATACTTACATACTTTTACTTTTGAGCAAGGGACTACTTCTTTTTGCAAGTTTGGTGTTTTTACCGGCAAAGATAAAATCATATTTACAAGATTTATTAGCTCACATAAATAAAGCTCATCAGACTCATCCATCCTGTTGTGCCTTGACTTGGCTGCTAAGGCACTAATACAGAACAGATCAACAGTTCCTCAGAAACCTTCCCCACTTCCAGAGAAAAGACTCCACCTTAAAAAAAAAAAAATTGGCTTCATGTGAAAAGAAATGTGCTCACATCACAACCGATATGAGGCTTGAGTTACAATGAATGTCTCAGTGTTTACACAAGCTTCAAGCCAATTGCACCAAATCAGACTCTATATATACTCCACATATTTCCTATGTACCAATTATGTGTTTCTGCTTAAGCTTAAGCTTTAATTTTGTCTCCTCCTGCACATGCACAGGTGGCTATTTTTACACCCGGCTTCCATGATTACTACTGCAGAAAAAGGAAAACCACTGAGCCAAAAAGTTAGCACAGCTGAGGTTATACATCACCTGCATGTGTATTACCTGATCTTGGCTTTAGTCCAAACACTGTCAGAGTGGTACTGAAGTCAGCGCTCCGCAAGCCCTCCTGAAGACAAAACATTCATTACAATCAGAATAGGGCATTGTTATAGCAGTGAAACATGTTTTGAGATGATAAGATCTTTCGATTTTGCCACACCGACCTCACAGTCATCATTTCCACCGGAATTTTTCCTGGCGCTCTGACACTTGTACTGCAAGGAAAAGAAAAACATAACCTTTTTATTGCTTGGCTTATTGTCCCCAGTTAGACAGGTGGATGCAAACTTGAAATGAAAAAAGAATTACCTATGATCACCAAAATCCTCTCTTTGTTATCGTTACCTTTAATCAAAATAACCGGATCATCAAACCCTCTGCAGAAAACCTGGGACTTTCTCAAGGCTCTTTGTAGTGAACCAACGCACATTTCTGACACCTCCCACATGTTTTCACATCGTGGTATCTATCAATGCATACATGACGTTTTTTTGGCCTGGGCCCAACTCTTCTCAAAGAACTGAAAAAAACTGAAAGTTTCCAGAGACAGAGTCAGTTTCAGAGAATCCCCCAAACCTCAGAGGGAACAATTTGTACTAGAGCAAACAAAGAAGCAGACACCATGAAAACTGTGCACACTGTGGTCTGTGGACTGTCTACATTGCTGCAACCAGAACCTTTCAGTTCTGCGAGCACAACTAACAAAAATCCCTTTGTGCCTATAAACTTGGGCAGCAGAAGTAGTTTTAAAAGATGAATATCTCAAAACCTATGAAAACAATAACAAACCAGAATTCATCCTCAGGCAATTGATGAGGTGTTTTCTGCAGAATATCATCTTCAGCCAAGCATAAATTACGAGATGCGTGCACGCTCATACCTTCAGATAATCTTTTCTCAGGTACTTGTTCCTCCTGCGATCTTCGTTCTGATTGAGGACAGGTGGGACTTCAGGCCACTTTGGCTCCGAATCTGACTGATCCGTCTTCAGGCTGCCATCAAACGAACAGGAAGACGGAGGCTGTGAAAACAGATGTTTGAGATTTAAATAATTGTCTGCCCCCTCTGGACACAAACCATCACAAGGAATGGGAGGTGCGAACGTAAACAAAGTTACTGAAAGACATTTGAGGATGTTAGGTTTGCTTTGAAGCAGAAGACTTTGTACCTGTCCACTCAGCACTGATGCTCCACTGCTTCCTTCATCCAGAGACGCACTAGAATAAAGACATGAGCAGGATCAGATGACTATCTGCTGCTTAACATTCAGATAACATTAAAGGCACTTTGAGCCTCGAGCAAGAACCTTTTCAAAACGTTTCCCTCTCTGCTTTGTATGAGCCTCAGCATCTTCATGTGTGATTAGAATCAGATGTTTAACGTGACAGATCTGGCCTGTGATTAGCCTGCCCTAATTAGCCCTCGAAGTCGTTTATCAAGCAGCGGGCTTGTTTTAGTGCCTAAAATGTGACATTTCTTATCTGTGTGCTTTGGACTATTGGACTGAAATAGATGAAAAATGTTCATGTGTGGCATTTTTACAATTTTTTGGCATTTTATAGACTTCAGGATGAATCAGTTAATTGTAAGAAATACTCAACAGAGGAATCAACTGTGAAAAGATTTTTATTGCAGGCCTGTAAAACATTTCAGCTCAGACCCTTAAGATCTAATGTAGTCCATCCTTTGTAGCAAAAGTGAAATTATTTTCATAAAAGCAGTTGGAAATAGGCTATAGAATATTTTTGTGTCTTTGGACACAGGACCCTTTTGCTCAAACGACAGAGATCACTTACAGCTCATAACAATTATAGCAGATATATTGTTCAGTGCGGTTATCATCACCACATGCCCTCTACAAGGGCTCCACTGTAAATGAGGGCTTCTAGTCAGCAGGACTGAATGGTACGTACCTACGAGCGGTCTGAGGCAGGGGCCTCGGTTTGCTGCTGGAGTTTCCAGAGTGACTCAGGAATCTGCAGATGGAAACAGATACGGGTACAGTCACAAAGTTGTGCAACAGCTGTGACTTATGCTACATTGTGCATGCAGAGTTTCCCACGGTTAGTCATTTCCAACACGCGTGCAGATTGTCAGTCATTTATAGTTTTTGTTTACAGGTTTACAAGCAGAGACAAAATGAAACAATTGGGCTGGGCCAATTGAGCAAGTGCAATTCACCTGAACAGTGAAGCACACTGACAGGAAAAGCAGGCTAATTCCACGTCAAAGATGGAAACATTGTCAAGCACAGAAACAGCTTAGATTTCCTAATAGTGATTCATGGACAAGGACAATGGGAATTAAAAGCAAAACTGTGCACAAACAGAGACAAAGAGACACACACGAGACCCACCAGGTGTGTGTTTGACGTTCCCAGTGTGACATACAAACTATGTGTGTATAAAGAAAGCCCATCCACCTGTGTGCCCTTCCAGTCACTCTCCGCCGGTGAATAAGACTCTCTGCTCTGCAAATTAAGGACCGTCGTCTAGAAGCCGTACATCAAACGTGCAGCAGCCAAGTTGAGGAAGAGAAAGCAGGAAACAGGACAGTAAGTGAGGCTGATAAGAATTTGATTTGTAGAGGTGAAAGAGGTAAAACGGTGATGATGCAGCAAGATTTAGGGCTGTGATTTATCACACGTGGTACAGTTCTACAGCTTCAGCTGGCAAAATCTAAAAAAGCAAATGCGTAACAGTTTCTGGTAATCAGTCTCCACTCTGAGCTGTTTGCCCAGTCAGTGAGCACACATGTTGCATGATGAAGAGCAAGGACAAAGAAGAGAGAAGTGGATTTAAGCAGTGCAGCGTGTTTTCATGGGGATGGTCTTTTGTTACTCGAAGAAAAAGGAGAGCTGCACACCTATTCTGCTGCTCCTGCTGCAAAAGCTGAACGGCAATCTTCCTCAGATCCAGCACTTCCTTCAGCTCATCATCCTCTTCCTCGACTAGCTGCTCCTTATCAGAACTGGAAAGAGTTCAGGATCCGAGTTATCAGGATTGTAAATTGTACACAGTGTACCATTTGGCTTTTGTCAAAACACGTAATCCTGCCCAAATTCGCAAAAGCTCAACACCAAAACAACAAATGTAAGATTGTGGACACAACATGCACACAATCATGTGTGTGTACGTGATATGAGGTCATCTAATCTCATCTTTTTGCCCACATATGCTGTGGAGACAGAAACATAAATTGCTGTGCATGCAAACATTTTCCAGTCAAAAATTCCCTGAATGTTTGCAGATGTTTTGAACTGACACTCTGTGAAGGACATTGACTCACAGTCAAATAGACATCCCAGTCTTAATGAGCATATGCAGCAACAATGTGCTGCCAGGGTTTCACCATCTACTTGACTGATTGAGCTGTCAGCTACTGTAACCACTAATCAGTGCTGCGGGCAGTATGTGTTTTCAGCTGCGTCTCCTGATGTGCAATATTTGCTGTGTGGAAAATCTTTGCTCTTGTATCTACAAACACCTTTTCTCTGCTTTGTAATTTCACAACTAAGGCGAATTAAAAAAAACACACAGGGAGTCATCATTCACAGAATGTTAGGTTATCACTGCACAGCATGCCTCTGAGCATGTTCTGATCTTTCCAGTAAACACGCTCAGGCTAATGCTAACCCGAAGACTGTTTTACAGCATGGGTGACTCGCTGGAGTCTGTGATAAGCGAACTCTTTACCTCCACAGAAGTTTTTTACATTCTGGAAAATGGTTTGCATGCATTTTTGTAAAGAGGAAGACAAGAATAAAGTGGTCAGGATCAGAGGTCTGAGATGTGCCAGCCGTTCGTTTGACAGCTGTATTGAATAACGAACTCACCCTGACTCCTCTTTCCAGCTCTCTTTATCTTTGCCTTGGTGAGACATGTTTAGAACTTTCTCTAGTTCCTGAAACACACACACATACACACACACACACACATCATGTCAGGAAGTAATAACCATAAATTCATTTTATCTCCTGTGAGCTTTCCACTGATTTTCTCTAAATAATTTCTCCTTATGTCTGTAATCGTCCTATTAATGAACGGATTTGATTCATACCTTTATACACGACACATGACTGCTCTGCTGCCCATCACACTCTGACAGAGCAGGATCCTCATCTGGGTTGGGCTCTATAAAGTCATAGAGATCCTGATCTGATAGAGGGAGGAAGCATCCGCGTTCATCACATAAACTGTATATCTTAGGCACTTCATTCAACAACCCCCGAGCTTCTTTTATTGCTTTCATAGGGAATATGTGATACTTATTTTCGGTAACCTTTGCAAGAGTCCATTTTGGAGAGGAGTGAGAGTGCATCAGCACGGGCTGTCTCTGACACCTGAGAGTGCAGGCTGACGGTATCGTCGTCTGAAGGCTGCAGAAGAAGAAATGAACGAGGAGTGAATTCTAAGCTTGGTTCAAATGGGCTTATGTGCATTTTAGTATTCCTATGTTAAATATTCAAACAGAAATGGTTGCACATAATTGTTATCTTAACTAGAAGTAGCCCAAATGATTGATTGTGCTGCACAATATGCGTCACAGTTTCACCCTCTGCTTCATCTGTTTTATCTGCCTTGTCGCCCCTCTGACCTTACGGGAGAGACAATCATTTATCAGTACAGAGTCTGAGAGTTATAGCCAAAGTCCTGGGGTCTAGCAAGACATACCAGTGTGACTTTGACTATAAATCATTCACTGGATGAAGTGCCTGTTATTCTGCTGTCACAGGAAGAATGATATATGCAATGCAATACTTTGGCTCAGCACCTTCAGTAGACCTCTCACATCATACAGAAAGCTTCCCACCTCAGCCTGTCATCCCTAATCACCCATCCTAGTCTGCCCACCTTTTCTTATGATCCTCAGCATGTTTCTTTTACCACTGCCTGCCTGCTTTGGTCTCTTTTGGATTTGTTTGTTGTATCTATCTACTTGCAAGGTAGTCTTATTCTCTTCTGCTTGGCCAGAGAGTGAGTGCTTTTGCCTGAGCTGGAGTGTTTTCATGAGTTAGATTTATGACAGTGAAAACTGAACCAACCAGCTACATACTTGCTGGCTAGCAGCAGCACTTTAACTTTGCTGAACAGTTTATCAAAAAGAAAATTCCACAAGCTGCACTTTGACATTTATGTATCTCAACATGTTGCAGTCTGGTAAGCAGCAAAACACAATAGCATCAATCAACTAACAATCAGTTAATATGAAGTGTTTGAGCTCTGACCTCAGTTGTGGAAAGCCTCTTGTCACCATTGTCACTGCCAATTCCAGAGTCAGGACCGTGGTTCTTACTGGGGTAAAAATCTTCCATGCTGGAAATATGCAAAACAAACTGCTCATTACATCTGTATTTTAGTAACAGGTAATGATAAAATCAAATTTGCAGGTGCAGAATCATAAATTGTTAATGGTGTGTCTGCACAACATAATGCATGAACTATGATCAAGGAAGCATGTGTAGATGCAAACAATATGTTTGAAGCATTGTCTGTCACTGATACCTATCTGTAAGAGGCTGTGGGAGACAACGTTTGCCGAGGGAGGGGAGGTCCAAGGTGTCTGGCTTTTTGTCCATCCTACACGCCTGGATGTTCAGGTACTTGAATATGTGCACTTTGCCCTTGAGACAAATCTGAAACATACAAATGCACACAAGGCATCTCTGGAGTCTGTTGCTGTAACCACAAGACAGAGAAATGTGGTCACTCATCCACTAGATGGTGCAGTTGCACCTTCTAGTCACATGACAACCTGTCGACTCAACCACATACAGGAAACCCGTAAAAACAATTTGTGCTGCATGTTGACACTATACAGATACTTTGCATCCACTTAATACGAACAGAATCATGAGATGAATGCACTTACCTGTGCGGGTGGAGACTGCATAGGATTGTTGTCTAGGACGATGTGCTGCAGCTGCCTGAGTTTCCTGTAGGCTGCAGGAATCTCTGTGATCTTATTGCAGGAAAAGTCAAGTCGGATGAGAGGCAGATCAGCCAACTCTGCAAGCACAGAGGGAAGAGTTTCATAAACAGCTCGTGCTGAATGCCATTCACTGCTTCCAACGTGCAAAGCAGAACACATTGTGGACTTTGTTAAGCTGGTGGGTTAGACCGAATCAGTGCACTGCAACATCCTATAAACAGAGCTAAAAGAGTTCACATTGGTCTTATTTCAAGGCTCATCTACTGTATGGAATAGTATGACATCTTAAAGGGGTACTCCAGCAATTAAGTATTTGCTGCTCAATAAAATTGAGGAACTCAATCAAAACTGATTCAGTGGAGGCTTTTTGTCCCTAGTGAATCAATATGGTATCGACAACTTCATGTGATGACCTAACTTCTCTTGACTAGCAAGGGTGCACACAGTCATGGCAACACTTTAGCTTTTTAACTTCAAAAAATATGAACAGAATCTGAGGCTGCGTGCTTTGCTGTGTTGGGGTTAAAAAATGTTTAAGCATTGCTCAATGTTGTACTTCAGTTGCGCGTTTCTCTTGAATGACAGCATGCCTTGGTGCACCTTCAGCATCTTAATCAAGGTGGTTTCAGTTGCACTAATAGGACAGCCAACATAAAACACACACTGTAGAGGGGTGATTCTTGGCTCTGACAGGCCTGTATGCACGCCAAACACACCAATCTAAATCAGTGATGAGTCATTTCTTCAGAACACAGTAATAAAAAAAAACAAAGCAGAGATCATCAGGGGTGATGGACCGACCCTCAGGCAGCATGTGAAGACAGTTCTTCCTGATGTTGAGTTCTCGTAAGGCTTGGAGCCTCCCGACCTGAGCTGGCAGCACCTGGATCTCATTACAGCTCACGTCCTGCAAGGGGAGACAAAGTGTAGGAAATGGCCTCACTCTGCCAGTACAATATGCTCAAGTTCATTTGCACCGACACATGCACACTGCTCACCAGTTCCATCAACTCTTTGGCCTTGCCGATCTCCTCAGGGATGGACACGAGCTTGTTGTTGCTCACAAGCAGAACTTTGAGGGGGAGGCTGAACAAGTATTTTGGCAAAACTGACAGGAGATTTCGGCTGCGGAGAAAGATAAAACATTGACCTACATTCGAAACAGTATACAGAAGCATGCAACAGTGAGCGTCTGGTCACTGGGAATTGAGTTTCAGCAAAAGAGGAAATGCCTCTCTTTCACATAAGCCCTGTTTTGCTCTGTTTGTGTTCTGAAAAGGGAACAAGCACTTCTTAAGAGATATAAACCTATACAACATGATGTGAATGTAAACATAATGAGACACAGGAACCAAACTGAAAGCACAGTGTTAGCAATGAACCACCTGATGTCCAGATAAGTCAGCATCTGCAGATTGATAATGGCTTCAGGGATGCACTTGATGCAGTTGTGGTACAGGTTGAGTGACTCAAGGGGGGCGAACAGACACACTTCGGGAGGGATTTCTGTGAGGCGATTCTTGGACAAATCTGCAGGATGGAGGAACAGAGCTGATTAAATATGTACACTTTGAACATACATACACATTATAATCTTTTCAAGATCTTGGCACCATCCATTATGTCTGCTTTAGGCATGAGGCCATTGGCTTGAAAGACTGATCAATACATCTCCGTGACAGAGAGGTGGGCAGAGCGCCTCTCCATCGAACACTGGTCTAAGATTACACCAGAGTCTCAGGCCTCGAAGGTTTGAGTGGTACTAGCAGTGTAATATCTCAGTATTTCCAACATCGATCTCACTGGGAGTGGCACAGTAATGGTTTCAGATTTGTTTGAATGTGTGGAAAGTTGTATAACTCACTGCACATCTTTTCTTTTTGTTAAACGATTAGTTGCAAGCAATAGACGATACCCAATGAATGGTTATAAGAAAAGATTTGGGCTAATTTTGTTAAGAGTGGAAGGTTTTCTGTGCCACTGAATAGTTTGGAATAATTTATATATATGAAAAGTTTAGCTTTTATAGGATTTATTTTTCTGAACTTCATCATTATGATTCAGATTTTCATATACTAATTAAATGTAAAGCAATATACCAAATGATATTATACATGTGGCAGAATAGAAATATTTTTCCAGCAGAATTCATTCCCTAGCAAACATCAATTTCTGGGCGATCCATGCAGCAGTTGAGATATTATAGTTTGGGGCAAAATGGAAGACTGATGAACCAGCTGACATCCCTTGAGCCTCGCTGATAGAAGCTAAAAGCATGACCATACATTTTCCATGGATGTTGAGATATAATAATAATATTTGATATGTTTTTTCAATAATGTCGATCACATTAGTTTCATGAGGAGGATAAAGTTGGGACATGCTGATGCTGAATCGATAAAGGACAAGCAGAGATTAAAAGTGCGTTAGTGCAGACCTGATCATAACTCATGTGTTCCGCTTCACTACTGAAGGCAATTTCTGTGAAATCGCAGCCCTGCATTAGTCAAGAGAGGGTGCTTCTATCCTACACCAAGAATATGAATGGAATCCCTGCTCAGGTCAGTGAGTGTGAGCACAGCCTCTCATCTGCATCTGCCTCTTGTGATAAAATATTTAGATATCAGCTCTCTTGCCCAAGAACATCAAAGTAGTGTAAGAACGCTGAGGCAGATACTGATGTTTCAGCTCATTACTCAACCAGGCCTCATCTGGCACTTTCCCCTCACGCATGCATCACGTGCTAAATCTTAATATACATCATCAGCCAGACTCATGCTCACTGTGGATGTCTACATTTCACACATGCATTCAGCTCACGCACAAAGCTGAGGCACATTATCCCTCAAGGTTGCTGACTGACTCACACAGCTCAAGACATCTCCATGCACGCACACACAGACATGCATGCACGCAAATCTCTCTACTTCTTTGTGTCTTCTAAATAAAACAAAACAGTATCCACTTAAATGGAAACATGAGGACACAAGGGGACCTATGAGAACAATACATATAAAGACTACCTTACATTGTGCAGACTTCACCTTCAGACACATATTGATCCAGCATCTGCAAATTGGTGTGTGTGTCTGGGTGGGTGGGTGTGTGAACCGTCCAGTCTTCTGAATTATCTCTGGGTGACACGATAATTAGAGACCTATGTGACGAGCTGCAAAGCCACAGATAAAACTAGCTTTCAATGATTCGGTCCCACCTAACTGAAGCGCATCCATACTGCTGGAAAAGCAAACACCACTGCACCGCCATCCCCTTAATGCACGCAATTACACATTGCTATCACCCTTTATTAGACAATTACGCTATGTGGGCTTTACTGAAAGTAAACCCTCACTGACTTGCTATTAAGAGGTTTCCGTTTGCTGTGAATGGATTAACATGAAGAACACAGAAAATGCTGTATCAGTAGCTTTTATTCAAATAGCCTTTTAACATGTTTTGCAAATATGGCAACCTTTAATCCCGACTCTCTGAGGTTAAAAAGCATCATGGGGAGTGTCTGTGCCTTTAAATAGACACTCACTTCTGACGAGCCTGGTTAAATGAGCAGTAATAGAGCAGACAGGCCTCACTCTGTAGCTGAGTTATGACAGCAGCCAGTAAGCAGAAGTGAGAAGCAGACCATGAGACACTCAGCGGCACAAAGGGAAAAAGAGCCGAGAGGTTAAGGGAAACAGAAATTACCACATGGGGATGGACTAAAGCTGAGGTCACAGGGTATACTCGTTTTCCATTAAGAGTAAATCGTGCCTCCCCCTGAGGCCAGGACCTTGATGCAGCAACCCAGCTGTACATAGATGACTCCCCGCGCCGCCCTCCCTCCAGCTCCACAACTGGGGGATTCTTCTGTAGCAGTGGAATCATGTGGGTCGATGGGAGATGGGGGGTGGGCGGAGGCAGTCTTTGTGAGCTTGTCCGTCTCCATCCCCTTCTCCCTCCTCCAACCCTGGCCATGCACCATCTGCAGCCCACAGTGGGGCTTTCATCCACCTGCTGGTCGCCCAGAGCTCCCGCAGGACAAGGCCCGGCAGGCAGACGCGCCCCTCCACCAAGGCTCCGCTGCGCTGCACCCTCGCGCCAAATCATCAATCTATTCATTTATGTTGCTAGTGCGGATGATTTCTGCTATGTCTTCCCATGACACAGCAAACTCTAAACTAATAGATATCCTGCTGAGTGCTGGAGAGACCACAGTCTCTTTCTCTCTCTCTACAGTGAGTTGATGCTCTCAATAGGAAATATTTGTTTTAAGATCGCAATTAAAAACCTGTGATCATCTTAATACAACAGCACAACAAAATCAGTTGTGGTCTACAAGAAATCCATAGAGAAATGGCAAAATACTAAAAGGCCTTTACTGTCGTACTTCAGAGGTTTCACTGCAAGGTCCATTACATGAAAATAAACATGTCATAAACATGACAAAAACATGATTAATTGGGGTTAATTATTGGCGCCCTGCAGCAGACGTGACCACAGCATCTGGCTGGCAGGCTTTGGGTGTGGTCTGGAGCACCACTCAGCGTTCAGTGCAGGCAGGTACCTCGCCTGGGTGTGGAGTTTGCTGGTCAGTCAGTCTATCAATCTGCTGGAGATGGGATGGTGGGTGGTCATCAAATAATTTTTTAGTCCAGAGGTTTGTTCCCCTGTGGGCGAGCTGGTGGTGACATAGTGGGCATGCAGATGGTTCTGTGTGAGGTCTGGCCTGGGGGATTGGGCAGTCTCTGGATCAGCTGTATTTGCTCAGCTACTTTGTGGGGGGGCGGGGGCGTTGTCTGTGGATGCTTTCATGGGGCATTTCACATGACATTTACTCACACGTCTAGTTCATGCATTAGTCACACAGAATCTAACTTCCCTCAACACACATTTTCCCCAACATAGACGCTTCATTAGTCCATGCCCAGCAGGCCCACACTGACAACACACACACCACACACACACACACACACACACACACACACACACACACAGACATTAGCAGAGGGATTCATTCATAAACAATTGTACATAAACACACACACACATACACACCATTATAAGCACTTTAGATGTAAAATATTAATGTGCACATAATGCTTGACTTTGCTCTCATGATTTTGTCCCAGAAGATATATATACATGCAAAAACACACATACACACACACCCACACACACACACACCCACACACACACACACCCATACACACACACACACCATTATTTTTGGGTCACTAGTCTTGGTGTTTATACTCCACTCCAACAGTCACTGGCGAAAAGTACAGATGAAATCATTTGTGCTCCAAAAACAATTGTACTGTGTGTGTTTCACATATATATATATATAGTGTTCCTTCTTTAAACCTCAAATGTACTATTTTTGCTTCAGTCCTTGATCTTTATATTTGCTGACTGGGTGGAATGAAATGAAGAAGTAGAAGTCGTGGCTGTAGACTTAACTTGACACTATGACTACTTGCTGATTAGCAAAGTCACACATGGGCGACGTCCCTGCTCTCTTCTGATCTAACAAAAGTGTGCTCTGAAATATAATTACATTAAAATTTGCACTGCTGACATTACATGACACACAAGAGGTTATAATTTTATTTATATAGATCATAACTTAGTGAGGCTGACTGTGAGTCTGAAGAATCATTTCAGTTATTTGTCAAGTACAAACACCAAACACTTGGTGGTTCAAACATCTTTAATGCTCAGGTTATCTGTTTCCTATTACTGTAACTTTAATGCAAAATATTAAATTAAGATCACCACGTAAACGAGCAATTACCCTTATGTAAAACATTGCTTTTTAATTAAAGAAAATTGTAAAAATAATATTTCAGCTCCACTGCTTGTGAGGAACAGACCATCCGGCTCTTAAAATATCACAACGTCTCCAGATCTCTTCTTTTCATCTCAAGAATCTAAAGTTCTGTGAGGTACAGTGGGCTCATCAGACACTTCCTAAAATAACATCAGTGTCATATTTCTAAATGTACAGGTCGCCACTGTAGAGAATTATCTCCAGTAGGCATTTACTAAGAAACTTTCCTCAATTGCTTAATATACTGGAAATACACTGGAAACTGTACGTTTAAAACCTCTAACGACAGAAGAACTTCTCTATTACAAACAGTGTGTAATATAATAAACACCATACTAAAATCAGTGGCGTCATTAATGCGATGAGGCTTTGTGTTCTTGCTGACAGGTATGCATGTCTTGTCCAGACATGCACTCCTAGAAGGATTCCTGTAGGAGGAAGAATCAGTTGGGAATGTGGATTGTTTTTCAGGCTACACTCATAATAATGTCAGTGCTCAAAAACTACTCAAAAGTACAGAAAACCAGCAGGGATGCTGTCTGTGTGTTCTATACTGTCATATAAAAATCCCATTTTTTGAGTAGCCGCTCAGCAGCGCCTGCTATTCTTCACAGAGCAGGCATGACATGAGCAAAGACAGGACAAGCTTTCATGAGACAACCAGAATATCCAATTTGACTTGGAGCCAGACTGAGTAACACATCACAGTGCTGTGTTGTCTTTTAATTGCCAAGCCTCCTGAAGCCTTTTGAATAAGTTGGCCTGCATGAGCAGTGACACTTACAGTATTTACACTAGTTGATTATTAAATCCAAAAATGCCAGCTGGATACGTGTGTCCTTGTGTAGCTTGTCCTTCACGGGACTGAACTCCTCAGGAATGTAACCATGAAGAACAAGCATTCTTACAGCGTGAGGTTTACTGCGTGCTTCAAGTCAAGCACAATCAAAAATAACATGGAATACTCATTTTGCTACATGTTTCAACCAGCTCTCGACAGTCCACTATAGGAGTCTGGATGGTACAGTGAATCTCGCAGCTTTTGGTTGGTTCTTGGCTGTCATATCACTATTGCACACACCCTCACAAACACAAACACACACACATCTTCATCTTTCCTCCGACCTCCCATTCACTTCATTTGGCTGTTAAATATTACGCCGAACCCTTTATAGAAGATGCAAGAATGCCCAAGAAGGCGATAGATTTGGAGTGCGACAACAGATTGTGTGTGCAGTCTTCAATTTTGTTTTTGCGGCACTCTGAAACTAAAACCACAATCTGCCACATGACCTACATTCTTAAGCATACTGTAAATAAGTCATTATGTTCTCTCAGAAATCAAACAGAGTTGTGGGTTTAAAAATACATTTGTTGATTGGGATTCCTCTGAGCTACCACAAATACAGCACTGCAGCTGATCCTCTGCTGTCTACACTGACATTACGGCACACGTGTAAACACAATGCACGGCGCTGCAGGGGAAGCGCTTCGTATTGGCAAACGCTGAGTGTGTTTGTACCCTCGGGGGCAGGGTAATGGCAGGCTGGGGCGTGCTGGGATATGAACCTGAACATCTGCCCAGGTTGATGCTCTGCTCCGAGGCCCCTCTCCAAGGTCAGGGCAACAGCTCAGAGCTCTTGCACTTTCCCATGGGAAAACAAACTGAGCGGAGACAAACTGCCAGTAGCCCACTGCAAACAGACACCCATGTGTGAGCAGGCCTCTCTCTTTCTCTGTCGACACACATTGGAGCCTTCTGCTGCTCATTAGACAGATGGAGGCCACTCAGTTGGACCTTGATCTGTATAAAAACCCCATTTTCACTTATTAAACCATCAATGGGATGAAACACCCAATTAATGGTGGGGAGCCATGCTGATGCTTCAGTGAAGAGTCCAGGTCTAAATATTTCCACAGCTTTAAATTGTACAGGTGCAAAGACACATGATATCAAATTCATTTTCAGAGGAATCAGTCATGTCTTATACATAGAGCTGCATTTAAAAATAAAGTAAGACTAAACACACTGCTTTTAATTATTGGATTTGTGTGCTCGTCTCAGAAGAAATCGCCTTTTTCATTCTGAATGAGCTGCCTCCTCTCACAGCAGAGACTCTCATTTATGTGCAGCATGGTGCTACGAGGTGTTGATCCCTCTTTGCACATTCGAAAGTGAGACTTCCCTCTGGCACACCTTTTATTGGAAGCATTGAAATGAAGATGTGAAAAACAGTGTCACAGACTGCAGCATGGATGGCGACTGGATTAGTCACTGTGTAAGCAAGAGATCAAAGGTTTGACAGGAATGTATACACTCATGTCTCTTTTAATTGCTATCAGTGTTATAGAGCGTGAGCTCGTGATGACGGCACTTATTTCAGAACCGTATATGCAACGGTCTTGATACATTTAGACAGTCTTGCTCAGATAGACGTTGGATGATCATTATCGTGGTATATTAGGGTAGCAGTAGCAGCCCTGCAGTCCAGAAATAGTAGGCACTAACTTCCTGTTAGGTTTGCCTTACCGCTGAAAGGCAGGCCGTGCATAATGCCTCGTGTTCTTCACAGCATTCAAGCACGAGCAATTCAAAATGACATCATTGTCTCATGTCATATTGGTATGAAACGATTATTATAACATGTACATTTGCTTAAACACAGTATTGAATTACCATATTAGTGTTATTAGGAAAATACAGGATATAATTTTTGTTCAACCAAAAAAAACCCTTCTCTTTTCATCCCTTCAAGGGTGTCTGTAACTGATAATAATAATAATGTAAAAATTGCAATACCATGACATTATCTGAGACCATTATGATACCCTGAAAATCTCATGTTGTTGCAACCCTAATCCTCATGCTTAAATACTGGTTCATGTCAAGTATGGGATCCATTGCAAGCCCTGGGGAGGTCACTATCTGTCCACGTCTGGAGCGCTGACACAGAAAAGTAACAATCTGCATTAATGTCCAAAATATCTTAATGTTAAACAAACCTGTTACCTAACCATCTCCAGACGCTGGAGACAACCTACTACAAATAATATTACTTTTCTTTTAAAGGATAGGTTTTTTTGTTAATTAAAAAAAGTCTGTCTGGGTTTGAATAGGAACCAATATCTTTGAGCAGAAAATTGAAATCCCTTGGGGTAAAGGCTCTCCAACAAGGGCTCTACTTGCCATGAGCTGCATATGACGGAATAACGCCATATGGTATGGGGACATCTCAGAGGAAGAAACTATCACAATGAGAAATCCAGCATAATCTACATGTCCAAGATAATGACTGAGAATGCCCAACAATAATTCAATTTCCCTGTTATTCATTCATGTACTTCTATACTGACACAGCAAAATCTTATCGTTTGTAAAGTCTATCACAGGGTCCTTCATGTGTGTCTGATGAGCGCTCTCCTGAGCAGCCATTGCTAATACAAATGAGTATGTATGACCTGACCCTGTTACACCAGCCTGCAGACAACGTGAGTCTCATACTGACCTACTGACTGACTTGACTATCAGAGCACATTATTCTTATCACCTCTTGCAGAAAGCCAATAAAATACAAGACCAAAGGACAAATAAATGGCTATCAGCTTATAGATGAAACCAAAAGCAAAGCTCCTCTGTGACAGATTGAGCTATATGGGCATATGCACCCAGGCAGGCAGGCAGGCAGGCAGGCAGGGGGGTGAGGCTGCAAGTACACTGCATCTTTTGTCTGGTTTTGCCGAAAATGGAAAAAAGAAGAAGAAGAAGAAGCATGTGCGTGTATCACATGCTCACCACAAATGATATATCTGGATATATATGTATAGCCTCTGGGATTCATTCATATTCGGCTCCAGCAGCCCGGTGCCAAATCAACCGCAGCTCGGCGTGCAAACCACTGCACAGCGCCTGACTTGGGTGCGCCTGCCGTCTCATTCATGTGTCTCAAGGGGGGCGACTGAAAGCTGTTGGCGTCGACCAAAACAACCACACAACAGCAGCCGAGACCCTTGTGTAGTAAATGGTGTGACATATGAGCAAGAGTGGACAGTAATTACAACCAGGATGTACAGGATAGGAACATTTACGGAACCCAGCTCCGTGGACTGTAAATCCCTTTAAATACTGTCACCTAATGCGCCTTTATCCAGAAAATCAGACAAAAATTCAAGCACAATGCGGCCACGCTGCGCTCCCAAACGCAAATCCGAGAGCGCATTTTTCTCCATGAGGCACAGTGGGACTGACTCTCGTGGTTTCCCACAGTCCACTCACGCACAGCAACCCACCTGCTTGTGTAGTATCGGTCAGATCGTAGCTCATCCCCGGGTACTCCCTCAGCTTCCTACCGCTCAGGTTCAGTATCCCCGAGCACACGGCATCCTCCAGAGCCCGGTCCAGGCTGCGGGCCGTGTGGTGCTGCTGCTGGTGCTGGTACTGGCTGATGCCTGGGCTCCAGTGAGGTCCGCTAGAGTAGTGATGGCTTTGTAGAGCCGTGACAGCTCCCACACCTCCCTGACTAGACGCCATTTTCGTAAAAAGAAATTCTTACAATAATAACAGCGCACAGCGGCAGTTTCTCCGCCCCTGCGCATACGCGTACATACCCGGGACGGACGCTAGGGGATGGGCTTTGGAGGTGGTGCTGCTGCTGGTGATTGTGATGTTGATGGTGGGCAGGGTATGGGGGCCATTTTAGGCTTTTACCCTTCCTCCACCTGCTACCAAACTCCAAGCAGGGCCCCTGCTGAGATCTGTGCAGCAGACAGGGGTCAGGGGCCCCTCATGCAATCCAACATACAGATTTATTCCTGGAGGGCAGTGTATGGTTATTGACAAATTATGCTTAATCACAATGATTAAAAACAGATAAGCACCCATAGCCTACATAGGGTCCTCACTGGCCAACTATTGTTCACTGCACCTAATGCGGTTTATCATCTCTTGCTCACTGCCAATCCTGGTTAGGAAATAGATACTGGCAGACTGAAGAGTGGGAGCTAAATATTTTAATGTTTTCACTGCAAGCAATGAATCACTGAGACTGACCCAAGGACCCCTGTTTGCTAATTTCAGTGTTTTTAATAGTCAGAGCTTTCTGGCTTACGGGACATGATGGGGCATAATGTGCAATAAGGCAATGGATGTCATGGACATTATTACTGAACATTTTGAATTAACCATACACTACCTGTATTTATTGTGCAAGCATGCCACTCCTCATATATGTAGAATTTTTTGGCATTGTGCATATCTGGATTTTGCATATCTGTTGAAATTATATTTTTATATATGCACCTTTATTAATAGTCTATATTTGCACTCTTTACAGTTGCACTCTTTCCTTCTTTGCACTATAACTGCTGCACAACAGTTTCCCTCCAGATGAATAAAGCTCCAACATATCTTATAAGAGCAAATACCCTACAATCTTTACTTTTTGCTTGCATCTGTTTCAGTTCTCTGCATCAAAGCATTTCACTGCTGTGAAGCTTAGATTGAAAAAGATATGGAAAAATGCATTAAAAATATATCATGCATCTCAACTTTAAAACCATCATTTGTGAAGGACAGCTATGTATTTTATGACTGTACTTCATGGATACGAGGAAGAATGTGTAAAATTATACCACACCTTTATTGTCTAGTAAGCTAAATAATAAGACATGTAATTTTCATACCAACAACTGATTAACTCAGATGTGTTATGGTTGATACTGCATCGTATGATGTTGTGTTTAGGGCTCTATTTGTATCTGTCATCTGTCAAATGATTTATGAGGAGGGTAACTTGAGGAACATAGACAATGCACATTTCTATGAAGTATGCAAAATATCAGAGGTGCAAGACCAGACACCTACACAGGTGTTTCTCTTAACTCTGGACCTGTTTAAACCTCAAACTTTAGGAAAAAGTCCCATGCAGGCTGTTATATTTGAGGAGAGCCTTCTGCCTTAACTGACTGCTACACACATGGGAGTCAAAAGAAGGATCTCTCTATAAACTGCAGCATTAAGCACACACACACAAAACAACTCATCGGACTTCACCTCAAAGTCAAATTTCCAGTAGAAAGAGTGAAAGTCTCCTTCATGAATATGCAGTGGCAGCACAGAGACACACTCATTATTTATTATCGAGCGGACCGAGCACACCGAGCAGACAGCCTCACTCCGCAGACCCTGTCGGATCTCTCGCCTCTTGACAGCATGTTGTGATAGAGATCAATTGTCGTCGCAACCAAAATGGTGAAGCAATAGCATGACACACTGTAAGTCACAGCTTTAGCTCCAGGTATGAAGCTATGTGCATGCAGTGTGGGGTAACAGCCTCCTCCTGTGCGGTCAGTCGGTGTCAGAAGAAAATATGAGCTTGTTACGTTAGCTAGCTCAGAGAACTGTATTCACTGTGTAGCATCCAGACTTAGCAGATGCTACCGAGCTGAAAGGGGGTTTTGCATCCGTGTGGGGTCTGGGATTATCGGCATAGTGGTCGACCGAGAGGTATCAGCCGGATTCAGCGTTACTCGTGTAAAGGTTAACGCTGGGTTAGTTCACCATTTCACTTGAGTCCTTGCTAGGCTAAACACGAATGCTAGCTAACGTTAGCAAAGTGGGGTGATAGCTCCTGTTGGGTCCAGGCCTTTTGAACAACGTCTGAGCAACAAATGGAGCAAAACAACACGAGTGGAAGCTGCCTGTGAAGCAGAGGACATCCAGAAGATGTGGTCAATGATGTTATCGAGTTCAAACAGCCACGATATGCCACGTTAATGTCATGTCTGCTTGGTGGCAGCTAACTTACTGCTTATTTGAGCAGATTGCAATGTCTGCTAGAGTCAGTATGAATAGTACTATTTTGGTTAGTGCTCAAATGTGCAAAGTGTTTGTTTTTGCAGCCCTCATACCATGCCTGCAATTATTCGACCGAAAAGGGACACTCTTATTTATAGAAGACAAATGAAGTGCAGTGTCTCAAACACAGATTTAGGTTGCTTTTGCCCTCCAGTGCATGTGTGCTGTGGGCCCTGCCCCTGTCTGTGTGTTTATGTTCTCCACTGACCCTCACAGGGATGTGCAGTGTGTACACACAACACAAAGGATGTCAGATAAGGATCAATCTTACAGGTTTAGACTGATTTCAACACCATATGGGTGAAGGGGTTGATATGCTTCCTTTTTTACTACCAATAGTGAGGCCATTTGAGGTAAAATAATAGTGGATTTATGTCATCGATGAGACAAAGATGTCACAGTCATTCATTTTTTTATTTTGTACAATCAATTGCTTAATTAGTTTGTGCAAGTTCAGCATTTGGCAGTGCCCTTCCCATCTTTTGGTTGTGCTGTTTATTTGCAGTTTGAGTATGGCAGACAGAAAGGGAAAGCCTGTCACTCCAATCAAAACACTCACAAAGAAAGAACAAGAAGAGCTCAAGAAAAAGGTAAAGAGGGATGGGGGATGTTTTAGCATCGGAAATTACTTTTAATGTTTTTTTTTGGAAAAGCTGCATTTGTTGTATGAAGATACATGTATTACAATCAAAATATCCATGAAAAAATGCATGTTAGTAATCACTCATCTTAACATTTTTAATATGATCAACAGTAAATGAGGGAAGAGGTGAAATATGTGAATACTGCGCCTGTTTCTGTGTGACTTTCTAGGAGGAGGAAAAAGCAGCAGAGGTTTTTGAGGAGTTCTTGGCATCATTCGAGACCAGTGAGAAAAGTGGAGGGAAAACATTTGTCCGTGGGGGGATCGTGAACGCAACTAAAGGTCAGCAGGCGGGACTTCATGATGAAGGCGTGCCTGGACGTCAGATCTGTTCCAATTGTGTTAAAATGAATAACCTGAACTTCTCATAAAAGAACTGAAAAAAAATAATAAAGAATATCAGGCTGACTAAGCAGTGAAACAGGGCCCACATCTTTTGAATGCTTTAATAACATCCATCCACTCTGGGGATCCATAATCAGCAGCCCACAATTGCTTTAATTAAAGAAATACTGAGCAGTTCTCCAACTTACTGTCACGCATAAAGCCTTTTAAATTAAATGTTCACTGCAAACAGCGCTGCAAGACTGAGACTCATCAAATCCATAGCAGTTGTTCTTGAAGCCCCGGCCAGGGTACCCGCCTCATTCCACAGGAAGCTGTTCAGATATCCTGCTGACCGACAAAAGAGCAGTAGGAAGAATAGAGCCTTGTCCTGTTTTTACAGACCTGAATTACTGTTACCTAACGCATTGTTGGACAGTCAGCATTCAGGGAGGGCTGTTTTTTTATTGCAGAGGAGGAAGCAGCAGAGGTCAAGAAGAATAAGCTGTATCGACCTGCTACGAAGTTTGTCCCCGTGTCCCAGCATGTGTCACCACTACCATCTGCTGAAAGCAAAAAGTCTGTAAGTTTGCACTCTGATGTTTGTGCGATGCTGACTTGCTCTTTGTGCTGACCTTTAAATGTTGCTCATGACCTCTCACTTTAATCACTATAATATATCAATATCAGATTGTAATAACAACCACAATGACTGCCTGTTTCATTGACAGACATTTAAAAGAAAGGCAGAAGAGAAGAAGAAGAGTAATCTTGAACTCTTCAAAGAAGAACTTAAGCTGTAAGTCTTTTTTGGAAATGTGCTCGATTCAGTTTAATCTGTTGATGTCTTTGTGGCACACGTGAGCCTTTTTTTACGTTTGGAAAAAATGCAGAATACAAGAGGAGCGTGAGGAAAGACATAAAAGGAAGAAAAATGACCCGGGAGGAGGAGGAGGAGGAGGAGGAGGAGGAGGGGGAGAAGGAGGAGGAGGAGGATATGGAGATCTGGACGTACCGTTGTCAGGACGATCAAGTAAGAGTCCCTCTTCAAAATAGGAGTTTTATTAGTTGAAAATTGCTGACCTCACCTCTGTTATTCCTCACAGCTTTATATGATGACCTCTCAGTGCCAGTCACCACCAACCTGTACATTAGCTGCATTAGCCCAAAGGTAACAGAGCACGCCGACTTGGATTGGCTGAGTACAGCGTGGGTGTACACTTCTCATTTTCTTTTCATTTTTCAGATGAACGAGGAGATGCTCTGCAAAGAGTTTGGTAAGTATGGTCCCCTGGCCAGCGTGAAGATCATGTGGCCCCGAACAGACGAGGAGCGCTGCAGGACCTCCAACAGGGCCTTTGTGGCTTTCATGACACGGAAAGATGCAGAGAGAGCCTTGGCTGCACTTGATGGTACAGTTGACTGTTAAGAATAGGTCTGATTTACAGGCGGGTTTATCTGATAAGCATTCCCCCATTGCTCTTGCTGTATGGTTAGAGACTGACTGTGATTGTGGGATTATGTTTCGTATTGTAGGTAAAGTGATTATGGGGTTTGAAATGAAGCTGGGATGGGGTAAACCAGCTCGCATTCCACCTCAGCCTCTCTACACACCGGTGGGGGTGAGGGCCACGCCGCCACCCCCATCTGGTCTGCCGTTCAATGCGCAGCCGAGGGATCGCTTCCGTAATGACTTCACCAAGCCGCTGGGCATGTCCAAAGGGGATCTTGAGAAGGTAAAATTATCTCTGTTCTGTGGGGTGTCTGCATGAGCATTATTTCTCTGTGAAGTGGTGTTGAGACGAGGCACTACAGGCTCTCATGTTTACATGACAAGGTGTAGAACTACAGTCTGTGCAAACGTGAATATGAAGGGAAGACGAGACTTTAGAGGAGGTTTTCCTGTATACTTGTAGAAGAAGTAGCTCCACTCTTTCTGCCACTTTTTAGAAAAATGCCACCACTGAAAATTTCCAAACTGACTCAGCATAAATCCATTTATTAGCAGCAAAACTGTAATATGTCTTCAATCATTGTAGTTGTTGTGTTTTTACTGTGTTGCATGTTTGTTCAATGAACTGATCACCTTGTCCATGTAGTGCCATGTTACAGAATACAGGGTTATGCCAATGCACAGCTTGACTATGTATACAAAATACTGATATAAATACAAAGCTTTTGCAGTAAATCTTTGAGAGAAATTAGCTTAGCTTGTAGTGTCGATGGTTTAGCATTTTCCAACAATTTACTGGAGCACTAAAGCTGTGTCACCCTCCCCCCATTTCACTATGAATGCTATCGTCGTTTTCTATGCTGTATGTATCCTGCAGTGTTTCATCTGTACAAGTGCTCACTTTTTAATATTTTCACTATTTGATTTGACTTCACAAACAGAGTCTGTCCGAAGCGGTAGTCAAAGTGGTTATCCCAACCGAAAGGTACACACACTCTTCTTCCTACGACTGACCAGCTGTTAGAGCACAAGTGTTATAGGACAGAGGCTGCGGTGCACTGTTCTTGTGTCCGTATTGAGTATTTTAGGCAGCCATAAGAACTGTTCATGCATTTGACATATCAGCAGGACATGTTAAACAACCCCAAAGTCTTGGGAGTGTTGCAACAGTTGCCATCATTAGTGGATATTTTGACATCTGCAGATGAGGACTGAGGGCTCTTATTGCAGATGTCAAAGGTCCCCATGGCCTATACATTGAATATAATTAGTATGTTCTGTAGCCACATGTATTTTCTCCCTCTATTTTGCTCAAATACCTCAGACAATTCATGTTGTTCCCATCCTAATATCAATGTGTGTTGTTGTGAAAAGTGAATAGCTGTCTTTGTAAATGACTGTTAGAGCCACTGATGTATCATCGTTGAGCCCTGGGTTTCCAATGGGTTTGGCTGAGACACTGCAGACCGATACAGCTAGAAGGCAGATAGATTTAATAGTAAGTCAGATGATGCCAGAAGTAGAGTCACGCTAGTGCCAGAGCTCTAACTAGGTAGTGCTTCAGGTTAGAGCAGTTAGGAGTATGGAAGACTGAACTGCAGTGGTAGGTCTGAAACAAAATCAGCAACACTGCTGGAGGTTACTGTACAGGCCTGAAGCCCCGATCTGTCCTAAACACTCTATAGTATGTAGAGTGTAGAGTGTATGTTTTTATGTCTGAAAGTATACATTTTGAGACCTTGGCATCTAAAGTAAGTGTTCTGCAGTTGCTGGCCTGACAGCTGAGTACCCACCATGTATGGATTTTGTAGTTGAGTCCAGCCTTTTTATTACAAAGGTAAACTTTGGATTGGGGCTTTCAGTTCTTAAAACCTACGGCAGTGTTGCTCAATAGATAGTGTGATTTCTTTTACCTCTTTCATGGACACAGTGACCCAGGAATATTGAAATATGCTGACACAGTGTCTGTCCTGCAGTGACTATGCAGTTTTGGGCTGTCCCCTTATTGCATTCAACACTTTAAAATAGTGAATGTTATGACATTGAATGACACTGTTAGTGGTCAGCCTGCAGTGTGCATGGGCCACTAAGTCAGTGTGAAGAAGTATTAGAGATCTCATGTCGTGACTCGTGCATTGAGAGTTTTGACACAAACCGTGCGTTGATACGCTCTTCTGTCTCCACAGGAATCTTTTATTCCTTATTCACAGGATGATAGAGTTTGTGGTGCGTGAAGGCCATGTGTTTGAAGCCATAATAATGAACAAGGAGAAAAACAATCCAGATTACAGGTGAGTATTGCTGTTACCTGATTGTGTGTGTTGGTCTTCTAAGCGACCTTGTAGGGTGCAATAATCTGCTCATTCTTTATTGTATCAGGTTCCTTTTTGACAACAAGAGTCAAGACCACGTGTACTATCGCTGGAAACTGTTCTCCATCCTCCAGGTTTGTTTTTCAGCAAAGCCTTGTCTCTAATCTTGTCCAAAGTCTTCTGGAAGAACTAAAAACATTCACTTGTTAATCTAATGTCATGGAGGATAGTTGTGGGACTCATGCTGATTGATGCTTTCACTTTTTCATGTACTTGGCCTTCATCCTTACCACAGGGAGAGTCCCCGACAGAGTGGAGGACCACAGATTTTCGGATGTTCCGAGGAGGCTCCATATGGAGACCCCCTGTTCTAAACAACTACTCTCAGAGAGGTGAAGACAGGGCAAAGGAGGAGGAGGATGCCCCCCCTGAGGAAGAGGTGAAGAAAGGGCAGCTCAGAGCTGAGTAAGTATGTCCAGCAGGCATAGTGGCATCTATGTTTGTAACTTTAGATGAATTGAATGCAGACCTCTGATTTTCTTCTGTGAATCTCACTCAGGCACAGACAGAGGCTGGAGACATTGCTTAAAGAGCTCACTCCAAGCAGAGAAGATGTTGCCAATGCCATGCTGTTCTGTCTCCAGCGAGCGGACGCAGCAGAGGAAGTAGTGGGACACATCACTGAATCTTTTTCCTTGCTGCAGACGCCCCTTCAGAAGAAGGCCAGTTAGCTTGCTTTGAAGTCTTTATATAGATACAGTCACACAGAATGTCTGCGTAAAGTGGAGGTGGTTTCACATGTATCATATTTCACTGTTCATTCCCACAGATTGCCAGATTGTATCTCGTGTCAGACATCTTGCACAACTCATGTGCCAAAGTAGCTGGTGCATCATATTATCGTAAATAGTAAGAGACTTTCCCTCCGTTTTAGCTTCAACCTTTTCATCCTATTTTATTTCATCTCCACCTGACAGTCTCACTCTTTCTTCTCAGTTTTGAAACAAAGCTAACACAGATATTTGGAGACCTTAACGCAGCACACAAAAACATACAAGCC
Organism: Chaetodon trifasciatus; assembly: GCA_037975065.1. Classification (NCBI taxonomy): domain Eukaryota; kingdom Metazoa; phylum Chordata; class Actinopteri; order Chaetodontiformes; family Chaetodontidae; genus Chaetodon; species Chaetodon trifasciatus. Next base: position 3,989,154 of record JBBMOE010000011.1, read on the forward strand.
CGGCTGCAGGCTGAACAGTTTAAGGTATTCCAGTCTTTTATTCGCCTCACACAGGGACATAAATTTACCAAAAATAGATCAATGAAAAAAAGAAAAAATGCTTTCAATCTCCCATCTCCACAGCAAAAAGTTATGAGTTGCTTCAGAGCATGGGAAGACTGGGCCATATACCCCGAGCCTTATCTAATCCACCTTCAAAACATCTTTCTGGGCTTCACCAGAGCAGTGGAGGAGCAAACAGAGACGAGAGAGGTGAGCTGAATATTTATGTTGGATGTTGCAAAATATTTGAACATGACGAAAATGATCCAAACATATGTTCACTCGTCTGTCTCTTCGTAGGAGGTACCCTCCGATCTGGATGGTGCGCCGATGGACGGCACACCTATAGATGGGTTACCTTTGGACAGAGCTCCTGTGGATGACCTCGACGGTTGCCCCATGGGGTGGGACCCTCTGGATGGAGTCTCTGTTGACGACATAGATGGTGTTCCTTTAGGAGCCACCATCGATGACATTGATGGAATGCCCTGTGAGTTGAAATCTTTCAAACCAGAAGTCCACAGTTTATCTGTTTATCTGCCCAACTCAGATGTCGTCAGTCAACACATTGACCCACTGTCTCATGGGCTGTTGTCAGCTGAGCTTGCACTCTGATCTCCATGGGAACAGGGCATGCAAACACAGAATTTTCCCACAGTGATCATCAACACCACTAAGTAGCACACATAAACCATAATTCTGGTGCGACATTTACTCAGTTGTCTCTTTTGTTCCGTAGTGGATGAGAGCAACGTTCCTCTGTCCAGAGTGCCTTTGTCTAAGTGGGAGAAGACAGGCGATACTGGGACATTTTCTCAAGGTAAAACAGCTCAAGATGAATGTTGTATGTCAGTGCTGCCCCTGTGCTCCTGCTTATCTTTCTCCTTTCTCCCCAAGCCAAGACTGGGTCAAAGTGGGATGTGGTGCTGGAGCAAGAAAGTGAAGGTGATGTGACTATAAGGTAAGGCCTCTGTGGTTGGTATCAGGGCATCATCTGTGTAAAGTGTGCACATAGACAGTCAAATGGTTTGGAGATTTATTGTTGTCCTCTCCCTCCTGGTGACAGCATCAACTCACAGGATGGAGATGAGGACTCGGAGAGCGACAGCAGCGATGACTCCTGCAGCTTGTCCAGATACGACAACGCAGATTTCCAGAGCTCCCTCAGAAGTTTTCAAATGTCTGAGAGCAAAAGGAAAAGGTTGAGAGAGCTGGAGGCAAGTGCATTTCTTCTTCTAAACAGTCAGGTTTGCTAAAAATAATGTGGTTGAACCCATCCACTTTCAAACGTCATGTCTGCCTCAATATCCTGTTTAAGAAATATACCTTAATCAAGTGAGGAAGACATGGCTATATTAGTATATCCTCATTCTCTTACATTGCTGCCTCCTTATTGGATCATCGCCAACTATTTGAAAATATGTGAAATTATATCTAATAAATATGCAGAACTGATTAGATTTATCTGCCACAGGTAAAGGTCATGAGGCTCCAAGATGAGTTGGAATCTGGCAAGAAGCCGAGGAAGTCTGGAATGAGCATCCAACAACAAGTGGAGCACTACAGGAACAAACTGCTGCAGAAGGTTTGTTCGATTCGTGTCGCTTTTATTTCATATTCCATGTTTAATTTTACCCTTGAATAAATAGGTGTCCTGATTACCACAGCACTTAATTAAACACAGTGTTTATTCTGCAGTCTGAGGGGGTTCCCTAAAGCAAAGAAAGAAAAAAAAAAAACATCATTGATGTATAACACAAATATTTCTTTAATCATGAACAGTATGGGGCAAAATTTACAAAAGTGCTTTTCATTAGTACAGTAAAATTAGTCTATGAAATTAGTCAATTTGCACATTAAAGAACAGTGTTTAAAAGCTTTAAAAACCAAACACAGCTAATGTGCAGCTGCAGGGTCACAGTTTGAAGATCTGCAGATTAGTCCAATGTGCGTCAATAGCGAGGGAAAGCTAAGATATGTCCCAGCTGCTTTTTTTGTGTCGTGTTTGTACTTCACAAGTTAAACACTAAAGTCAGTTATCGTGTGTTCTTTCCTCATTGTTGGCATGGAGAACTCCATCATTAGTAGGGTTGGCCAAGACTGACGTGCCAATGCACTCTGTAGTTGTATGCTCCATTTTTGACACAGTAGTATTTTGGCCCCACGCAGAGAAAACAATATCTTTAAAAAAAAAACAACAAAAAAACCCACTTTCTCTGTCTGTGTATGTCAACGCTGATATGTTATCATCTGCATGTCTGGCTATTATTTTTGCTTTACTGTTGGTGGAGCATATAGCAGGTGTTGATTCAATCTGACTTTAATGAAACAGCTCCCCCTTGTGGAGAATCTGCAGGCTTCTCAGAGCGGGTTTGTGAGTTACAAGCCAAGCAGGCCTGTGTGGTGTTTGCATGCAAAGACATAGAAGCCTACATCTTACTTTGGGATGTTTTACCCTGTCTACTATAGGAGTTTGAAAAAGATGAAGAAAAGAATGAGACATTGACATCAAAGTCCAAAGACAGGTCAAAGGATGACAGAAGGGACAAAGAAAGGAGCAAAAGAGGTGAAGATGGGGACAGAAGACGACGACGGAGTAGAGATCCTGATGACCAGAACCGAAAATCGAGGAGCACCTCTCCCTTAAAGCAAGTGCAATGATATTTTTGTACCAATACTTTCCCTCTGATCGTTTCTCCTGAAAGTTATGTCAATCTGTTCATATATTCTGCCCACGTAACAGGACACGGTCTCCCAAATGGTCCAAACGTTCCCGGTCACCATCTCCAGAGCGGAAGTCAGGGAAGTCCAGGTCACGGTCACCACACCGCTCCCACAAGAAGAGAAAGAAGAGCAAACACTGACTCTCATCTCTGGACCTTGTCATCCATTAGCCTGTTGGTGTCCACGGGTTACACACATACAAATACAAACACACACACACACTGCACTCCTGCAGTGCTCTTTCAACTGACTGACATGTCTGTGCTCTTGGTCCCAAATCACACTATCCATCGCAAGATTCAGCACTCTTTTGTATGACGAAGTTTCAACACTGTAACTAATTATATATATTTTTGTTTTGTTCGTTTTTAAAATGATAACCAGACACGCTGCAAAGTTCTGACACTAAATAAATCCCTGTTGGTGAAGAATGTGTGTGCATGTGTGGAGGACATGATTGTAGGGCCAGGTATCAAAATATTTTTACTGTTATTCTGCTTAATGGGTGGGATTGATTTAATTTTTAATTGAGGTTAAAGAAGGTTATCAACAAGCATTCTTCAAGTTTGTGGGGATTTTTATTGAGGACATTAATAGAGCATCATTTGGTTCTGTTTACAAAAGCAGTATGTGATGTTACACACTAGATTTACAGTACTATTATATTTAATGAAATGTGCTTTCATTGAACAAAACAATTTATCAAAAGTACATAAGAGCCGGTATTCTGAAAAAACTGAAGATACCCAGCCCTAATCATTAGTAACCGTCTACAGATTACCTGCACCATGGATTTGCTTTCTTCCACTGAAATTTTTGATATATTTTCGAGGAAAGCTTAAGAAGCTGAATTTAGAAAAGCGATCTAGATTTCGTAGGCACAAATAATTCGTAAGTAGCATTTCAAACCACCTTCCTCTCAAGACAAATGGTTACATCTCTTGACACAAAAGAAAATGTGTATGACTGACATTTGGACAATGTCTTGCACTTCAAAGGGAGATATCTTAATTTTTTGGAAATCTGGGAGCAAACAAGTAAGGTGCCCATACTGTTACAAATAGCCTTCAAGCTATACTCAGTCTTGACCATACAGCTGTAAATTTACACATACACATCTGAACACACACACACACTCGGCATTTCCGACTTTTTCTCTGAATGCCAAACCATTCACAGTTGCTTGGTATTAAAGATAAAAAATAGAAATGTGTCAGGGAATCACACCTTGTTTGTTTTGTACAGTTCATCCACCCATTCCCACATCTTCCATTTTAGGGTCCCTGTTCTGCCAAAAAAGCTACAGATGGCTCTTTGTCTCAAAGCACTGGCCATTAGGTAGTCCGGTGACGTTAGATGGCCCAATGGGCTGTCCTTCATCTTTAGGACTGATCTCCAACAGACAGGCCTGAATTGTGAGGAGCTGACAACCTCTCAAGTGCTCAGTACTTTTTTACATTGATGAAAACCTTGATGGCTCCAGTGAAGTCTGCAGAGAGTAGAACCTCTGTGTGATCTGTCTTTAGGGCTCCTGCAAAAGGACAACACGATTTCATAGCACTGAAGTGACAGCCTTGATGTTTTAAAAATCTGTCCATGAATGAATTCAAGCATACCTGAGGGTATCGTTTCAGAGTCTGTGGAGTCCAGGCTCTTACACTCTGCTTCTGGTTTCTCTGCTCCAGTTTCTTGTGGAACGATAAGGCCAGGGTGGGGCGCAAAAATTGCTGAGGTGACCACTGCGTTATGTGCTGAGAGATACATGAAGCTTTGTTAGTTCAATCAAGAGGGAAATGAATTCAACAGGTAATTATTTTAAAATTTTATCTGTCATTCAACACACAGCACAGCTACCTTTAATTCCTTCCCAGAAGTCATTGCGGTCCCGTCGTACAGATGTGAACTTGCTCAGGTCGTGGTAAGTGCTCCAGATGTACACGTACTTATCCTCTGAGCCACTGACTATGAAGGAGTAGTCATGACTGTAGGGAGATAATCCCACGGCAGGTCAGTTTTTGAGCTAAAGGTGCAGTGCGATGTTCAAAACAGGCTGTTTAATGGTGGCTGTGCAGTTTTTACAGGAAGAGGTCAGTTCTCAAAAGAGCCCTGTCTCATGTTGTGAAACTGACAAAGAAGCTCTTTAAGAGAAGCAGATGTTAGAGGCAAATTTCAACTGCAGTCCATGGAGAGGGATTTGTTACTAAGTTGTTACTAAAACGACTTCAAAATGCTCAAGTCAAAACTACATGAAAGGGAACCATCCTCACCTGAAGCTTGCCTTGATCTGGCTGCTGCTGTTAACATAACCCTTGTATTTCATGGATAAAGACAAGTCCCTCAGGTCATAAAGGCGAATGCGGGAATCATTTGAAGTGACCAAAATCTATCGGTGGGGGGAGAAAATTTTGTTACTGAACAAGTCTGACTGGCTCATTATAGGGACATCAAACATGCTGCAGATGTATTTGCAGTGGAGATCAGATGTTACCTTATTCTCTCCAGGTAGAGGTTCAATGCCAGTGATTTTGCGTCCAACTTTGTTCCTGCCTCTGGTGGACCTCACATGAATCTGAGTGTGGTATTTCAGACGCTATAGAAAGCACAAATAAAAAATATATTTAGTTAACCCTCCATTTCATTTTTTCCTTACAAACACTGACAATAAGGACAAAATGAGACCATGTATTCACAGATACAAGTAGCTCAGCTGGGTACCTCTGTGTCATAGAAGATGCACCGACCATCGTAGGTGCCGATGACGGCATACTTCCCATTTTGGCAGAAGTTCGCTGCAGTGATGAGGCGTGTTTGGCCGTCCACCTCGTTCCACAGTGCCACCTTCTTGTCTGGAATGTTCCAGAGCCGTAGCTTTCCATCCAGAGAGCCACTTAAAAAGTATCTGTCGTCCTGGGAAACAAGAAGTAAGTGTGACTATAAATACAGTCTGCCAGCCGAAATGAATAGACGTGTGATTTGTGCTGAGAGCTGAAGGTGACTCAACTTACTCTGGGATGGAAAGCAATGGCTGTGACGAAATCAATGTGCTGAAAGCAGCAGAGACACTCTCTCCTGGATATGTGCCATAACCTGACTGTTTTATCCATGGAGGAGGAGAGGAGGAAAAAGTTCTAGATTGACACAAAAATGAAAAAGAGGAGTCAAATGTGTGCAAAGGATGGATAAAAAAAAAAATAGAGGACATAAGAAAAGAGTTGGACATCACCTTTGACCAGGACAAGTCCAACAGATCAGCCGTATGGCCTTTATACTTGCAGAATGGGACTTGACGGAAAGGGGCATTCCTATCTTCTGCCTCTGGGTCCTCTGGAACACAACTTGCCTAAGACGAGAGTACAATCTACTGTAAAACATACAACATTGCCATACTTGCACTATTACCAAAACAGGATCAAGTTCTGGAAACACTGAGCACCCCACAAATCAAAAGGCGTGAATTTCACTCACCCCAGGATCATCAGATTTAGAGGAGCATAAACTTTCCTGAGAGGGAGAAGGTGAAACTCGACCTGGAGAAGCCAGCACAAAAGACTTACTGCAGCCAAGCCAAGCTGAGACTCGAAATGAAAACAATCAGTCATACAACAAAACAATCTGACATGCTGACGAGGTTACCTTCAGTGTTGTACTTTAATCTCATGTTGTTGAAGTAGTCAAAGGCAGTCTTCAAGACCCAGATGCGGACCACATTATCTTGGCCTGCGGTTGCCAGCAGCCTCCCGCAGTGAGAGAACTTCATCGTCCAAACGGCCCCCTGAGGAAAAGACAAAGATGCTGGGATACAAACATTCCTTGGTCCTCTTTAAACATTAAAAAGAAAAACTATGATCCTCTTACCATGTGCTCTCCACTCAGGTCCTGCACAACCTTAATCTGATCAAAGTCAAATGGACCCTTGAAGCTGTGTGCTGCCTTGAACTTGGCAGGCCTGGTGTACGGCATGCCCTCATCGTCACTCGATGACGGATCGTCCTGATCTGTATGGAACACTGAGCCCATCCAAAACAAAAAGCATGACTGAGATCATCAAAGCATTTGCAGCAGCAGCAGCAGCAGCATCAATATTTCATAAAGTTAATGAATACATGTAGATACATGTATGAGACAAAACTTTGTGGGTTTTGATGACTCAGTCCTGCATTAATTTGACTGCTGCCATTTATGGTTACGACAATGAGAAGTTAGACCGAAGCTATTTGTCCTATGATGGCCTCAGCGCCCACATCCATTTAAAATGGCAATCTCCTGCCTGCACTTATCTGTGCTCTGCATCTTGTACTTTCACTTATCAAAAGAACCTAACCACACTCAGGAAAATTACCTTGCAATGCTTTTTAAGTAGTTCTTGGAACAGCATAAAATATAAAAACTCCACAATGTACTGTAATATGTAGCATAAAACAGTATATCAACCATTTTGGCACCTTCTTCCCCACATTAAAACATGCACAGTTACATCTGAAGTGTTCTTTTACCTTCATCACGCACACTTTTCACTTTGTTGACGGCCTTCTCTCCATATTCCTCAGCGAGATGCTTGGCCTTTTTCACAGACTTGCCCAGGAATTTCTTAAACTGAGTTCTGATTAGAAATAAAGGCACAAATTATTATATTCTATATTTGATCGTGTGGAATAAAATTCCCACAACAGTTGACAAGAAGTCACTAATTCTCACGTTTTCTGTTTCAGTTTTCCACCATCTGTGTCTGCCAGTGGAGCCTGAGACTTGTCATCATCATCTGACTGTGCTGCATCATTCCTGAGGAGAAAATAAAGCAGATCAACTTCCTCTATGTTGCAAATGTACGTTGCAAACTGTTCAAAGAAAAGAACACTGGCAGCACTGGCAACAGAATTAGTATTGCATGTTAGAAATGAGGTGTTCAAAACACAAAGGGTTTCTCTGAATAGTTAATATACAGGACAGTGTTGACACATATATGATAGCTAATACACGCAGCTAATACTGAAAAATCATTTTCTGCTCACGTAATGTACTCCTTGGTCCTCCTCATGATGTGCAGAGTGAGGGGGTTGATCCCTGCAGGAAGTTTCTCCTCTGCCTGGATGAGAGGGATCTCTTCACCAGTGTCAAGATTTTTGATCATCACACTGGCCAGGATTTCCTGTTTTAAGATGACACACAAGTGTACATTTGGTGCATAAAAGGTTGGTGGAAGGAATGTGCAAGAGGTTGAGTTATGGTTGGGATTCAAGTTGAATGAATGAAATAAAAACAAACAGACGGATTCTTACTTCATCTGTCAGCTCTCTACCAGAGTTGGAACGTGGACGCTGAGGGCCTGGAGTTTGTCCTCCACTCTGAGATGAGGCCTGTTCATCCTCATTTTCCTTAAAAAAATAAAATAAAATAAACAAAGCAAGCAATTATGCAACAGATACGCAAACTGCTACATGATATATAGTTTCATTTTTGAGCAGCTCTGGATGAGGACCAAAAGGAAAGTCAGGTCCACAGCCTCACTGACCTGTGCTGTCACCACCTTGTCCCCACTGGTGGCGCTGGCCAGATCCAGGGAATGCTGCAGCTCTTTGGTTAGACTCCTCACTGTGCTGCTAGGGGACAACAGGCCAGAGGGCTCCAGAACACTGCTGCTGGCTGGACCGACCGCAGACACTGGACAATCACAGAACACGTCACTGGAAAAACTGGTAAGCTTTTCTGTCTGCTCTACATTATGATTGCTAATAATCAAGAAGACGTCTTGAATGAACTGTACATGGTTTTCTCTACCTTCCAGTCCACTCAACCTCAGACATTCCTGAGACTTCTTGGAAGGCAGACTCTGCCAAGACGGTGGAGGCGGTCTTGGTGGAGGACCTCCGCTGGGAGGGGGTGGGCGTGAGGGAGGAGGCTTCTTGGTGCTGGCTACGATGTCTGGTTCCACTGTGAATTGCCGTGGGGGTTTCAAAGGCCCAGAGGAGTCTGAGTCAGCCTGTCTGTCCGTGAACGGGACCTGGTCTAAAATATCTGCAGGTCTCTGCTCCTGCTCCACTTCTGCAACCGCAACAGCCCCACCAGGCTGACTCTGTCCTACAGTGCTGGTGATGTCTGGGGGCTGAACACCTTCTTGTGAACCCACTGACAGGCCCGGGGAATCTGTGGGTTCAGGGGCAGGTGCAGAGCATGCTCCGTTTGTTGCTGCATTTTCCTGTTGTTCCTCTGGCCTATCTGCAAGCTCAGGTTCACGAGCCGTCGCCGCTAACTCCACAGGAACTTCCTGAGCATTATTATCTTCCTGTGGCTCTGGTTCTGCTCTTACATCAACATTTAGCTGATCTAACAGCTGAGCCACCTCACCAACACTTCCTTTTTGGCTCTCCTCAATGATGCTATCAATGATCTATGGGGAACAGAAAATACCAGTTAGCTCATTTAAAATACAACAACTGTGATGCAAGTTCATATGTCCAGCTCACGTACACTGAAATAAATTACTGTCTGAACACTTCTTTCCTTCTTTTCACAATAGTTAACACAAAACAGACACAGCTAGAGTGATACCCATATGAAAACCTGAATGGTACAATAAAGGATGCACTGCAGGATATGCTAATACTAAAACAGACTAATCAATATTAGCCCAATTTGACATTTGTGAGATCCAACTTTCACTTTTCTTATGGAAAACAAAAATTTGAGAATATGAGGAAACCCCAATATTTTGATTAAAAATTTTTTCCTCATCCATTTTAATGGAGTCATCTTGTGTGGGACATGGTGTGTGCAATAATGGAGCCAGCCCTACCTGTAGGGAATCATCTTGCTGAGACTCAGATGCAGCCACATCTTGTGCAGCATTTACTGATCTTTGTGGAAGCTGTTAAGAAAACAATAAAAAACATAGTTTTTTTTAACCTACAACAGATACACATAGGAGATAACAAGTCATATACCAGCCTTACATCAAGGATGATCAAGCACATCCAGACTGAGGGAAACCTGTTTGTTGAGTATGGTACCTAACTGAGGACATACATGATTAATGAGCACATTCCTTCCACAGTTCTTCCCTCAAGCTAACTTTAAATTGGCTTTTTCCATTTGATGCAGACTGCTTGCCATCTTTTGCTGCAAAAGTCAATGTTTTCACTAAACTTTGTTGATTTAAGGTGCAGAGTTAATGCTGGTTTGTGAGCAATGATTACACCTGGGTCCATTCCAATATCACATCAGTATTGTTGTGTTGTGTTGTAGTGGCTCTCATTTGTAATCTCTCGTGAGCAAACGTAATTTAAATTTCAGTAGTAACTGTCTGCATGTGTAGGATAGGCAGAGCAACAAGGCCAGATGATTCATTTACATTTCATTTACATTTTCTTAGCTGTCAGGAAGGAACCAGAAAAACACTGTAGGACACAGACATCTTGGCAAAGGGTTGAGTATTAGCAGTACATGACTCATTACTTAACAGGTTGTGTTATTGTTTTCACACAGGGTACTAATATCTTACCTTGAAGTCACTTAAGGCAGGTGCAACTTCAAGGGGAACTAATGCAAACACTACAGTAATCTTTTGATGGTTACACTTCCTGTTAGAACAGTGTACTGTTTTAGTCAGGCTCAGATGCATTTAAGTACAATTCTGACAAATTCTCTTTTTTCTACAAACAGTACAAAATAAACTAACCGTAATTCTGCTCAATAACGACGACAATCCGATGAAATCTGCTAAAACATTAGTAATGACAAACTACCTCAACAGATTCAATAAATGATTCAAAAGGTTACCAATATGATAAAATTCAACTGAACTCCAACCCTATTTATTAGTTACCATTTTCAACCCTTGCTAATATTAAAATTATGTTAGAAAAATCATTCTAACAGTGACGCAGCAGGTACTGCCTTGTTTCAACATTGGCTGGGTTTAGACAAACATACCTGAGGTGAAGGAATGACAAACTTTGCAGGTGACCTAAAAAACACAAAACGGACACAGTTCAAAAATGCAGTGAAAATGACTGTCTAAAATACAACATCCAACAACAAAACAAATGTAATCCGTAGACAATATAGTTATTATTTTATGAAATGCAGATATTCAAACATCTTCTATCATCACATTTTCAACTATTACTTAGAACACATGGCAATGCTTCCTGGTTAATATTCACTTAAGTCGTTGTGCCAAATACCCAACCCCCCCCCCATGACAGCCAGTCTTTTCACCTTATCGCTTTTACAACAATATATTTGCATTGATACTGTCCATTTGATCTCAGGAATAACATCATGTGACTCGTGTGCTGGGGTAGACTCTCCCCTCAACAAACAGCTGGACAAACAACAAACAGCTGTTGAACTGAAATACTCTATGACAACATACAACTCATTTTAATTGTTTACATAGAAAATTGACTGGACAGTAATTTGACACTGAAGCACTTCAGTTAACGCTGTCAATAAAAATAAGCTGCTGTCAATTTAACGTTAGCTGCCATTATGAAGTTGGCTTAGTTATAACTTCTGACACATGAGATAAAGCAAGCACAAAAGCGTATGGCAATAGTTACTCTTATAAAATATTGTCAAAATGAGTTTCCTTACACTTTTGGAGATGGAGTAAAATTAACGTCCTCGGGAGCATCATAGAATTCCTCGGTGTCACTTGTATCTGACGCCATGCTAACATGAATTAGCTCGCTAGCTCGTCAAAGTTTCGTCGCCAGGCAGCTGTCTAAAAGCCTAACCTGCGGATGAAAGTGCCACACACATGCGCTTATCTCTCTATATACTGCCTTCTTGAGATTTCTCTTATAATTTAAAAGACTTGGGCCAGTCGTCGTCAAACAACCACTTTCCTGTCCAACGTCACGTCATAACGTTACAGTAGGCTAGGCAAATGCTACGCTAACAAATGTAATCTGTTCCTACGACTGACCAACGCCTACTGCTAACTAGCTTTCTACCCTCTTTTAAATCTGTCTGGTTCACAGCACATTATCGTCCAAGACAAAAGACACCAAAAAGCGCGTTTAACAGTAACATACACTTGGTCAACTGTTAAGCTAACGGAGGCAGTGCACCGCGTCATAAACAAACCAGTAACACAAAAAAATACATCCTAACGAGGTGAGTCAAAGGGCGGGGCACAGGCGCTCTTCTTCTTCTTCTTCTTCTCCTTCATCGGCTTCTTGTTCTTCTTCTTCACTATTGTGAAAGTTGGAGCTGATGACAATACATTACTGCCTTCTACAGGACTCATTGCAGAACCGCATACAAGTGAATGGAAAATCTAGGGATGGGCTTTCGTGTCACAGGGGATGCTGAGTAGGGGGTATCATCAGGGAGATTTTCGTTTCATTCAAAGAAGACGCAAGCAACAACATCTAACAAAACACCAGGCAGATAGTGATTTTGGTATCTGAGAAATGTAACAAATCCAATAACAGTATATGAACTGTTATCATTTTTAGAACATGAACACATAAATATCCATCCATCCATCCACTTCATCCGGGGCCAGGTCGCGGGGGAAGCAGCCTGAGCAGGGACGCCCAAACCTCCCTCTCCCTGGACACTTCCCCTAGCTCTTCTGGGGGGGATCCCGAGGCGTTCCCAGGCCAGCCGAGCGAAATTGTTGCTCCAGCGTGTCCTGGGTCTTCCTCGGGGCCTCCTCCCAGTGGGACATGCCTGGAACACCTCCCTGGGGAGGCGTCCAGGGGGCATCCAATAGAGATGCCCGAGCCACCTCAGCTGACTCCTCTCGATGTGGTGGAGCAGCGACTCTACTCTGAGCTCCTCCCGGGTGACAGAGTTCCTCACCCTATCTCTAGGGGAGTGTCCTGCCACCCTGCGGAGGAAACTCATTTCAGTTGCTTGTATCCGGGACCTCGTTCTTTCGGTCATGACCCAAAGTTCATGACCATAGGTGAGGGTAGGAACGTAGATTGACCAGTAAATAGAGAGCTTTGCCTTTCAGCTCAGGCTCAGCTCCTTCTTCACCACGACAGACCAGTACAGCCACCGCATTACTGTTGCTGCTGCACCGAATCGCCTGTCAATCTCACGCTCCATCCTTCCCTCACTCGTGAACAGGATCCCAAGATACTTAAACTCCTCCACTTGATGCAGGGACTCTCCCCCAACCTGGAGGGAGCAAGCCACCTTTTTCCAGTCGAGAATCATGGCCTTGGACTTGGAGGCGCTGACTCTCATCCCAGCTGCTTCACACTCGGCTGTGAACACATAAACAACAACATAAAAAAAAACTTTTGACAAGAATGTCTTCTCATGTCTTTCACATCAGGTCTATCCTCTCTTTAACTCCTTGCATACTTACTACAAAACTTTATTATGTCCTCTCCTTGTACTCTTGTAACCCAAGAGCCACTCACAGTGATGATCAAAGCATTTCAAAAAAATTAAAAATGATACAGAAATAACTGATTGTGAAATGTAATTACATGGTAGTGTACATCAGCCAGATGTTTCTTTAACTGTCAGTGCAACTCATGAGGTGAGAAGTGGTTGGTAAATTAAATTAGCAGCTGCAGGTCCCATTCATTTGCACATGCTGAAGGCAGGCACCTAGAACTGTACAACAGCCAACAGTTCAGCAAAATTACAATTGAATTTGATCTGTTCACAAGCATTCTTTGTTCCAGATCAATGCGTCTGCTGATTAAATTCAAGCCTGCAACTTAACTGATGATTTGAGAGGACAAACAAAGGTGGAGGTGGAAGAGAGGTAATTATGAAAAGCACCTCAGTGCATTTTAATGAATGCATACATAAGCTTGCTTTGGTCATATTGTCATTGAAGACCATAGCTGCATTAATGCTATCCAGCATGGATTGGATATTAATTGCAAAAATAATCAGTCATGCTTCAAGTTATCAACACTTAATTATCCTCAAACACAATTAAATACTGCTAACTAAACCCAAAACTCACAGTGTGTTTGGCATCATAGAGTCTTGAATTATCTTTTCTTTGTGCTTTGTGTGTAAAAAAAGTAAACCTACCAACAACAACAATATGTTTAATATTATTTAATCTGTGTCAATGGTATAAGGATCTTTAAACTTCATCATTAAACAACATTTGAATAGAAATATCAGGAATTACACTGAATGTGTTCAGCCACCTTCTGCCTTTGACATTGTGCTACATTTTGCAGTATCTTTACATGAACATTTATTCAAATGGCACTTTTAGTGTTGTAGCCCATAAATTCATTTGAGTGATCAAGCCTATTTTAGATTGTGGGTTTTTTTGTGCAACATTTTGTTTGCATTTCTATACTTCTGTTTTATGAAAATTATCATATGCCACAGGCTTCAAAGGCAATGTGTGCACTTCCTACAGTAATTACTAAAATGAATGAGCCTATCGTTTTCCTCATAACTGCAGGTGGACGTTTCGTGGACACCCTCTAAATTACCATGTCCATCGTTTTTAAGCCAAGCACATGTAGACATTTATGACAGACTACAAATGCCTCACAGAAAGACGACTCCTCTGAAGAACCACTTTATTTAGTAACGGAAGTTTTGAGCCAATAAGAAAAGATTGCCATAGTCTTTCACCAATGGAAAGTTTGAATGCTCCTGCTCTCCCAGTAAGCGACGACCGGATTGGATAAAACAAGGAAGGAGGCTCCGGTGGTATAAGTGGATTTGAGGGCTTGGAAGGAAAACAAGGACGCTGGTTAACGTTATCTCGTTGTTGAAGGTATTGCATTTGCTTTTTAAAAGTTTACAGAGTAATTTTAAGATACGCATGGTGATTGAAATATCGTTTATACTATATCGAGCTCAACAAATACCATATTGACAATTAGTCACAATCATTTTGTTGGTGGTGGCAAACCTACCAACCAACCACACTAACTAATAACTAACCCCAACTAACTCATGTTAAGACCCTGGTCGTTTAGGCTCTTGTTAGTTAAGCTAACATGGCTAGCGGACAATAGTAAACACCAACTAACTAGACAGCCATGTAGTCGACTGTCCTGATCTAACGTTATTTCAAGCTAGCCAGTGTTAACGTTAAAGGGTTAGCTTGGCTAGCCATGTTAGCTTAGCCTGTTCCCTCTGGAGATGTCAGGACTGTGTTGAGGCAACATGGTCAGAAAATTACCAAAGCTCCCATATGGCAGCAATGCCTCTTGTGACAATATCATCGTTCTGTCCGGCTAAACAGTAACATTGTAAATGATGATAGCTTAAAGCTTTTGCTAGCAAGCAAGTCAGCTACCTCGCGTGGACTTCGTTTCTCCCCACATGTATGTCACTTACGCTAGCTTTAAAAGGACTAACCACTCCGACTTTTGTCAGTGTAAGAGCTCAGCATACACCACTTTGCAGAGGCAAGCTGCCAACTCCATCAGTTTTGTGTCACTTTAACACGTTATAACAACAGGCGCCATGCAGTAATTATTAGAGAAACTTTCACGTTGTGTCCAAATGTGTGTGTGTGTGTGT
Source organism: Chaetodon trifasciatus (assembly GCA_037975065.1). Classification (NCBI taxonomy): domain Eukaryota; kingdom Metazoa; phylum Chordata; class Actinopteri; order Chaetodontiformes; family Chaetodontidae; genus Chaetodon; species Chaetodon trifasciatus. Next base: position 4,004,397 of record JBBMOE010000011.1, read on the forward strand.
GTGTGTGTGTGTGTGTGTGTGTGTGTGTGTGTGTGTGTGTGTGTATGTTACCAGTTGCCATTCTTTAAAATAACCAGTGTCACTAACCCTCCAACCTTTCTTTTCTACAAAATGTTAGCTGAATTTCAAAGGAAGAATGTTCTGTCTAGTAACACACACGGCAGATATTTTTAGCTTTAATTAGCCTAGTTCTGTGTAAAGCAACAAGTTAGCAATGTGATGCAACTGTCACATTTCAGCAGGGCATGGGGGTCAAGAAACGCCTTTATGCTTTGCCACCTGGCACCAGAATTAGGCCTTTTCCAGACATGTTTGAAATCTGTAAAGTTAAGTTATGATGTCAGTTTGGATTTCGTTGACCATTTCAATTGCAGAAAAATAAGTATTGAGATATGTCTCTACAACTGTGTGTAACTGGAAGGCATGTGTCTTGTTGTGATCTACAATACAATGATGGCTTTGTTTTCAGTGTGGCCTTAACTTTTAAGCCAGATTCATAAAACTTGAAACTTGCATGACTAATTTCATGGAAACGGTTTCTCAGTTAAAACACTGAGTTATTGTCGCCATTAGGCATCAGCTTGTATCTAGAATAATGTGCAGACTGTAAGACATAAAAAAGCAAGTTCTGTTAAGAACGAATGAATCAAGACTCATCTACGTGCAGCAACTTTATCTTGTTTTTCTTCACTGAGATTGAATGTTTTTTGGAAGAAATATTTCATACAAATGTTGAAAGTACTATATTTCTGTTTTTGAGGTGTGGTTTTGGCGAGGGTATGGAGCACCCTGTACACAGAGGGGAGACAATGCCCATCGGACTGCATGACAGGTAACGCACAATGTCTCATATTCCATTATTTTGGTAGCCACTGTGAACACATATAGTGAGTCAATTCAACTGAACACATTGCACTTTAACCTCACAAATCTTGCCAAAAATTTGGAAGCTGTTTTCGCAGTCTTCAGAAAGTTCAAGGTTTTCTTCTCACATCTCTCAACATTAATAATTACAACTTTTTGAATAAAAGGTTGACCATTCTTGAAGCATATATAAGGTAGCAGTTATCAGTCCTGCTATCCATCCTGGCAGGGAAATAGCTTCCACCTGGAATCAGAGGTGTTAATTAGGTAATCCCTGATTAGACCGTAAGAAAGAAAAGAAGGACTGTGTTGCTCAATGACCAGGATTGAGAACCACTGCTAAGAGTCTGACCAGAGTCTCACCGAAAGTTATTTCAGCATATCTGCCTCATTAATTCAGCTGTGGCATTTCACTTTGCCTCATTGGTTTGTACATATTGTTGGCTAATTTATCACTATTTACCAGAAGTCAGTCTGTCACTCAAAAAGTATCATCACAGCCCCCTTTGCCTATTTGGTATACAAGGACTGAAATAGGATTTTTCATGTGGGCCCAGTGTCATTGCTGGAAAATAAACAAAAGTTTTGAAGAGCTGACCCAATGTCCCTACCAGTAAGTCAAATTACCTAACAAGACCTGTGAGTTAAATGGCAGTAATCACTTTGCATAACAAAATCTGTATTGGATCATGTAATTTGTTCTGAACTCCCAACAGAATATCAGGGAATGGGGCAAAGTTAGTGAGTAGCATACACATATCAAGATTATGACCAACATCCCACACATTACCACAAAACTAAATTCTTTAGTCCTACTAATTGCTTGTCTGTGTTCCAGCATTGTCTTCTTGTACAGCTACAACTGAGTTTTTGACCCATTAAAATGACAGATGGGTTGACAAATTTGACTTGAAGTTTTTCTTGACTTGGTTACTGATTGAGGAAGCTGCAGAAAGGTTAAGTGTAAGACTAACGGGTATCAGGATCATCTATGTGTGACCTTAACAGAAACACCTTTTTTTCCCTATTAGCCATGATTGGGTACACCTGAATACATGAATGTCAGGAAGAAGAAATACACTTTGGGTTTATACCACATACTTCCAGACCACCTGCATGCTTCCTGCAGAGGTTCCTTATTTCTGGCTCTCACTTGTTTCTCTGGGATCTAACTTTCTCTAGTAAACAGTGACTGGTATGTTTATGTGGTATGTACTCTGCAATACCTAAGTAGATCAAATATGTCTGTTGTAATTTTTAAAACAGAGCTCACTTTATTTGACAAAACAAGGAAGAGGATGGGAGAGTCTGTGTCAAAGTGTGTCAGTGGCGTAAATTGCATGTGATTTGCAGTTTTGCAAGTCAAATATTTTCATTTCACAACATAAATCCTTGCCTACTGCAGCTTGAATGTAAGATGTTGCTCTGGTTAAATAGTAGGGCTGCAAATAAGAATTGTTTTCATTATCAGTTAATCTGCCAATTACTTTCTCCATCAATGGATTAATCCCTTTCTCTGTAAAATGTCATAAGGTTAACATGATGAAAACTGATCACAATTTTCCTAAATGGTGGCATATAGACTCATCCCGGAGTTAGACCTGCGTGTTGAAATACTAGGGAAAGGAGCTTGCTTTTTTCTGTCTGTGTGATCCAAAGTGTTGGCAAAAGAATGTCCTTTACTTGTGAACAGAATTGTGACTGTGGAGGTGGATGAGACACCACACCAAATGGATGGGAGCACAGTGTTCAGTGTAAAGCACTCTAAATAATGCAGGGGCAGGCAGAGTGCAGACTGTCTGTGCACAACATAAGCATTTAAGGTTGTTTTCGTAACAAAGTTCTGGGGGCTCCCTGAGAAGAACTGCCCACTGGGGAGCTCCTCTGTGAACTACATACCTTCAAGTGTTTTTTTGTCTTTTTGCATTTGCACAATCAATAGGAACGCTGAAGTGCGGGCCGGTGGTTGGTATAGCAACATCACGTCTGTGTGATATATACTGTACAACAACTATTTGACAAACATTTGTCTGTATTTTGTTAGATTTTTTTTCACAAGCTGTTTTTTTATATGGCCAACGTTTTACACTTTTTTACGCTTTTACACAGATTTTTAGAAAATGCTGTTTGTTGGTGCAACAGTGTTTCATGTTCAAATAATCAATTTAGACTTTCGTTTGGACCAATCACCGTACACTTTGGTCGCTCAGGGTCCCTCTTGTGAGAGTACCTGCTCTGAAGTAGGACTTAAACAAGTCCCTCAAAATGACGTCCTGGAACTATGAAAAAGTTCTTCTAGTCCAAAAATAATTACAGATACAAGAATAATCTGTTGGCTAAGTTAAATGAATGAATGAAGTTCAAAGCATCATGGCATCAGTTCTCCCTCAGTGTATTGCTTTTGTATAATTTGTTGAGTTGTATACAACATATAACCTTTGCTATTAACAAGGGTAGAATTCCCTAAATTCCTTTTAAATGAGCGTCTCTAGTCAGGAAAGGATTGGGATTATAGTATGGCTTCTACAGGCATTAGGGGCGTGGTGTTTTTGGGAGGAGAGTAATACAGTCGAACTGAGGGTAACAGGTGTAGCACTGAGCTCTTGGGCTTTGACAGAAGAGATGGCATGACTGCTGCCCTTGCAGTACGGGCAAGGTCATTCTGCCATTTAGAGAGTAAGCTGGGTGGGAGAATGGTCAAGGACGGAAAGTTTGATGACATGGTTGTTATGAGGATGGAGCTGTAGGTCGTAGAAAATCTAGGTTCCTTGTAGGAGAGGACAGATGTGTGTAATATGCAGAAATATTCCCTGTAGACATAGCGTTGTTCTTTGACACAAGAACATGATATCGGGACGAATATGCATACATCTTTTTTTATACTGGACAGGACAGAATCCACTGGAACTGCACCCACATGCATCTTGTTTAGTGTGGATGGTCTGCTCTTAATGTACAGTACACTCTGTTACACATGCTTCAGCTACCGTGCAGACCATGTGAGCGGTTGGGGCTGAACGGGTGTTGTACATCATTTGTTAGGACCATTTATATAGTTTAAATCTTAACTTTTACCTAAGATGAACTTGTTATGTTTTGCAGAATTATGAATTGCATCAGAAGTTGCTGTTTCTTAATCTCTTGCGCAATAATCCGACAAATCTAATTGATTTAATGAAAGTGGGGCAAGATGATAGGCTTAACTTCTGTTTTCAGTGAGATATGATTTTTTTCTCCTTTTCTGGTTTCTACATAAGGTACAGCGTTGCACCCTCTCATCTGCTAAAATCTTCTTTAATTTTTTTACACAGATTTTTACACAAAGGGTTTTAATTGGAGAGTCGATGGGGAACCCTGACAGCCTAGGGGTTAAAGCGCCATTATACTCTATCAGAAGAGCTTGGCAAAGGATCAAACAGCTTTGGAAACCTCCTTTCCTCACACTTTTCCTATGTCACAATTTTTGTGGCTTTCCAAAACTGACAAACCAACAGTTATACCAAATCTACATCTGTATATTTTTTGGTAATTTTTTCAATGGATTGGTCTCTAATTGTTGGTGTTCCTATTGAAGATAAAATACCTTTTTTAAATTTATGTTCCATAATCTGTTGTTTCATGAGTGACTTCTCTGAAGCAAACTGCAGCTTGTTGTCAGACAGCGTGTTCAGTCTCGTTTGTCTCAAGTGTGCAGCAGGCTTAACTGTACCAAGGTTACTAACATCATTACAGAAAATCAGGTTTGCCCAGTAAATTATAATGAAGTGGAAATAAGAAAATTCTGATTCAAAACCTTGGTAAGTCGAGTGTAACCAGTTATACAGTGATGGTGGTTGGACAACTGAGCTGGCCATGCCATCCACACAAGGTGTCAATGAAGTTTGACCTGAGCAGATACAGTATACTCTAGATGTAAGACTGGGTCAAGCCACCGAGTATCTGCTCTTTGCTTCTCTAGTGAGAAGATTTCAGACTGCTTAAAGGTAAGCCAGGTTGGGGCTAGTTGGTGTCACCTGGTCAGAGGCCCAGTAGATTAATGACCTGATACTGACTTCAGGGCCTAATGATGGATCAAAACATAATTTAACATGAACATGAATTTATTGCGTGTAAAAATGTATCACATAGCTGAACAGTATTAATCCACCTTTTATTGCTTTACATTGAATGCACTATGGCTGGCTGTACCCACGAATGCTCCAGAATAATGCTCATTTTCCCACTGTCTGCCTTGTTCAGCCAAAGCACAAAACACAGTGTCCAAAAATGATATGTGGAAAAAGTCTGTATATTCAGCAGAAGGATCTATGAGCATTTTTTTTTTCAGTTAATTTGCCTCTGTCGCTCTCCAAGTTAAAACTTGAAATACCATAATGTGAAGACGTGGTGAAAAGATAATACAAATTTAAAATATGTAGCACTTCACTACTACATCCACAGGAAAAACGACATGTTTATAGTGATAAGGAATAACATAAAAACTTCCAGTTGTAGATTTTATTTTAGGAGATTACCACTGAATGAAATAAAATTTTGACTTCCTCAAAATCACATTTTGAATTCTATTTTTTTTTTTCTTTTCATACTCCTTTATCTGGCTTCCAAGTCTTTCCATGGAAAGCTCTGAACTGTAATCACAACTCCTTTAACAAGGTGGCACTGTTGCTTAGCTGCTGGGCTATTCACAAACCCTGAAAGGGTGATGGGAAGGCAGGGCTTTTTTCCCCTCCTACCACGAGACAGCCTTGAATGCAGCAGGGCAAGTAGTCGTGGTGGATGCAATCTATTGGCTTCTCAGTGCTGCCGCTAAAGTCACAACCCTGACTGTAGCCTGCACTGCCTCTACCACTGTATTTCTGTTGCTGCTGCTACTGCTCTCCCTCCCCCTAATGGTGTGGGCAGAGTGGGATGGAAGACTGCATTGGAAACCTTTTCATGGAAATGGTCTTTGCTGTTGGTATTGCTCTAGCACCGTTCTGGTGACAACAACATGCCGTTGAAATGGAAAAGCGGTTCGCCTGTCAGCTGGAAATTCCCAGTGCCAGTTCTTAAGACATCCAGGTCCTCACCCCTTTCGCCAGCCTACATGTGAGTAATAGCTGAATAGCATTCACCTTATACCGTTTTAGCAGTATATATGGAGATGCATTTGTTTGCTTTTTTAGTTTTGAATTTTTTTTCTAATTTATGACACCTTTTTTTTCTTTTTTTTTTCTTTTTTTTTTGTTGCAGCCCTAATTAGACTGAATGCAATTGATCCTTGTAGCGTGTCAAGAGATTTGCCTTGTCCAACATGCATTTTATGGTTCGCTGACAGAATGCTTTGCTCTTGAGCGGAAGGACTCATTTTGCCGCTAGTCTCTGGACATGGCAAGCACCACATCCCCGTCGCTTGCCTTCTCCCTGTGGCTATGTTTATTTGGGAACAGGGACTCAGCAGCTTGGGAGGAGCCTGCCTTTGTCAGGATGTCTGGCGTGCCCTGGTTTAGAAGCTATTGTCATCTGCTACTGTTCAGAAGGGGGGGGAGGGTAGAATGGAAGTGCTCCTCACAGCCTCTCACCATCCTCCCTTTTACCCCTTTTCCTGAGCTCTGCTGAAATGGACAAGTGTCGTCCTTGACTTTTGACCAGTAATGTGGCTTTGGCCTCCAGAGAGTGAGGGCCAAAATTTAGAAAAAACCCAACCCAGTTTACATGGCAAGCTAGGCTAGCCGATAGCCTAAAGGCAATTTCATAGGCTGACAAGGCTTACTTGGATATTTGTTTTTTGTTTTTTTCAAAATTGGATTTCTGCAGTCTCTAGTCATCATGCAGCTTTACTTATGAGCTTAAGAGCTTAATTTTGCTAGTTTCACCAAAATGTTTATTTTGAACATTACTGCATCACAGCCAGAGACATCTACACTCTACCCTCTATTTTTCCACATTTTCCTTTAAATGTCCTCAGTGAAACAGTTGACATCTGCAACATGGCTAAGTCTAAAAAATATAATAAAAATAAGTAAAAAATATGTCTGTACATTTACTATATGCTGTAGCCCTGACCCTCCAAGTAAACCTCATGGAAGCCTTGACTAAATGGTGTCACTTTATAAGCTTTGTGAGCAAAATGTCATGAACGAATGAAAATGAATGGTGTACTATTGGCACTGCTGACTTGGTAAATGTCATTTTAATCTTTCTTTAACTTGGGTATTTTAGCTGGAATGCCCTGCTTCATACACACACACACACACACACACACACACACACACACACACACACACACACACACACACACACACACAGAGTCATACACATTCGAAACCTGGAAGCTATCCAGTACAACCACAGTCTTATCTGTTGGCCACTGAGCAGCCTCTCTGGAGCAGGTGGGGGTTGAGGGCCTTGCTCAAGGGCACCTTAGTGGTTGTCGCAATTGAGGGGCACATACAGTTTTTATTTTTCTTCCCCACCCAGATTTATCTAGACAGTCTGAAGATTACCCAGGTAACCGTCCAGTCATTTTAGCTTCTTTTTTTTTTTTTTTTGCTAATATTGAGGCATAGGATCTGTAAATAAAATCTGGTGATATGTTTCAGTACATTAATGGAAGAACTAAAATTTCTGTCTAGATCTCAAACTTTGCACATTTGAAAAATTGCAGTCTGCAGATGTGTTGCTTCATTGTTGTTGATTTGTTTGGGGTCGTGATGTGTAATAAAGCTCCATCAAAATAAAGCAGCACAGCAAAGCGGGACCATAGATGCAAAAAGTACATTTCTTACTGGTAAATGTTTTTGAGTGTCATTGACCTCTTATTTTTTCTGTGGCTCTGGATACATTTTTTTCCACTTATTTAAATACCCTATGATATGTCTATAGCAACACACCACATTTTCACTTGCTCTGTCAGTCTATATAGTTCTATATAAATAGTCAAATACCAGCCATGTGCTGTGTACATTTCTATGTAGTATAATTTGCTATATTACTTCTCAGATATTTAATCTTGATTAGTTGTAGTGTATCTCAAAACTCTGTTTTCATTGAATAACTCATCGTTTTAACATGTTGACTAGTCGAGTCAGTCTTTTTGAGGACTATGACAACTCTCCAAATGAGAGTTCAAAGACGAGACTGCATAAGTTTACTTATGTGGCTGTGGATGGTGCTTGCGTGTCTTCATGGGATAGTGTGTGCACATGCTGGCAAGTGAAGCATACTCAACCTCGCGGCTCCACCTTACTCTGCCCAGTGTGGCTCTGCCCCACCAGACCACTTACTATTTTGAAATGTGCATATTGTAAGATGTGTTTTTAGGCAGGCTGATATTGGGTCCCCAATTATAGGTTACTCTGTGGTCAGGGAGAAGTCACTCTTTATAGTCCCTTTGAGTGGTGCTTCTGTCCGTTTGGCTTTAGAGACATTTTTAACTTGCTATGCTGCTAGGGTAATCCTTGTATCCAAAGCAGCAGAATGATGGCAGACACAGGAAAGACTTTCAGAGTATCAGATGTACATGATGTGTCAAGAATTAACATTTGTTTGTACTATGTGCTCTCCTGTTTTGAAACTGCCCTAATCTATATATAGACTGGTGAAACTGCGTGTGGTGCAGATTTCATGCTAGCAAGGAATGGGTAAGGTTCAGTGCTGGTATGGCCCATGCAATAACCTTCAGCTCAGTGAAACATCATCGGGTTTATGTTTCATTCCACAAAGAAAGTCCTTGAAATGAATGCCATCCCTCATCTTACAGTGGTTCAGTACTAAGCACTTAATATGTGTGACTGCTGCCTTTCGTAATCACCTCTTGGAGGCGTCATGGTGAGCCAGCAGCCTTAGCTGCGGCAAAGCCTGTTCGATTCCAGTCAGACTTTTAGGAGATGTCATACCCCTTTTCTCTCTCCCCACATCCCTTATCACTCTTTGTCAACAGTCTCATTAAGGCAAAATTCAAGGAAATCAGTCCCTCTAAGAAAATCTATCAAAGAAGCCTTATCTTGCACATTTTGACCTTCATCTTTTGCTTGAGCGTATCAGAGTCGACAAGTGATTTATCTGCTGCCGTCCCATGGTTCTTTTGATTTTATATATGTTTTTGTTTGAAAGAAATGCACCGTTTTTTAAAAATACAACCTTCTCTAAACATGCTGGCTGCTCGTAAAATGGCTTTAGACTTTACTCAGAGCCACCCAGTCTTTACAAATGTCTGTAGCACAGCGAGCATGAAGACTGTAGTTAAAGCCAGTGTGACCAAATTAAACTCCGTACAGATTGTATAGCTATAGGTAAGGTGAAAGCTTTGAAAGTCTGTTTAACAGATTTTTGTGATCGGAGATGCTTCACATGTCTCATGTGGCTGTCAAATCCTTCTGCTGCTGCTGAATCCCAGTCTCTGAGGTAAATGGCCCATTAGTTTACAGACGTTTCTCTGGAACCTATTACCAACCCAGATTCATTTGTTCGATAGATTTAAACAGTTCATCTATTCTAAAATAATCATCACACAGTTGATTTGACTGATGACATCAAACTGATGGAGAGCTGGGTTCATCCTGGAGCATTTTCATCCACTTCTGCTTTGAACATCCACTGACAAAAAAGACGTTTTTCATAGTTAAAAATAGATAAAACAGTGGATTTATACTTTGGTGGTCCCACCAGATGTATGATTTATGTGTGATTTCTCTGTTAATTGGACCCAGTCAGGGATGATATGGCAGCAAAGATGTTTAAACTACAATGCTGAATGATTGTACTCTAAAGGGCAACTACAGCGAGAGCACAAATTCACACACATTATTTGCATACATATTTGAACATATAGAATAAGTGTCTTTCAGGGCTGTTTTTGATGTTTTGTTTGTTACCTGTGTCTTAATTCTTAAACGTGTCAGCTGGCGCAGTGTGCCACATCAGCTTATAAGTAGCTTAACTAAAACCGCATGCTCTTAAATGAAGTTATTGCAAGTGAATGATTAATATTCTCTCTAAATGCCTGGCTAGATGAGACAACATGATATTTTTTCATAAAACATTTTAAATGGCCTTGCTTAATCATTGTGGTGGAGCTTTTAATTTACCTGCCCGCCCTTTAATGGACATTAAGTTCTTGCTGACTTGTGGCCATTTTGTACAAAATGCAATAGTCACCCAGGGATCATTTATTTTCATTGAAAGGCCGGAGGGGAGGCACAGGCAGTCTGGCTGGCAGAGCATCAAGTGAGTTCAGTCAGGTGAAACTGTCATGTCTGTACTCTCTTTCTCTCTCTCTCTCTCTCTCTGAGTTAAAGTGTAGTGAAGTTTGGTTTCCATGCTTAGTTTCATGAGTTTCAGCACACAGTTTACCAGTCAGTGGATGTGATTATGAAAAACAAACAAACAAACAAAAAAAAAAACATGATGCTTCACAGATTGAAGCTCCTCATCAGATGCATCTTAACAGATTCACCATGCTCCTGTGTAGATGTCAGAACACAGTATGGCATAAGAAAGCCCCCTTTAGAGTCCCAATAATAAGTGTGATTTGCAATAATAATAGCACTGCTTGCCTCAGAAAATCTGCTGGGCAACTGGACAGCTGGTACTGTCAAGGCCAGAGAGAACATTTGGCCAAAAATGTGTCATTGCAGGTTTAAAGATTGGATTGGAAAAGCAAATCTCTATCCAGTTGACAGCAGAGGTTCCCAAACCTCCTATTTGAGTAGATAATTATGAATCCTAACTCTATCGGCAGGTCAGGTCTGAGCTACCTTACACTTTACCACTTCCATCCTTTCACACTTTGTTGCTTTGCTAGTCCTGTAAGGTTTCTCCCACTCAATAGTTGCATATTGTGAATTCCGAAGTCATAATTGGCCACACATACACGAATGTGTGCCACACCAGGGCAGTCAGGGAAGAGCATATAAGCTTCAGTACTGCTGATCTATATGATTGTGCAAAGATCTGCAACTAATTGTGCATCCCTGTTTAGATAATGACTTATTAAGCCCCGTTGTATGCAAAGCTATGTCTCTTGACTAGTTTGAGTTCAGGCAAAATTATGCTGACACTTCTTATTCCCTATTGCTTTGACACGTCTCTTGCCTTTTTGTTTAGGATTCATCCCCTGCTTATCCTGAATAATTCCTCATTTCTGCAGTGATTCCACAGTTCAGCGTATTTTGTAGCTATTTCAAAAAATGATTATGCAAGCTTTCTTTACAAATTGGTATTATTCTGGCTGTAGTTGTCCTTTCGGTTCGCACATACTCATACTGGGTCATGTTCCTGCTTCCAGCATCGTTCAGGTTGATTAAGCATTCGGTACATGTTGACAGATTGTCTGCGCCACCCACACGCGAACACATTATGAAGCTTATGAAGCTTAACCACGTGCAGTGCTCGTTGAAACTGTGCTTTTTTTAAAACTTAATTTTAGGTACTCATAAATTCCCCAGCCCTTTTTATGTAAAAGCCTTGACCTTTAAGTGTCTTTGAATATAAAGTGCAATTACAGACTCATTATGGCGTACAGACTGCCAAGGTTATTAGCAGTGATTGGGTTAGGACCATGGATAGTTTGTTCTGGACAGAGTGAGCTACAAATACTATGTATACTAATGCTATATAGTTTGCTTTATGGTTAAACCTGATCAAAAGCGTGAGGAGGCCATAGCAGATACAGCTATATTTTAATACTATAACTCCTGTTTTTCTTTCAATTATAGAAGCCTCTCAAAATAACCAGTTTTTCAGTTTCCAACAGTTCAATTACAGCCTATGGTTTCTATTATATTCCATTTTTTTAATGAGAATTCCATGTGCGATTTCCAGCATTTGAAAGAGAAACTAGTGAGTCCATGAATAGCACATTGCAACTATCCATTCAGTTGGTTAAGCTAAAGTATTATTAAGGGAAGTGCCAATTTTCACCCGAATGGGCAGAGCAAACAACATTTGTCAGACACATGAGGCGCAGATGTTTGAAATGGTCTGATAAGTGATCGCTTCCTTTTTACTGGAACTCTGTGAATGGAGGAAAAATAAAAGGGAGTGTCTCAGATGAATAGCTTATGGATTATACTTGAATTCTTGTGCATTAAAAATGGCTGTATTCATTATGATGATAACATATTCACATTTGCAATCTATCTGCCAGACCTGTTGTCACATTTTGGATGCACCAGAGTCTGTTTGACGGAATAGAGACGGTATGAGAGAAGAATTGTAAAACCGCGCACCTCCTTTTCTCTGCCCTACTGCTTCTCGCTGTGTGGGGTGGGAAAAGGGAAACAAGCGCTGCACCCAATTCTCTGAAATGTTGAGAGAATTTCTCACTTTTTTCTCTCAGTTGTTAATTTTTCAGTCGAGTTGAAGGGGGGGAAGTGTTGGCACTGCAGGGAAGGTGGAGAAGCTTGAAAAATATGCAGCTGCTGAATCTAAGCCTATTTGTACAATGCGATAATCATATGGCTTGTCTCATACTGTACCTTGATAGGTGCAGTGTTTAATGTATGTGTCGAAGTACACTAATAAGTAAGCAAGATATTTTTTTGAAATGACATCCACAGACAACCACTGCAAAATTAGAAATCCTGTTTTCAATTGAGTATATGTCAAAAAAGCTTAGCAAATGATCACATTTGGTTTCATTTATATCTTCTAAACTTTTTTAGAATCAGGCTTCTGTGATGCTGCTATAGCATCGTTGATATAATGATGTTTGAAGCTGTGGTCTGCTCTGGTACTGATGTATTGTGTTGCATTTTAATGGAAAGCTTTTTTAAATTTTCCATTTTTCTATGGCTATGAAAGTTTCATGAAAATGCAATGTATTGGATTGCATTACATTCTATAGGGATTTCTATTTTCTGCATTTCTACAAACATTACATTGCTTCCTAAGATTATTTTTATTTTTCTTTCCCCCCTGGGAGTAGAAGCTGTTCAGCACGTAGCCTAATTGTGTTGCTATGCTGAGTGATTGAGAAGACTCTTCAGTTTAAGCGTCTGCCATTGCTGTGCTTGCTAGGACAAATAAGGATTTCCCTCCTGACTCCACTCGCATCACTTCAGAGGTTTTCAGAGAGTTGCCCTTGTTTTGTTTCCATGCACCTTGTCACCTTCTCTTATCCCTTTCTATTCTCTAGTGGATGGATTCTGCTCCTGAAGTGCATGTTATGAGAACACAAACCAGATATATAGATGTATGTGTGTGTGTGTGTGTGTGTGTGTACACACACACACACACACACACACACACACACACATATATATATATATATATGTGTGTGTGTGTGTGTGTATAAAATAAAAAGATGTTGGTGTTGCTCTTTTCTTGCTGCTCTGTCAATCTGCTCTCAGGCTGTTCCTGCATTCCTGTGAAAACAATATGCCACATTAGTCCACTGTAGCTGTAAGCAACTATCAAAATTAAATGAAATTTTTAAATGCCTGCGTGATGCATTTTGTGCCAAATTAGCCTAAGAAAAATGGGCTACGATCAATTTTTCATTAGCAATACATCCGTTTATTTGGGATTTCTGGGTTGTTGTTTTTTTTTTAAGATTGTTCTTAGTTCTTGGATATTTTGCACCAGAAACCATGACATTGGTCTTTCAGATGTTGAGAACCTGAAATAGATGAGATTAATGAAGTTTCTATCAATGCATGGCTAAGCATGACAAGACAGCAAAGCTATACGCATTAATCTTTTAAGACCCTTCCACTGTCATCCCAGGGAAAAAGCCTAAAGATGACTTTAGCTTCCTGAACTGTCACTGTTGGAAGGATGTTTTTAAGCTTTGTACTGACATGAAGGGACGGGATAGACTGTCATCCTTGTTTCTGTTAGTTCTTTTTCAATCCCCCACCATCCTCCTCCGTTTCTGGAGATTTCCTGCGACCCCTCTCTTTCTCCTAACCCTTCTCAGAATCCAAATAGGTGAAAATAAATGTAGCTTTAACTTTCACTGACCTCAAAATAGGATCTGTCGCAAGGGTGGAGAACCTTTTTCCTATCAAGGTCCATTTCAGGATTTATAACATCCTTCGACTGAATTATTGATCACGCATATCACACTAACCTCTGCGATGGCTAGAACTGCTTCTCTTTGGCTTGGCATTTTCCAGGTTTGGGTTAGTCAGTCTTGAGTGGAACTGAGTCTGTGCAAGAGTCAGAAAGTAACTGCTCACAGTAGTAGGTTGTCCCAAGCAGAGAGGCAAACTTCAGTGCATGATGGGAAAATTCTCTGGATATATGTACAGGTTATAGAACTAGAGCAGAGAGCTTGTTGTACCTAACTTTGAGCTTGTTGTTGCTTTACAGCTCAATGATTTCTTGTCATTGAGGCACATCAACTGGTTCCACAAGAAATGATGTAGCACATATCTTCATCTTTTTGTTTACTTTTCTGGTCCTGAAACCTCATACCTCATGCCTTAAAGAGTTTTGAACAGTTTTACTTTATCTGCTGCTAGCACCTCTGCATGTCTTTCACAAATTCTCCGTCTGAATGAGGTTTCAACTTTTCAGCAATTACTTACTCACCACAAAACTTTACTGCATAACATCTTGTTTGGCTGCTTGTTTGGCACTCAAACTCCATCAGAGAGCACATTTGTCCTTGCAACTCATCCAGTTTGGCAGGTTTCAAGCTGTAAGGAAGTTCAGGAGGCATTTTTCATCATTGCAAGTGCGTATCCACAAACTAGGTTGAAAGAAATTTTTGTGCATATTTATGAATTTCCTCGTGGACCAGATCAAACTGTCTCGTGGGCCGCATACAGGCGGTCCTGATTGTTGGAAGAAAATATGTAAAATGGCCAAGGCTGTAAGAGCAAAATGCTCTATCGTGAAAACATGAGAAGTTGCTGCAGTTTGAACTAATTGCAGGTCTTGCTTTTCCATTAATTAGAGTATGAAGACAAAAACTTTTCTGCACCATAACCATACATATCAAGTGCTGATTGAGTTGAATTAGTACTATGAATGTGCCATCCAACTTCTAATGTGATTATACTGGAAATGTAAGATCAAGTATTGTTTTTTTTTTATCAAACCCAAAGATAAAGAGCTTTTATCCTCTCTAATTTCTGACTTCAAACTTCACCTGTGGTGAGTGCTTTATATTTGAACTGTTTGATGAAAAACAGATTAAATTTGAGCCTTTTGTGATCATTTTAATTCCTCCTAATTTAAGGCTTCTGAACGGCACACCCTGTAAGAGATAAGCAGTATATATCATAATTTATCATTTGCTGTGAGGTTTTATATCCAGTTCATACTCCTATAGTTGAAACTCATCTCAGGCTCTGTGTTGTGGTGGTGATAGCATCATGCGTATCAAATTACTGTGACATTTGTGAATCATTAAACGAAGGCTTTTTAAACATAGTTTATTATGGACAAAACTGTTTTTATCCTTGTATCTGAAGGTTCATCTTAAGTCTTATCTTATTCATCTGAAGTTCTTTAGTAATTTTTATTAGGAATTAGTAAAGAAAAAAAGTGATGAACATTAAACAGACCTAAAATATACCCATAATTGGCGTCATTAATAGGCATTTGACAGGTTAATAGTTTGTGAAATATTCTGTGAGGTTTAATGAATGATTTTTGCATTGGTCAGTGCTGAGCTGCAGTAATGTCACAGATATCTTCAAACATGCCACAGATGCAGCTAGAGATTTGGTCTCTGGTGTGTTTGGGAAGAGCAGAACTTTTATGTGGGATGCTGTAGCTGTTGTCTTCTTTGTTTCGTTCCGGCAGCCACCAACACTCCTTTGTGGTTTGGACAACCCACTCTCTCCTCGCTGCCTGTCCGACTTACCACCTGACGGGGTAAATGTACCAGTACATTGCCTGTGCCGTGTGTCAGTGTGACTGTGATCACTGTTCAAGCCCTGCCAGTTAATCAGCATTTAGTGGTGTTGTTCACAAATTCCTGCTATACTTGATCCATGATCATCTCCTTGTTACTTGTTGTACTTTATTACCAATCCCATCCTCTCTCATCATCATTTTAAAAATGATACTTTATTTAAGTAGTTATCATCAAGATTTATAAGTAATAGACCTTAAGCATGTGCTGCCTAGATCATATAGTTGTACCTACTCTTCCTTACCTCCTATGATAGCAGACATCTGTGTTGTTGTGCTTATTTTGTCTTCCTTGTTAATTCATCTTCATTGGTCTTCCTACCTGCTCCTCAGATCTTCTGCAGCATGTGAAAGGAATGACAATAAGATGCCATGTGATCTTCTCTTAATTTTTATCCATCACATATTCCAAATGTCTTTGGCCTAATTGTTAAAAAAGACTGCAGTTGACTGTTAGTCGACTGAAGTCTTTGTGTGTTCAAGTGCAAAGATGTGAGGCAACAGGAGGTGACCTAAAACATTTGATCAGTCTGACTTTGTTGGGTTTGAGGTTAGCTCGGAGTATCAGAGGCCTAAAGTGAAGTGTCTTTGTGAAGACAGGAGAAGGGACGTTTTCATCTCACAATTCAGTAGATAAAGTGGCCGTGTAACTTTTTCTTTGACTTTCTTTCAGTAAACATGTCAAACCCTACCACTCTCTGTTTTAGAACAAAGTAATAACTTTGTTTCTTCACAATCCAAAAGCACAACACTAACAGCTATGATGTGGAAATGCCAATGAAAGCGTTGTTTTTCTAAGTTATAGAGACATGGTTACCCAGTTATGTGTCCCCTTTGATCGCTGTTGCTGTTCATCTCATGGCTGAATGATAGAGATCTGCATTTATGTAGAACTAGCATAAATCCTTAAAATCATTATCCGGGCACAGAGTATTGATTCAGCCATTAGTCCAATCTTTATAGCCAAATTTGTGTCTAGATGTGTCTTATTGTAATGACACTAATTTAACATCAAATTGCCTCAGTCCATTTTGTATTTTGAAAAAGAATCTTGCACACTTTCTCTTTCTCATTACCATATTTAGATTATTTCAAATTAATATCAAATTGCTGACATTTCTCTCCAATCAGATGTGTCATGCTGTGCTACCTTCACTTGTTACAAATGTTTGTTGTTTTTTTTCCTTTATAAGAACTATACATTGACCTGTGTCAGGTGCAGTGTAGTTGTAATGTTCATATATTGGGTCTGATAAGTGGGCAAAACATGTTTATGAGAACTTTTTAGAGACATTTTCAGGTCTTTGTTGTTGGCATGCATGTCCTTCTGCACCTGAAAATAACATTACATGTACACATCTTCACATTTGTCCTTTTTTAGTGCAACCGTCAGTTGGAATGAGGAAAAGGATTGTTTTCAGTGGAAGTAAAAGATTATCAGCCTTAAATGTTAATTTCAAATGTGAGAAAGAAGTATTGCTTTAACAATAGCCTGCCAAACACTATATTAGCATCTGAAAGCTATGTTTTATTTAGAAATGTTGAATAATGTCCCCTCAAAGCACAGGAGAAATTTGCTTACAAATGGTTAAACCACTCTCCTAAGCACAAAAAGAATCAAGTGTTCATCCATGCAAGGACTTAGAGTTGCTTCATTATATAAATAGTCCACCCAAAAAGCATTAGTCTTCTACATCTGACAAGCACTGCCTGCTCATGGGCCTGTTTGAAGACGCACATTTACTGCCATGCTGAGCCAGACATTTTTGTAAAAGAATATTTTATCAAAACCAGGCCAATCTTCATCTGAAAATGAACAGCTTTTAAGGCTCAGATGCCACATTCATTTACTGTATATTGCATGGAAACTGGTTGTAATATTTTAAGCTTCATTTTCATTCACTGTGTGTGATTTGCAGATATTTGTTGGCCATTGTTTTGCGTTGCCCTTCTGTCCGTAAATCACCTCTTACTAAAAACAGAGCAGGTTAAGACACTTTCTAACACAAACCACCCCCATTATTATCAGTCACAAGCCATCCCTTGTGGTGTTACATTAACTTCATCATCTTTTTTACAAAAATACCTACCTCAACTCTTGCTTCTCTGGAAATGCTGGGTTGTTTCATCATCTTTTGCTTAACAAATTGGACTCTCAACACCAAGGCCAGCTGCTCTCACTTTTGAAAGAAGGTACAATGGAGCTTGGCATCAAAGTCAAAGCAGTACAATCAACATTGTTTGCTTTTGATATAACCTTAAGAGACAGTTATGCTGTTTGTCATGGATGACAAATGTGTTGATTTTGTTGATCTGCAGACTGTTATAATTTGTTACCCAAATGAGCTTCATTCTCTAGTGTCAATTTTGGCAGCACAAAATGTACCCATATCCCCAGAGTATTCCCTTTGGGGCCCTGAGTCACTCTTGCCATCTTTCCACGTTCATTCTCTGTGGAGCAGTTAAGGACTTTACATTACATCTCAGTCAGACTGTCCTAGAGCATGAGAATAGCAGAAGAATTGGACTATACAGATGAGAAACCCTAATATATCATGTTCCCACAGAGCAGATTTTGTCCTTAGGCAGTTACACAGTCAACAAACAGAGTTGTGTTATAGTGTAGAATCTCTGGATTTTAAATCAGTAGCATTTTGACACAAAACTTTCATTTACCTCAGTCATCGTTAGCAGTGTCTCTGAAGTTTTTCTCCCAGAGTGCTGAAAACTGAGAAGTAATGTGCGTGCATGTATTGTGCTTTTATATTTTTACCACAGTTTTTCTGAAAACGAATGATCTTTTTTGATTCTGTGCAGCTCATTTACAATTTCTTTAATTTCATGTCCTCATTTAACTCAGCTATGTAATGTATTGTGTCTTTGAATGGTTTATTCCACACCTATTTGTGTCCTGCTTGAATCAAAAACACTGAGTGTCACTACATGTAAAAAGAGATAAACGAGTATTATAGCCTGTTTCTCAATAAGCCTCCACAATAACTTCAGCTTTAACACAATACAAAAATATCCTAGTAGAGCATCAACTTGAATGGGGTAATTTCACTTTCACCTTCTTACTTATTTTTGGAGATACTTTGGATTAATGGTACTTCTCTGTGATGCACTTTTTTGATGCCTTGGGTCCTAAAGCCTTACCGGTGGCCCCTACGGCCCATAATTTTAATTATAAAGTACAATACAGATGTGTTGGATGGAGCAAATGAAGTGTAAAAATGCAAAGCTGCTCCTGGGTATGGTGAAAGAGGAAAGGCCACAAGGTCATTAAAAGCTGGACAGCTAAGCCATTTGCTCAAAAATGGAAGCAGTTCATTATCCAAGGGGCATGAATGTGCTGGTCAGTACATTTTATTGGGAAATTTTGATATTTGATATTACAGAGGGATATGGCTGCATTTATATACAGCTTTCATCCAGAGCATTTTACAATTTGCTTCTCATTCACACGACACACACAAACCCACTGATGGCAACACAGCTGCCTAAATGGAAATGGTCAATTGTGGCACTAAACTAAAGGTCAGGGTCTCACTGAAATACCACAATTCATTGTGTGCGCACAATGGATATTCACAAATTTCATGGAGATCCAGCAAATAACTTTTGACCTGACTGTGGCGCTAGATTAAAGGTCAGAGAGTCACAGATATTACTGGAAATGGTCATCTTCAGACAAACAGACCAACTAACATCACCATTTATAGCCCCTGCTGGCGCTGTTGCAACACAGTCAGTGTTTTTAAAGTTAAAGTTTGTGTGTTCCTTCTTCATTAGCTCAGAATGTGTTGCTCACTCATATTGAATGCACATTGGCTTAACATGTCTGCTGATGTAAAGCAGTTACTGTAGTTTTTATTGAGAGTTAGCCTTGGGTATTTCTCAATTTACAACACATTTGACTTCTAAATAAGATAAGATGAAACTTTAGTGATCCCATGCCGGGGAAATTTAAGATGTTACAGCCAGCAAGTATTTAAAAATAGACAAACACAGTGGCATAGAAGAAATGAACTGAGTATAGATAAGAGTCATATTCATTGCTGATGTTATGGAAAAAAATGTGCGACAGCTAATGTTATCTAATTTATCCTGAGCTCTGATTTTAAAGGTGTTAACTAATACAAATGCCTCAGGGATTTTTTTTTTTAAGTCTGCTAATTATATTTAAGACCACTGAGTGACTGTGGTAGAGCAGCAGAGTTCAGTCCCTTACCCAAAGGCACGTAGAGAAGGGTGAAATATGCTTTTGTCTCTTCCCTTGCCACATTTTTCCCCAGCTGCTCCAGCCTCGCAGACCAGCAACTTTTAGGTGACAATTTGTCCAACAATTAGGCTACCACCACCCAATATGTATGTTCTAAAGTGCTGTCACTTCTCTGTCCTACTTTCCATAAGCTAAAATTAGACAGAAACACGTGTTTTTGCTACTCTTTTTGAAGTAAAAACTTCTTTCCTTTTTCCTAATAGATCCCTCGTGGAGGACGACGACGCTCACATGAAAGTTGCTCTGGGCTATGGTGATATGGGCATCTCTGCTCATCTTCAGGCATCAAAGACAGGAAACACTCGATTTTTCACAAGCAACACGCACAGCTCAGTGGTTCTTCAGGTGAGGGTTCAGACACGTAGCATGAATATGAAGAAGTGTAAATAATGGATGCTGTAGAGTTCTATCCATGACGTAGTGCTGATTGCAGGCTGGGAATGATTCAGGTTTCTTATCACTGTCGAAATGAGATAAAGCTCTATCCAAGTTAATCTATACCTACCGCAAGACAACATACTGGAAAACTTGTCCTTATTGAATTTCTTTGCAGTTGAAAAGCTACCTCCACACTTCAAAATCAAAACTTTGTCAAAAGGAATTACAGGATACAGTTTAATAGCTCACATAATGTTCCAATGATTAACCAAAAGCATTTGGGATTTGGTTTCTGCATAATTTGAAATGAAGAGTGAGCACAACAAGAATATTATGAAACTGCTGATCGAGAATGGAACAGAAAAGCCTTGATATGAGTTGTTGAAGTGACCTACTTTCTTCCCAAACAGTTGAAGCACATAGTATCATATTGATAAAGAACAAACCACTCTCTCCTTGAAGTGTAGTCACACTTTGTCCCATCGTCTCACAAAAAAACAAGAATATGGCTCCAATGTACCAGAGAGCTGAATAATCTATCAAAATTCCACCATTAAGGAGAAGCAGAAACTGAAACACTTGATAATGAAAATCAATTAAAATTTATTTTGCATTCTTTAATATGTTAAATAGATATATTACAATAAAGTTGGAATCAGCATCAGGAATTATTAAGGTGTTTAAAAGATGTAATGGGTTTCAGCTTACATAACAACACTGTATTACAGCTCGAATTTCCAGTGTGCACTCAGTGGCTGTTTTGCATGTCACCACCGATTTGCAGAAAGTTAAAATCAACCTAAAGTTGTTGGAGTGGGTGTCGGTGTTGCGCTTTTTGCTGCTGCCACAGCAATGGCTGCCCTTCGTCACTGGCTCTCATTGAAAATGAATGGCTGTTGGCAGCTTTTGCAGCGCATTAATCTTTTGGTGTCAGAGCGCAGTAAGGGAATGATAATGATTTTTCTAGGCCATCTGATCTTGCACTCTGTAGCCACTGTTAGTTAGTAGACTCACTAGTCTCGGTTGGTGCATTTGGGAGCAGCCCACCTAAAACTCGCCCACTGATTATTCCAGGACTTTAGTGAGTTGTTGCATGTATTGCATGTTTTCTTGGTTGCATGCCATTCGTGCTTCCTGCTATGATGTAAGCCATGGTAAGACAATGAAATCAGGTGTGCAGATAAGTGAGCACATGTATGAAGAATATGGTATGAGTACAGTATGTTTGAGGGAAACAAAAACACGACTGTACGTGGGTAAAGATGGGATTATTTGTTTTAAATATCAACAGTTTCCCTGAAGAGACTAAGCGGTGTACAAGTCCCTATTGTGCTGTCATGCCAACAAGGGGACAATATGCTGTCACTGTAGCTCCAAACATATAATTCCGAACCAGTTATGAGCAAGACAGTGAAGAGTACAAGCCCTATCAGTGAGACAGCCCAAGCAGACCAGAAGTGCTGTCACAAACATTTTGGGTCCCTGAGCTCACGTCTGACACACCATGGCTAAACATATTTTGATTGATCCTTGCTGAAATGTTGAAGTTCAAGTTTGTGATCGGACAGGAAATGCAGCTAGTCTCAAACACAGTGGCTTAGACAGCGGAGGATGACTCCTCTCTGGTAAAACCACAGCATAGGTCAGGTCTCAGTCACATGTGTCCCTCACTGTTATCCTCTTCTGTTAGGGATTTGACCAGCTGAGGATAGAAGGTTTATTATGTGACGTCACACTGGTGGCTGGGGACGGCGACGAGGCTTTCCCTGTACACCGCGCCATGATGGCCTCCTCCTCCGACTATTTTAAAGCCATGTTCACAGGTGAGTGTACAAAGCCTGACCAGAAACATCTACTAAACAGTGCGTTAACCATTTTACTGGCCCCAGCTACACTGATGTTCTTTTTTGTTTCTTCTTGTTGCTATGATGCAAGCATTGATTGCTTTATATCTTCTTTCCTCTAGCAAAGCATCTTTTTTAACTAATGAACATTTTGCAATCATGTCACTGTCCTTTTGCCTCTTAAGAAATTACACAAATTGACCTTGTGCCCACATACCTCCAGTATTGTGTGTGTATATTCATAAAGTGTTCCATGTTATAAAACCAGCCTTATCATTGTTGTGCATTCATGTCCATGGTCCTTTGTACTTGCAATGACTGTAAATGTGATTTATTAGCTTGTTTTCCTCTCCTTGCTGCACTGTATGCAGAGGCGGAAGAACCTTGACTACACTTAAAGACCTGCAGTGTTTAAAGGATATTTTCAGGAATAGCAGATAAACTGTAGCTCATTTTTAGACACAAGACACATGTCGGCATACAAAAGGTAATTCAGCTGAGAATTGTGATGTACCAGGTTTAATGCAGTTTTTTAAAGTTAAACCCAAGGAAAACTAGTGACACAGATGTTGTTAATAAAAGTGACCTTACTGCTTTGATTTGACCCGTTTAAGCTGTAGCCTGCTTCAATTAAGCTGTTTATTTTTCATGACTAAAGCTTTGATTAGCAATTTATCACCCTATTTATTTACACTACATTGTACATAAAGAGCAGTGAAAGGAATGAAAATGAAAATTTTGGAACAGTTGGTGGGGTTAGTTTAGGTTTATATCATGATAGTAGTAGAAGTTTGAAGATTTGTCATTTAAAGTTCCTGATTAAGATGAAGAAGGTGCTGCAATGAAAACAGAAGAGCTTGTTGAAGTAGGAGTAAGGGGAAACTGGACTTAGAGTGTGGGATAGCTCATTAGTGATAAGGGAGCTGTGTGAACATAGATGCTGAGCAATGGGATTTTGGCTAAGACCTTCAATCCTGTCTCTGAACATAAGTCCTTTGACACAAAAAACAATTAATTGACATTTACCCTGGAGGGAAAATGTATCTAAATTAAATAATGTATTTTTATTTCCAGCTTAATTGAATTTGTTCCATTATGTAAGCTTTATTCTTCCAAGTTCTTTCAAAAAAATCAAATCAATGTGGCTGCTCACAGACCTGTCAGTCAAATAAGATTACGCATCAGTTAAACCACGTGTAAGCACCCACTGTTTCTTTATCCCCTGACTCTCTCCTGATGCAGGTGGAATGAAAGAACAGGACTTAATGTGCATCAAGCTTCACGGAGTCAACCGAATAGGCCTGAAGAAAATCATCGACTTTATCTACACAGCCAAGTTGTCACTCAACATGGAGAATCTGCAAGACACACTTGAAGCAGCCAGCTTCTTACAAATCCTTCCTGTGTTGGACTTCTGCAAGGTTTTTCTTATATCTGGGGTAAGCAAGCACACCAGCCGTGCACTGTCCACTCGACAGTGCACAGCTTCCTGCTAGTCTTCACCACTCGTACATTTTCTGTTCACTGGCTGAAATAACTGGATATTATATTATCATTTCAAAAATAATTTCAAATAAAAGCTGTGGTTTATTCTAATAATTCATTTCCCAAAATATTTTGGCTTTTAAACTTCAAGTCCCATGAGAGTACCTTCGGGTTAGAGGAGGAGGCAAGCACAAACATACAGTCGCATTTCAATAAGGGCTTTGTGCGTGCAGCCTATTTCTTGTTGTTATTATTAAGTAGAAACTGTCAGTCAGAAGAAATAATCTTTGATAATAATTTGAACTTGGTGGAATAAGTACTCCGAAAACCTGAAGGTACTCTTTTTGCTAAACATAGTCAATCTGCTTTGCAAGAAGGGCACCAGGTAAAATGCTACAGATGCTCTATTAGAAAATTGTAACAGTCAGTGTGTATAAACATTTCTTTCTTTAGTAGGAAAGTCTATATAATCAGTTATTTCAATGAACATGCACTTTGGTGTGTCTAAAGGTTTGTATATGGGCTGCTGAAATGTAACAAACTAATTTGTGTTGATGCAAACCAAGGCTGCAATTAATCATTGCTTTCTTTATTGATTAATTAATGATTTTCCTTCATGAATAATTCCTAGAACCCATATTGATAACTTAAAATTCCATATTTATCTTGCCAACAGTTGAAAAACTAAAAGGTATGTTTACAGTTACATAAAGCAGCCAGTACTTTGCTACATATATTTAGTGTAATAGGTGTAGACTGTATGTTACTTGGCTATAATTGCCTAATCCTTCAGTACTAAATCACTGATATTTTATAGTTAGGAATCACTGTGTGTAAGGAGGTGAGTCACTCTGTACAAGTTTCGAAGATCCAGTCATTCATGTCCTCAGATGTGTCGTTCGTCTTTGTTGCAGCTTTTTACGATTTTGATTTCCTCTTCCCTGCAGGTGTCTCTTGATAACTGTGTAGAGGTGGGGCGCATTGCCAACACGTATAACCTCACAGAGGTGGATAAATATGTCAACAATTTCATCCTGAAGAACTTCCCGTCGCTGCTGGGCACGGGAGAGTTTGTCAAGCTACCATTTGAACGGTTGGCTTTTGTACTGTCCAGCAACAGCTTGAAACACTGCACTGAGTTGGACCTGTTCAAGGCAGCTTGCCGCTGGCTACGCTACGAAGACGGTCGTATGGACTATGCCCCAAAGCTCATGAAGAACATCCGCTTTCCCCTCATGAACCCGCAGGAGCTCATCAATCACGTGCAGACAGTGGACTTTATGCGCACGGACAACACCTGTGTCAACCTTCTCCTGGAGGCTAGTAACTACCAAATGATGCCCTACATGCAACCAGTTATGCAGTCAGAACGGACAGCCATCCGCTCAGACAGTGCCCACCTGGTCACCCTGGGTGGTGTTCTGCGCCAGCAGCTAGTTGTAAGTAAGGAGCTGCGTCTTTTTGATGAGAAGGCTCATGAGTGGAAGGCGCTGGCTCCTATGGATGCACCCCGCTACCAACACGGCATTGCAGTCATCGGCAACTTTCTCTACGTGGTGGGTGGCCAAAGTAACTACGACACCAAAGGCAAGACAGCGGTGGACACCGTATTCCGGTACGACCCTCGCTACAACAAGTGGATGCAGGTGGCATGCCTTAATGAGAAACGTACGTTCTTCCACCTCAGTGCACTCAAGGGACACCTCTATGCTGTCGGTGGAAGGAATGCTGCCGGGGAGCTCGGTGAGTCTATTTCCCTACTTGATTCATCTTTCCTTTTTTAAGCAACAACAGAAGCCTTTTAATTAATATTGTATGAGATTATACACCTAAATATCAAGGAGCAGTAGGAGAAAGAATGTGCAGTTTAATAAGGCTGCAAGCACACTGACGCTGGTAATCAAGTGTTGTGCCAACACGTCATTTGCTGTTTCAACATGTCGCGTGCATAATCTCTGTGTAATTTCATTGAATTGAGGGTGTACCCATTATCCACAACACCTCTACGATCTAATGTAATCCAGTACAGAGACACATGCACAAGCCTTTGTAATGTTTAGCATTGTTTTGTCATTTTGAGGGTGTATTTTGGTGAGGTGGTGGTTCTAGTTTCTGTTTTTTTTTTTCACCTCATAATAAAGTACAGTCCAATACAACACAGCCACAACCTGCACCCTGAAGTATTCCTGTTGAGATTAACCATTTACTTTTAGGTCCTGAGACTCAGCTGAAGCTGGGACAGGAACCGTACCAGCAGCGAGGATTAAGTGAATGGTTGAATACATTTTGTCAGTGGAATATTCAGTGATTATAAAGCGGTCATGTCATATCACCTCTTGTCAGTAATCTAATGAGTTTCTTCATTTAACATTATTTGTTCACCCCTCTGGTAGAAACAATTCCATGAACTGATATATTTCTATCCATTCGTTGTAGTTTGGTTGTTGATGCTGAGTAACCAACCTGGAATCTCCGCAGCTGTAACTGTGGACCACAGAGAGGTGCCACCCAATACTTAAATTCAGCTCTGTAACTGCAGCAGACAGAGAGAGGCCACTGTGTGAGCAGTCTTCTCTTCTGGGTTATAATTAGACCAAAGAACACGGCCTCGGTTCACTGCCCATCTACACAACTGCCTTTTCTGCTTCACGTTCCACTGCTCTTTCATTGCATGTGGTTTAGCCTTGATGTGCCCAGCCCTTGTATTATATTTGTTTACTCTGGTTAGGTCACATGGGTGTGGTTTTATTGTTACGTCTGAAATGCCCAAATTATAAATGAAAAGCAGAACAAACGTCAACAGGGATATTTATAGGAGGAAGCTTTCGATCATGAATGGTAGACTTTGTTTTTTTGGTTACGTAATCTGACTCCATTTCTCAGTCGTCTTGGTTTTGATCTTCTTAGAAAACTGATTTCATTTTTAAGATGTCCATCCTCATTATGACATCTTACTTCAATATAGGTTTGTCAGACAAATCTCTCTTTCACTCAGGTCTTTTAGAAAAGTAATCACAACACTGTTTACTTTAGTCACACCAGTGAAAGAAAAAAAAAACATTGGTATTTTGTCACGCTATATTTCAAAGTCGGATTGTTAATTTTGCAGCATTATAACAATATATGAAATATTTGCACTTGCTCCAATAGGCTGTTAATATAGTATAGTATATAGAAAAATATAGTGTTAAAATGGGAGATTACTGGTACCAGTCACAATGTGCAGATCATGTAGAGTTAGATCCTCCTGACCCTCCATGTTGGGAGCCACTGCTCTCGGTGCTACATGGTAATTGTCACCAGATCTCACCAGCTGCGAGCTTGACCCATGGAGTGTACTATTAAATTCTGGTGACCCACCATCAGGGAGAGAAATGAATGCTAATTAGGAATGTGACCTTTTTAAGACGATCACAGGAAAATCTGATCTGGTTTTTCAATTTGAATTAGCATACCTGTAAATGAAATTGCTGAAGATATCAGACTCTGGTCTCTGTAGGTAAAGCAGCAGCATTCAGAGTTTATGCAGGTCAATTCATTGTTTATTAATTAAAAGATTTTTTAATATTAACACCTTTGTCAGTGCCTGCTCTGCATTCAGTTTAATATTGTGTGTTTTAGACCTGCTCACTTCACCTGTTGTCTTCTAATATATGTCTGTATTACTTCACTGAGCGGAGTTTGTGCACTGCTCAAGGTCACTTTGCTGATGGTTGTTGAGCAAGCAGAGTAAGGTATTCACTCATTTTCCCCTCTGAGATTTCCCAGCTGTCCCAGAGTTGTGGTCCTGATCTTACTGCTGTATTTTAGAACCATTTTTAAAGTCCATGATTTCACCACTGATTGAACCAAAGCTTCAAGGAAGTGTTCAGTCCACAACCTTGTTTTTCCATTGGCTGCACTCTGTGAAAATATTTTGTGCAATATGTCCACCCGGGTACCTCTTTATCCTGTTACATGCAGATGAAACTCAGCTGGAAAGACTACTTCGCTATTGCTCATGATGCTCCGGTAAAATATGCACTTAATGTTTAATACAAAGGTGCAAAAAAGTGCGAATCACACTCTTGTTTTAATCCTGAATTGTAACATTCCAGCTGGTTGTCCAACTTTCCCTTCGCCCAATCACAACCCTTTTCCAAGCACAGCATGAGCCCACAAGTTGATGGACCGCTGGCAGCTTCTTAAGGGGTTGCTCAGCCACCAATCACACACCCAGTGTCCCTATTCCGCATTCTCATAGATTTTGTGGAACCATCCTCAGGGGCCTTAAGATAAAGGATCTTCCAATCTCCTTATTTCCTGTGCAGTCAGTGCATTGAGTGCTGGTAGGGTTATGGGGATGTGTACTCTGTATTTAAATCCGTGTTTTAGCTCCCACGCTGAGAACCTCCAAGGCCTCATTTGCTGCTGTTTGTCCTCCTTAGTTATATCTTGACCTACTTTCTACTAATTCCTTCTTTTTCTTTTTTTTTCCCCTGTCGTCTTTTTCTTCAAGCTACTGTGGAGTGCTACAACCCAAGGACAAACGAATGGACGTATGTTGCCAAAATGAATGAGCCACATTATGGCCATGCTGGGACGGTGTATGGTGGTTATATGTATATTTCAGGTAAGTGGCTCTAGGGAGCTCAAGTGAGTTCATTTGTAATGAGCCCACATATAGAAGCATATGTAATGTTGCGTGGTGAGTTTAAAAGTAGATTTCCTGCCTTGCAGTCACACTTGAAATGAATTTCAGTGCATTGTGATTTTTAATTAGATCATTTTGTTTTCTTCCGAAATATTCAACGGCTTAATACGTCTTACAACATTCACGCCTTAAAATCTGTCCTGTGGTCACCTCATTTGATACCTTCCCTCCAAACTCCGATGCATGTATCATGCGTCGCTGTGAGTCACCGAGAGAAGGCTGTGTATGTCTTTTGTTCGTGTTCGACAGAAACATGATTCGGCTTGTGATTGACACAGTCATTAGCGGGCTGCAGGGGGAGTGGGATCAAAGTAGTGAATTCAGTATTATTCAAAATGGCTTCACCATGAATTTGGTTTTCAGATTTTTGACAAATACTACATCCAATATTTTCTATTTTTGGGAGATTTCAGTGAGTCATTATAATAGGATTTTTGACTGTATGCGAAGATTTGGATGTTTTGAACTTGCATCATATACAAAGTGTCTTTCATCTACACTGAGCGCGCAGGTGAAGTCAAAGTCTGAGGGTTCGGTGCTTATTGCAGACGCTGGACACTCATCTTGGGCCTTCAGGCAGTTACTACTCGCTCTTGAGGTGTCACCTCGATACTTGTTCACTTCATAGGATTGAAAACAAATCCTGCGTTATGGAGATGAGCCCTAGTTTCTCAGTGTGACTAATCCAGAGCGGTGCTACAAAGGAAGGGGAAGGGAGGGGTGGAAGGGAAATTGGGAAGGATGGAGCAAAGTAGAGGACTGAAGCCTGTGTAGGAGGTGTAACACTGAAGAGCCAGTGTTAATCCCTCCTGGCCGTGGGTACTGTCATCGTTCTACAACACATGAACATAAACAGTGCTCAGAAAACATGAAATAAAATCGCTGGAGATTTCCAGCAGTGCAGATTGTTTTTTTCCCGTAGTGACAGTTTATCATCCAGTTAGCGTACATGACAAGTTATCCCTAAACACATGCACTGTATATATAGGCTTCAAGAAATAAGATACACCAGTTGCGGTGTTTTGTAGATGTTTCAAATTGGATCATCATCATTGGATCAATTTTAGAAATTCGACCAGTGGAGCTCGATCAAGTGAAAATCTGTGAATGCACACCACCAAAGGAATAAACACCATCTGCTTGAGTAGTAAAACAGTTGCAAAAAACAAAGTCAGAATTTCAAGCACTGCATGTGAAGAAGTGGCACAATCGATGGGTAGTGGGGATGGATTTCCTCTCTGCAGCCTTTGTGAATTAATATACATTAACATGAATAACATTAACATCTTTGCAGTAGTCACATCTCGTACCTGCGAGCTGGGAGGCTTTGGCAAATGAAAATAAAACACTGAAACCCTCTTTAGTAGCAGTAGCATTAATCTTATTTACAATGTAAGGTGCTGACCAGCATGCACAGTGTTTTATTAGATACACTCCCTGATTTTGATCACTGTGCACACAGCCAGTTAATTTGATTTTATCATCCACAGATCTCATTATTCCTGCAACTCTGTCAATATTATGCAGTTATACACACAACACACCACCCACCATATCAGTTCCAGCTATCTTAAGAGTTTTCAGTTGCATGCTGTAAATTCCACAAGTGACATGACATGCATTTGCTTGTTTTTTTTTGGTAATTTTGTTTTTTTGTTGTTGTCTGTTCGGATTTTTATTATGTATGACTTTGTTAGAGTTCTGCAAGAACTGTCTTTGTGTGCATGCATGTGAAAAAGTTAACAGTGCATATAGCCCCCTTTTAATCTGATTTCATATTAATGAACTCTGACTTGCTGGAAACAGGCCAGAAACTAATAACTAACTTCATACATGATTACTGTCATTGTTTATATAAGCAAAAAGCAAAACTTCTATAACCTTATTAATTAGTTAGTACTTCACTTGGCAAGCGAAAGAACTGGGGCATATGTGGGACCACACAGACCACATGATTTGACAAGCCTAATATCACTGTGAAGCAAAGATGAAAGATAAATTTTCACTTTTAAAATAAATAAACTGAAATGATGAATAGCGTAATAGCCAGGTACTGCGCTAATCTGCCAGTAGCCAGCTGCTTTTCAGACTTCTGCCTCAGGCTGTACTCTGCAGCAGAGTATTTATTGCTCACCCTTTTTGATAATCTAATGGCCTCCTTTTGTGTTGGCTTCATGTTTCAGTGATGCACTCATTAGCAGGCCAATAGCCTGGTAAATTTCACTGCCACAGTGACACAGTGTCACGCTTTACACCAGCAGCAGCCAAAAACCACATGTGGGAGAAAAAGAAAATGGTGCAGCTGATCGAGCGGTTTAGGGAAACATGCATAACAGCCCGTATGAAAACTTTCTGTAATAGACTGATTTTAAATTCAAAAGGTACAGGTAAACGGGCATTACCCATTAGAGGAATTTTGTTGCGCCGAGGTCCCGCTGTAGCACCCACAGTCTCGGGGGTTAGAGCCTTGCTGTGCAAGGTGACCCATGCTGAAGTGCAGTTCTGTGTCCGTCTGTCACAGCAGATCAGGTCACATTCTCCGGCTGTGCTGCTGCGCTGTCTGAAGGTATTCTGTCAGCTGGATGAACCTGACAAATGCACTCAGCCCAGAGACCATCACAGCACAAGTGGTGTGGCAGAGTTCAGACATGAGTACTGAACCAGCACAGAGCCACATTGCCTCTGGTTCACCGTTCTAACATCTGTGTGAAGGTGGTCTTACAGCTCTGACCATTTTTTAGCTTTTTACTCAGTCATCTACCTGTACCGTCTGGGTAATTTATGACTTAACTTCACAAGTCGACAAATTATTGTGATGATTGTAAAGCATTTTGCAGTGATTTGTAGTCATTATAGCCTGACTGTTGGAGGATTTATTAGGCTGATGCTGATTTCAATTTTTTGGAGTCCCTTACTTTTTTTTTTTTTTTTTTTTTAATTCTGACATTTTACAGTTGAAAAATCAACCTGTCGGTGCTCTCTGGTGGACAAGCCATGTAATGGTGACATTGTTTCTTAATGATCTTAAACCTACTTCGGCATTTCTTTTAACATTTGTTGTTGTTTTTTTTTTAATTGTGATATCTTATATACATTGCTTTTTTTTAAAAAAAAAATGTATTGTTATACGTATGTGACTAGCTCATGTCAGTGCTTCGGTGCAGAGGAACAAGAGTTGGCAAATGTGACTGTTTTGTGAGCATTCCTGCAGGAATTAGCAGATTAGCTTTGTAGACAAGATGGACAGTCTTCAGGGACTGTATTTGTTTTTTTTGCCTTGAATTTTCCTTCAGGACATGTACTGGTTTAGTTTCATAACTTTAGGCTTAAGATTGCAAATTTGCAGAGAGTTCCATTAGTGTTAAGGTTGATACACAAACAGAGTAAGGACTGTCGCAGAAGCCAACTCGGTGCGGAAACGGAAGCTCATTAAATGTATTTGGACTAAAGCTGGTTTCTTACAGGAAGTGTTTCGTTGAAATAGCTTTGGTTCATAATTGGATTATTTAATGCAGGAAAGGATGGTGCTCTATAATCTCAGCCAGCATTCTCCCCAGTTGATCGTTGGAATGAAAAACGTAGTGTGGATGGCATGCACAGTACGTCCTGCTAACAGTCACACAATGCGTTGCGTTGACTTTAATAGACGTGAAGATTACCGCTGTGACTCAGCATTTGTCAGCGGTGACCCAGAATGACGATGATTCATAAGGGTCTGAAATTTCAATTTGATGCTCACTATAGAGTGCAAATGACTGGCTATTATTGTTTGATGTTCCCTGCAGGAACATCAAACCACAGGGTGGATGTAGTCGGTGGAGAAGCGCGGGTTACTGGATGTATCGTACCTGAATGGAGACAATAAATGAAAAGCACTGATGTGTTTAACTTGATCTGAAAAAAGAAGAGAGGAAAGTTGCATTCATAATCAGTAAAGAGCTGGCTTTATGTTAATACATTACTCCTTCAGAATAATGCATCACTCACGCTACAGCTTGGTGGTGTGTCAGTGTGCATCCTTGAGGGATTTGTCTGAGCAGGCATAGATCGTTAGTAGTTGATGTTTCTACTGGGGCTCAAGTCTGGACACTCTTTATCATGACGGGGTATTTTTGGAATATGCTGAGCTCCGTTTTCTCACCTCACCTCTGTGTCTACTTTCCATCTTCTCTTTGGGTCCCACTTGTGCCGGCCCTGACTCAACCAACCAAGCAGGTCACTGCTTTTACAAGGGGGCTCGGTTTTGTGTCTACATGGCTGAACAGGGAAATGTTTTTATGTGGCATATGTAGCAGACAATACCCCAGTCTTGCCTGTGCCGTCTATGGAAGAGCAAAAAACCTGCCTCTCTGAGACTGGCTCAATTTGGCAAAACCTTGTCCACTCTTAGTGTCTCACTAATAGCACTGATTAGACATTAGGATACTGGGATACTGATCAGACATCACTGTATCAGGGAAAGGCCAAAGCCCTTGTACTGAATCACAATAGCAGTAGGTCCTCTAGAGAGGCAAAGTAAGGACCTTACGTTGACTCCACCACTGTTCTCTTGTCAGGATTTTAATAACAGACTTGCCCCGTGGACGACTTGGATAAAGAAAATGGGTAGTGAGGCTATCTTTGGATTTGATCAGTTAAGGAGGTGCAGCATCACAGATCTGAGTCATGGCAGCTGAATAGACAGCTTAGACCTCAACAATAAAGCAAGCACACGATCACTGGGCAGCAGCAAAAGAGGGATTGTGCCTCTATTCGGCATGCTCTGCAAATCTTCACTGCATTTGCTCCTAGTCACTGTGCCGGGGGGGGGGCTGGGCTGGCTTCCACCCAAATGCATGCTGGGATTGTGTTCCTCTTTATTTTAAGCCTTCCCTGTAGACATGTCCTGTTTTTTTTTTTCCCCTCCCCACTTTCCCTCAGCTTTTTTGTGTCCCGGCGTCTACAGTCTGTTTGTGCATATCTGCATGAGCGTTTTGTAATGCTGTTCCTCTTTGTATGGCTGCTCATCATCAGCATTATGTAGGAAAGAGGCAGAACAATGTCACTCTAGTTTGTAGAATTACGGTTTCCCCTGTGTGCTGGTTGTTGAGTTTGAGTTGAGGCTGGAGAAATGGGGATTGAGAAAAGGTGAGATTTAAAACACACATTCCTGATTCCTGTTTTTTAGAACACTGTTGAAGCATATGTGACCATTCCTGGTGTTGTGGCTGGTCATGGCCTAGATAAATGTAGGTTGACATGGAGGAATGAGTCACAGATCGGTCTGATTGACAAGCCCACAAAGCTGTTTTCCTCCCCCAAATGATCAGTGACAAGACTAATTTGTGCTCTCTTTTGCTTCCTGCTGCAGGGGGAATCACTCACGACACTTTTCAGAAGGAACTGATGTGCTTTGACCCAGATGCAGATAAGTGGACTCAGAAAGCACCTATGACGACAGTGCGCGGCCTCCACTGCATGTGCACAGTGGGCGACCGTCTCTATGTGATTGGGGGCAATCACTTCCGGGGCACCAGCGACTACGATGACGTGCTGAGCTGTGAATACTACTCCCCCGCCCTCGACTTGTGGACACCTATTGCTGCCATGTTGCGAGGCCAGAGTGACGTTGGCGTGGCTGTGTTTGAGAATAAGATTTATGTGGTGGGCGGCTACTCATGGAACAATCGCTGCATGGTGGAAATAGTACAGAAGTACGACCCCGAGAAGGACGAATGGCACAAAGTGTTTGACTTACCCGAGTCACTGGGCGGGATCCGAGCCTGCACACTCACAGTTTTTCCCCCTGAGGATATCTCGGGCTCGCCCTCCAGAGAGTCGCCCCTCTCAGCACCTTGATGAGTAAAGGGGGGGAGCCCCTTTTTGCTCATACCCCCGTAACCCCTTGTCCACCTAAACCCCCCTCCACCTCAACAAACACACCTTATAGACATTGTTTGCACTTCCTCTTTGGACAACATCTGTACTGCATCCCTAAGTACCCCCCAGTCCACCTCCCCTAAAGCTGTGCAGAAACTCCTCCCTTATCGATTAAACCTACATACCGATACGGTTTGGCAACCTAATTACATGTTAATGTTGCATACTCGGTATATTTTGGCAGGAAATACCTTGACTTGAAAAGTGACTTTGCAAATCAACTTTTCTACCTGATGTCGACAAAGTTTTCTTATGTCTCGTTTCTTTAGGCGTTCTACCTTGAGATGTTGACTACCACACTGACTCTCTCTTCTAGTCTATGCCAGGTTAGATGCAGGTGACCCCAGAGAGCAGACGTGTAGGGATGGTTGAGCTCCAAAACACAGCTGGTTTTTAACTCAGGGGTTGGCCCAGGCCCCATCTACGTCTCTCTTACAGTTTCAGTTCTTTCCTGCTATTGCTATGAAACTGTTAACAAAATGGTGTTTTCTAAATTTAATAAACATGATTTTGAAAGTAATTGAAATGTTGTCGTCATTACGGACTACAGCAGACTCAGGCCAATCCTCAAGACCCTTGTAAGAAGAAGTTTGATTGTAGTGATGGGACAGACCATCTTCAACATGCACATGCACTCATGCTTGAGCGTGTTAACTCTTTCCAAAGTATACAGTGTGTTTTTGTTGTGACTGGTTGGTTATGATTTACGGTACAGAGCATCCTCACACCGTAGGCGGTCATTATTGATGATTTGAGTGAAGCCCTCTGGCACTTTCAGTGCATTTCAGTGTCTACACTGTGTGGTTGAATATTTGCCTCCTCAGTGGGCAGGAGCTTGGTTCATGTGCTCATGTCAGCTACAAAAACCTGTTAGAGGGTAAGTTGGGATCTTTTGAAGTGTGGTTGTATGAGGTACTTATCCATTGTCTGTGTATTACCTTCAGCAGATGGCTGTCGACAGGCCACCAGTTCAGAGAAGGCGACAGTGCAATATCGCTTTCTTCAAAGCAACCAGACTCCTTTGATAGAAACTGTCATTTTACCTTGCAGAACACTGGTTGCTGGTCTGCCACTGGCTCGATTGTTTAGTTTGGGTTCTTGTGTGACCTTGGTGTTTTAACACTTTAGTTCGTAACCCTTAAAAACACCAGTTACACAATAACGCAAACAGCCTAACCGATTGAGACAGCTGCAGGGCACTGACTGCCATGTTCTGCGAGGTAAAATGATTGTTTTTGTCAAAGGAATCTGGTGACTGTGAAGAGGGCATAGATGTATATAACAAATTCAGTTTCCCATCGGATAGAGCTGTCTGACAGCAAGGTACAGTGGTGAAAATGTTCTTGACATAGCATATGCTTAAACTGATATAGATTTTTTTTTTAAGGTGGCTGAAATCCGTTTTGATACTGACCCTTTGCACGGCAGAACACTGCATACCTTCTGCGCCGGTACTCCTCCGGTTTCTCCAATCTGGCAGCCTGCCGACAATCTACTGTAGGTAATACACTGACTATAGGAGTACCTCGTACAATCCCACTCTGAAAATCCCAATTGACCCTTTAAAGCATTAAACTTCCTGCCAGTGACAAACATTATGCTGCTGACCAGTGTCAACTGGAACTGGACCCTTCCACCGCTCTTGCCTCTCCTCCTGGCTTCAAGACAGACGGTAATGTCGCCCACAGTCTGCCCACCTGCTCCTGGACGATTAAAACCTTAATGGCAGCATATGGTGTCCGAGACGTCTGCTTCGAGCTGTTACCAGGAACAAAAGGTTTGTGTAACCATCAGGCGAGTTTGGTCTGGAGCTTTAAATCCTCATTATATTCTCATTATATCCCACTAATGAGACACTGCAGCAGTGCCTCTGATTTCAGATTTCAGTGCCTGTTCCTGTGTTATAGCAACAGCACTTGCTTTTCTGTCTCAGCTATTGGACTGCCGTTGTAACGGCTTATCTTTAATTTAAGACCTGGACATTTTCTTTTGGTGCCTTTCAGAGCTTGACTTTTAGCTTTTGAAACTTGTTTGTGTTGCATTTCCTTTATCCTTGGCCAAATTTAAGTGCAGCATTTTATCTGTCAAGGCGGGTCCAGATGCCTTATTGTTTTTTTTTTTTTGTAGTTATTTGTGATGCTTTGTCAAGTTTTCTTTTTTGAGAAGTGCTATGCTAATACCATTTTTGTGAGATTTCAAAAGCTTTATTTTCTGCAGCAGCTTATTGTTAAGTCCTTTTGATGGAACTGTTTGCATCATTCTTACGAATTTAAAAATAGGCTGTTTGTAATCCTTTAGTGGAAAGTCACTGAATAAAGAGAAGAAGGAAAATGTAACAGGCTCAGCTGCTGGAAAAGACACACATGACAGAAGATGGTGAAAGGGTAGGAAAAATAAATCACACATTGTTATCTCTCTGCCCTCTGTATCTGGGTCTGAAGGTACGAGTAAGAGTCAAAAGAGACGATTGTGATGCTGTAGATAAATCGCCTCTCAAACCCACAACCACAACAGTGACCTTACCTGGAAAAATAGGATGAGAGGGCGATACAGAACAGCTCTAGTAGATTACAGGGGATACAATACATATACTGTGAGATCATGTCAATTCGCCAGCCATCAGAGATTTTGCCATACTGTTCATCTAGTTGCATTTATCTCTTTGGCCAGTGGATGTAGATTTATAAACTAACATAGGACTGCTTTGTAGGAATGCTGGATTTTTAGCCATGAAAGCGGTATGACTCCAGGAATGTCAATTACAGTCTGTTGGTTGGACAGTCAGTCCACCACCTCAGTCCAGACTGAAATATCCTGGCAACTCCAGGATGGTTTGTAGTGAATTTTGGGAGAGACAGTCTTTGTCCTCAGAGGATGAATTGTGAATACTTTGAATACCTTTAATCTAGTGCCAGTACCTGCAAAAAATAATAACACTCCCATCAGCCTCATCTGGACTTTGTGTTTAGTGCTAATGTCGGTATGCTAGCCTACTAAACTAAGATGGTGAATTTGGTCGATATGCTAGCATTATCATTGTGAGTTTGTTAGCCTGCTGATGTTAGCATTAGCTCACAGTACTTCTGTGATGGCCTCACTAAGACACAAGCATGACAGCAGACTCTTGGCTATATGAGTTTTTGCATCAATGTGATGAAGTACCGCCATTTGTCAGGTTTTAATTCAGTTTCTCAACTGATATTCAAAAAAAAAAGACCATATCCTCTCATATATCCTTACTGCACCATAAAAATTACTTCAACCATGACGGAGGATTGTATCCATACTGCCTCTGCCTCAGAGTGAGCATTCCTCGAGTAGACTGAGTGTAGTCTGACTTAAAGAAAAGCTTTTCACACATATGTTGAAGCATTAATTGATTTTCGAATTGATTTGACATTCAGTCACATGCACTGACACCTTCAAATTAAACCCCTTTTTTTCACTGTGCAGAGCACTTTAAGGACAGATTTGAAATGACTCAAAGAAAAAAAAATCAACCTCAGCACATTCGCGATCTCTGTAGTAATGCAACACATGATGCTCCAGATCCTGTGTGTAATTCCTGCCACATGGTTGCATTGTTTCCTGGTGCATGTGCGAGCCAATGTCAATATTACATGACGCAGAGCTTTATGTATCCTGAAGACTGAAGGCTTGGATTTTTAATGAACAATGTGTCCTCACCGCTAAAGTGCCAAAGAGAACTGGAGCAAGAGATTACATGTGTTCACCGCTCCTCCCCCCTCTGCTTCACTACCTATGTTTCTCAGCGGATTTCATCACCACTGGAGGCACGTTCGCTTGATTCATGAAGCAGATAAAAGAGGTGCGTCTGGATTACGGCCTGATTCTTGACACACGAGTGCAGCACACATTTGTGGCTCGGTGTGCCTCCACAGACGGCTCCTCCTCTCATCTCATCCCAGCCAGAAAATGACCTAGATTCTCTAGGCTGCTGGATGTGTTTACATACACAGCACACTGATGACATTGTCAGTCAGAAAGCATCACTCTTAGCAGCGAGCAGAGGGATGCTCTAACTGTAACTAAAGCTCCAATCCACCTCCTATCATGATGAAATACTCTGCAGAGCCACAGATCCCTCAGAGTGCATGCATGATGGTGTTAATGGCTATTGATCCCTCTGCCTGGCAGACGGCCAAGATATCCTCGTGTTACTCCTGCTAGATGTATTTATTTTTTGCGTTGAATCTAAGCTGCCTTCGGTTATTAGGCTCCACAAAGGTTTTTGCTCTCAGAGAGGGTTTACATCTCTCTCATCTCTCTCTTCATGAATATGCAGAAAAGGTCAAGTCCTTGCTCTCCTCTGGAGCTCTCTATCCCCCGTGACTGTGTCCTGAATAATCTGTCCCTGATTCATCTCTTGTTCCGGTGCTTGTTCCTGCCCCGGCTGCAGTGTTTGTTATTGTTGTTGATGGTGTTTTTTTTTTTTTTTAATTATAGCAGAGGTGGGAGGGAAAATTGGGATTTGTTTTGCATCAGTCCTAGACTTTAGTTTATGCTTCAGTTGTATCTCATATCTAAAGGTATTCTGTGTCCAAATGACATCTGTGTATCCTCGCGCTGTGCTGGATTAAAGCTTCCAAAACTTTATTGGATGGAAAACTCGCCGGCTGATTTTGTTATCCTCCACCTGGCCTACCTACATCTCTGCATCTTGTATTTAGAATTCCCTCAAAGTTTTGTGCAGTTTTTGGACTTTTCTGTCTTCACTTTGCATGTTCTTCCACTTTTTCCATGCAAGTTTTCTCCCATAGTTCAAAGCGGATTGGAGACTTTGTGATAGACTGGCAGCCTGTCCAAGTTGTCTCCCTACCTTCAATCCAAAGCATGCTGGGATATGCTCCAGTGCCCCCTTGACAATGAGCAGGAAAAACAAGCAAAGAATATAAATGGGGAGCAGGGTGTATGGACAGAACAATGCACTTTGCACAGAGAGCAACAAAGAACTTGCTATAAAGTGCATTAAGAGGTTCTTCCTCCGGCTGAGAAGAGCCAAGAACTGGAACAGAGCAGCAATTCTGGGAGAACTATTTAACCTCACAGGGTTAAATACAGCTGCGGCTCCATGTCCCTCTAGGTTTCGTGCACTCTTAAAGATTCAGCTGACAGCACCTGAGGTCTTTCACAAACTCAATCAAAACAAATCAACAGTCGCATACAAAGTGTGAACGCTGATTTGAAAAATGCATGAATGTTTTTCTTTCATATGCGTCCGGCCAGTTTGCTGAGATCCAGTTCTGCATGAAAATAAGCCGAAAGATGAGGGAAAATGCATCAGGAAAATTAGCTTGGACTGATATTTGTCTGATAAAGATAAAAAGTTGGTAGTAAATCAAACATTTCAGGTTTGAACGACCTTTTCTAACATATAGACGAGTTATTCTCATTAAATTATGGGGAACATTTCTGAATCAAATGGCTGCAAATTACATCAGATAATAATAATATCTTCTTTCAACAAGAACTGCATCTAGTGTTATAACATCCTACATCTTAATGCTGAAATGTTCTCCTCCCGTAGTGACTTGCAGATTTTTGGTTTGTTTTTGCTTTTAATTCACGGAGGTCTTCATTATTTTACTAATTTATTGTGAGCCTGTAAACTCCACAGAGATCCTCAGCAAGTTTTTCAATTATTACACAAAGAAGAAAGAGCATGTCTTTCCACTGCGCGCCAAAACATAAAAAGATTAGAATAAACGAGCAGAAACTGAAAAATCATATCCTCCTATAATTTCAAGGCTATTTTAAAGGAACAAAATTAATTTCTGAATTTTAAATAAATCCATTTTATGACTGGAGTGAAGATAACAAATGAGAATCTGGAATTAACCCATTGGTTTTAAAGCTTTTTATGCATTCAGATCTATCCACTGGACACTGAAGTGGATTTCTTTTGTTCTCTGATGAAAAGGAAAATGTCATGATTCCTGGCCTGTGAAGTCATGTGAAGGATGAAAGAGCAGGCGACCGTGTGTGTGTGTTTTTGTTTGCGTGTGTGTGACAGTGCTGATGCCAAAGTGATTGATAACTCTCCCCTCCAACCTGAGCTCAGTTTCAACCTCCTCAGCTCTGTCCTGTGTAATGCCAAGTTGCCATGGTTACCATTGCTCTTCATACAAGGAAATGGAAAAAAAAAAAAGAGAAAGATTTTCTCCTCCTCTCCTTTATGAAATGCTCTCGCTGCGCTATCCTGGGGAGTTGAGAGGAGAGCGGTGACCTGCCTGCCGAGCAGCGGCTGAAAATTTGGGAAAAAGAGGCAGTGACGGAAAGCAAACATTCAGCTGCTTCTTCAAACGCAGACCCTGACTCTCCCCTGTGATGGAGAAATGTGCCTGGGCTGATTACTACCGCAAACTCATTTTCATCCCTATTAGAGCAGCTAATTTCCATTTCCACTACATTATCACTGAGTGCATGCCAGAGGTGGCTTTGATTTCTGCAGTGCTCTTTGCAATAATGACCTCTAGTGGTTCCTCTGACAACAAAGAAAAATAGCTGTGATTCACACCGAACCTGTCCTGAAAGATGTCTGGATGATGAAAGATGTCAGACTCTTGTTTTTTCATTGGCGATGATGCCAAAAGACGAAATGTAATCTAACATCCGCCTTGCTGCATTTACATAAACCCCCATCATCCTTCCAGTGACACCAGAGTTACACTTTGAAACACAAGTTAATCTTTTTATTTACAGAGTTGTGGTTTGAGCCAAGACAGACAGACAAGACATAACAGGAGTAAACAGGATGAGACGCCCGCGGGTGGGGGATCAGTTTCTACAACCGCCCACTTAGGCCCAGAGCTTCCTCTGATGAAGGCCACAGCATGGCCCAGATTCCCCTTGTAAAAAACAGTTTTTAACGCTGAATGACACCTCGCTCCTTTACCAAGGAGTTCTTTGATTGACGCTCTTTCATTTGCCTTCTTTTTATTCATTGTGCTGTCTCCAAAATGCTTAGAAGAGTAGAGAAGAGCAAACCTTTCTACATTTGAATAAATCCAGTGTGTGTTCAGCACTGTCTACATCCAATAATGGGCACTGATGGATGCCTGACCCACTTTGAACATTTTACGTCCTGTAAAAGCTGACCCCAGCGGGCAGACCAAGCATCCATTAGTGCCCCTGCTGCTAGATTACTAATGATAAAAAAATAACATTAATTTTCCCCGCGCTAAATGCGAATTAATTTTTCAGGAATAATTAATTGCATGAAAATGAATGATGGTTTTGAATAGGCACCAGTATAATGATATGAGAGGAACATAATATTACAACCTGCAATTACTTTCACTGCAGTAAAGTCTCTTAGAGCCTCAGCTACAAGCTGCTGCCATGAAAATGAACTCAGTGAAAGGAGGGGTGGACAAAATAATGTAAACTGTAAAGGAGTCAGCTGATAATCCTCTGTGGGTTTATTAGTATGCGCCACACCTTTCTTCATACATAGTCATCTGATCCATCATTGACATAAAAACACTGATTGGAGCAACTTTAAAGGATCCAAACATTTCTCCCACCTCTAATTTTGCAGTGATTTTGAGTGGGGCACCTGCAGTGTTTGAGTGCAGGTGACCTCACCCCTTTGAAGATGTTTTGTCTCATATTGCTTTGAAACCTCACATTTCAAGGTGCTGTTTTTTTTTCCTCTTTTACCAGCCAACAAAGGCCTTCAATTGGCACTGAGCCTAAAATGATTCAGCTTTGTAGACATAATTATTATTCTGATTAATATTATCTTTTGTGCTAGTGTCCTTTTCTACCCTTTAGTGCTGCCAGGCCTCTTCTCTCAACACTGAATGTGACCAGCAGAGGGCAATAAGGTGACTTTACATCTCTAAGCCTGAGGGCAGTTACTAGAGGCCTGTGAAAGCTGCTTTTCATGCACCATGCAGTAAGCCTACATTACCTCTTCACTTCATGGATATCTGCTGTGCTAAAATAACTTTGTGTCTATGGTAAACGTTGTCTTGGATGCTGAAAAACAAGTCTTGGATTGCTTAATAGTCCTTTAAAAAGTCTCATCTGCATCATGGCTTACGTGACATTTTCATGTTTAGTGAAGTAAAATAAGTGAGTCATGTTGCAACTCCGTCTTTTTACATCATCCGTAGCCTTGTAATGCAACACATGCGGGTAGAATCCAAAACTTCATAAAGAGAAATAAGAGCATGTCATGCAGCACTTTGTAGAATACACAAATACTCCTTCTTATACAAACCATAGTCATTGTTAATCAGTCACTGTAACAGAAGGAGCCAGTAGAGACTGACACGAAGTGTTTTCTTGTGCAATCCTTCAGCC
The DNA here is from genome assembly GCA_037975065.1 of Chaetodon trifasciatus. Classification (NCBI taxonomy): domain Eukaryota; kingdom Metazoa; phylum Chordata; class Actinopteri; order Chaetodontiformes; family Chaetodontidae; genus Chaetodon; species Chaetodon trifasciatus. Next base: position 4,047,043 of record JBBMOE010000011.1, read on the forward strand.
TGAATTCAGCTGATTCACTGTTTTATATGTGACCTCTTCACCACACAAGCAACATGAGTCACCAGCTTACTGAATGAGATAGCAGTGATTCAACGTGACTCGCCCTGAGTGAGACCTGTCCGGGACATAACACACATCCTTGCTGCTGACCTTGTTGCAAAATATTGCCCGCAGTTACAAAAAACCAGCCACTAATAACTGCATCACATCTGATACTCATCAGGACCGTCATTTGCTCTGTCTTTCACTTAAGAATTTGGAAATGAAAAATGTTCTCAAGAGCAGAAAAATGACTGAGAAATTTCTCCTACGCACTGTCTGCACCTCACATCTGTGCTTCTTCCAGATGATCTTCTTCCTACTAACATCAAAAGCTGTTTGCAGAGGTACCCTGTCTGCCTGGGAGGTGCTGCAAATCATTGGAAAAACTCCACATTTTTGCAGCAAAAACCTCAGGAGAATTGTTTATCAGACGCACAAAGTATGCCGACGAACACCAGCATCAGCAAATGATTAGCAGGTCACGTAATGGTCGGTGTCTCTTATGTGCCATATGCTCATTAAATCTGTTATTTTTCTTTCGATTTGCTATTGAAGTCATTAGCTGACTAGTTTAGATTAGAAAATGCAACTAATAAATCAGTTTTTAAAAAAGTTCCTATACAGAGCAGCTTCAAGGAATATTTTAATGAAGAACAGCACCGGCGCAGAAAGGAAGGCTGTGTCATTACGTAACTACTGAGTATCTAATGCTAAAAATCAAATACTACTGAATTTGTAGCATTATTTTACCTTGAGAAGTGGAAGGTAGACTTGTAGCGTTCACACATTTTAAGAGAAAATTTAAAGATCCAGCATGTAGCATGGGGGGGGGGTCTATCGGATAAATATAATTGAATATAATATTTATGTTTTCATTTGTGTATAATCGCATGATAATCTGCATGTCTGCAGAGGGAGCGGGTCTTCTTCCACGGAGTCCACCATGTTGCGCTGCCATGGGTCTACAGTAGCCCAGAAGGGCCAAACAACCACCGACTCCACTGAGTGCCTTTTGTGTTAATTCACGTTATTAGCAGCACTGTCGGGGAGAAAGTTCCTACATACAGGCCCTTTAAGTGACCAAAATTCTAAAAATACAAAACAAAACTTGAAAATTCAAGGTCCATTACAGAGACGTTCAGACAAGAAACCCCACACACTTGAACTTCCATTCTGAACTGATGAGCCCAACAAATAAAATCCCCCCAAAAAAGCCTTTGTCGCAGAAAACTTGAAATCACCTTTGAACAACAGAAACTGTGTTTGATGGTTTTCAAATTACCATACCTATTTAGTGGGACTGAAATGTAATTGTTCAGTCGTGGAAAAATTCTACAATTAGGTTTTCAGATGCTTTTAAAATCCCAATGATTATGGCCGTTTTTTGCTTCCATGTAGATTATTAGGCTATACAGAGAAAATGGTGACGTTCACTGAGTCTCCTTGACATGTTCTTTACCATCATGTCCCATTTTGAATTGAATTTACAGATTTCTGGCCTCTGCATTCTTCATCAAAGAGCTCAGAGGCATTTAAACTCCAAGGGCAGCTCCCTCATTTTCCTCACAGCTCTATGACTCCATACCAGTTTGCTCATTGAGAACTTTTTCACCTTGCGTAACAGGTACATTTAGATTTCTTCATTGACATTCAAAAACATCCAAAGTTTCAAAAAGAAGTTTATTTAAAAAAGGCAAACTGCATCATTTTTCAAATAAGATGCATATCCGTCTGTAGGTACATGCTGTGCTGTTCTGGCACCGTCACCAGAACAGCACAGCTCTGGTTGTACCTTCTGTTAAACTTATTCTTCATGGTGTCTAGGCACATTACATCTTGGTCTGTTTAAAACAGGCTGCTACCATGTGATATTGTATGTCTGTGTTTTTCACATTTCGTTGTATTTGTCTCATTCGTGTCAAGATTTCCCTCCCAGTTTGAGAGCGACTGTGCCCTCTGATTGTGTGTCAGATCTTGAGGCCATTTCAGCGACTGAAATGAACAATCTGTTGTGCCTCCAAATTACAGATGTTAGATGACTTCTATACAGCTCTGCATGGTGTAAGTTGTGCAGAGCAGTTGGAATGAGAAAGACGCCAGGAGCGGTGGAACAACTCCGTGGCAGCAGCCAGAGCAAAAAAGGAATTATAACATGGCTGCGAGACATGCAGATGGAGGCTTGAACATGAGATAAACTGGGAGGATTTAAATATTGGACTTTCTTCTCTATTTCATCAAGGCAAGAAAAGAAAGAAAGAAAAAAAGCCTGAAGCTCCTCACCAGCCCAGTGCTGGATGACTGGAAGTCTCAGCTGGAATGAGACAAGCCTCACCAAATCCATATCCGCTGGAAAGGCTATTGTATGACAGCTGGAAAAACAGCACTGAACACTTGTGCCTATCCAGCACACTGACACAACTTCCGACAGACAGAAGACAGAAGCACACACCCATCCATGAGCTGTTGAATAACTACGCATTTTGACACATGGGCACAATAAAAAAAAGGTTTTACTTGAGTTAAATAGTCAGACCTTTTAATATTCAGATACAGTAGTGTGTTTTAGACTTCAGCCTGTCAAATCAAACTCTGAACATGTACAAGGTCTAAGGCAACAAACTCATAAATACAGCGCATAATACAGCACATTACTCACTTTTAGTCCTTTGAACCATAATCAGTCCATTCACTCTTTGATTAAATACATAAAATGAGGAACTCTCACAGAGAGCTTCAAACACCACCATACACTTGTTTCTATACTGTGCACAGCATTTTTCACCTGTCAACAACTGCTAATAACTCTGACATGCCCACAGATAACACCATGTCATTTGAACCCGTGCACCCATCAGCTATCAGTTATCTCTGGTATAAATCTATTGATGTTTACATTGTGCTTTAAAATATTGAAACTTTTAAACATTTCATTTCTTTCTAAATTGGATTATAAAAAAGCAGTTCCTGATTTGTACACATCTGATTTTGATTGATTTGTCCTCAGGATTAAGTGTTCCCTCATAGCTAAATATATCATGTAAAAACTCATTGGATTACAGGCAAAATGCACTGATACAAAGCTACATATGAAATATCAAGAAATAAATAAATACTTAAATTACTCTACTGGTGGTTTTGCATGTTTTATCCCATTAGCTAATGATCTACACTACAGTGAATAGTCATTCAGTATAGCAGGGATGACATGTTACAATGTTCCTTAAAGTCCTGATGTCTGATATATCAGAACTGTCCACCAAACAGCTCGTATTTGAAATGCAAGAAATGACCAAATTCACATTCTTGTTTGCTTGTTGTTCATCTTCCAGGTTTCATTCTCAGAGAGCACCGTGAATAAGTGTAACATTTTCCTGCAGCTGGTTTTTGAATCATGGAGGTGTGAACTTGCTGTAACACGCCACCGCAGGGTTTTCAAAATAAAACAAGAATGAGGCAATGAGCCTTACAAGTCAGACATATTCACGTGAGATGAACCCTGTTGCCTCCTGCATTTTCTCAAAGCCTCCTTGTGCAGAAAACCTCAGACGTTATAATGTAGTCACAGTTAATTAACTGCATTGAGGCTGAAGACTCTCTTGGGACACAGTCTTATCTCGCTGAGTGTCCAGTCTCTCTCTTTTTTCCGTTCACTGTGTCCCTGCTGTGTCATGCATAGAGATGCTGGCCTGCTGTTTCCTTTGCCTCTTGTGCCTCCAGAGTAGGACAGCCAGCAAGAGGAGCAGCAGGAAGCCCAGAGCTCCCCCGATGAGCCCTGCTTTCAGAGGCAGACTGTTGTCCCTGGGCTGGTACATCATACAGGACTCACCACTCTCTCCAGCATCATTCACTGCCACCACACAGACCTCTGAGATGTGGTCTATGTCACCCAATCCGCCACTCCTTTGGTTCTTCCCAAACTTCTGCTTCTCTTGGCCTCCTATTGTCACAATGTAACCTGTGACATATGAATAAGGTGCACACCACCCAATCACAACCTCTGACCCATTCCAGGACACTGATTTCAGGTTGGGAGCCTCTGGAGCCGCACTATTTAGAGTGAAACCTGGACACAAGCAGCCGGTGAGGGCTGCTAGCTCAGCACAGGAAATCTGACCCTCAAGACAGGGATTGTAGTCACATCGCTGAGAGGTCCCTCCATGTGGAGGCACTGTATTGGATGAAATAGGATCGTCATATTGAGAATAATCCTCTGAAGAAAGGACAAGGGCCCCAGTGGAAAACCCATGCGGTCTCAGAGGTGTCGTTGGATTCATCGTAGGCAGGGGAGAGTAACCTCTGATGAGAACCACGCAAATGATCACCAGGGGAAAGGGAAGGTCTCTGCTGGCAGCCATCGTGCTGTCTGGAAATCATAGAAAGAGAAATTCCATCAGTGTGTTGGAAAATCTGTTTTTTGCGTAGGACTGAAAAGTATTAGCCTCTTGGGTTTGCAGCCATGTGTACATTCAGAGAGACTTCTTTGTCTCGTATGAAAAGAGCCCGAATGAGGGCATGCAGTCATTTCTACCCCAATGCTGTGTCTTTCAGAGATGATATGACTGCACAGGGAGGGACTGTGTCAAACAAAACAAATGGCTTAAATGTGGGCCTCGTTTCAGTTGGAAAATACAAAATCTCTCGTCAAAGCATTAACTGTTTTCTCTAAACCACCTCACTGTGTTTATACTCTTGAGTAAGCAAAGGACAAAAATGTGGACACTTAATTGGTTGAAATTTATTATACTGTGACATGTCTGTCAGTGATTTATCGCCTTGTAGAAAGAGCTGCTTGGAATAATCCTCATTTGTTAATCTTTGGACGTACTTCATACTAATTCAGCATTCCAGGCGGTATTGCACAACAGGTCCAAATGCCTACACACCCAAGATACAGCACCGGCCTGGTAGCTGGATCCAGTTACAGGAAGGCAGCCTGTGCGATTTCCACAAGAATCCACATAAACATACCTGAAGTGTGCTCAGTGGTGAACATGCACAGAGGGATAACAATGAAGCCCATTCAAAAAATCTCCCAAGATAAGCACAGAACTCTGAGCAGGAGCCCCCATTGAATACTAAATACTTTGTGCTCTTTGTTTCTGCCACAGCTAAACTCCATTCACGTGCTGAAGAGTGAAAAAGTGTCAGATATTAAAAGATATGAACTTACCTGCTGTTTGCAAAAGTTTGCAATCTTTATCAAGATGTGAATGAACACGTCTTTCCTCCACTTGCTCCCTCTCTTGCTCTCTCCCCCTTTATATGTTTCCCTACTCCCCAACAATCACCTCCTTCTTTCTGCCCTCCCACAATCCCCCCTCTCCCTGATTCCCGACCCTTCTGCACCAGCTCCACCTCCCTTCTTGCAAAATACTTTAGCTGTGTTAGTGACTGAGAGAGTGAGTGTGCATGCAGCTAGTGGTATTACTCTAGTCTGCTATTAATTCACATCACTGCTACCTAATTTCTGACGAAGTGAACCACATGGATTCTTGTTGTACTCCTTCACAGTGGGCAGGTTTTTCAGACCGTGTCTGACTTGTTAATGAGCTGTTGTTTTCCTTTTAGGGTTGAGGGAAATTGTATGAGATTGAAATGGATCTGTGTCACGGCTTTGATTCATTGGAATTTTGTGATCCCTGACATATGCCAGTGACTGTAGACAGCCAATCCCATCGTCTTAGTCAACATAACCTCTCACCTAAATAAAATGTGTGACTTAACTCCAAATGCTGCAGTGAAACTCTAAGGGCTGAAGCTGTCGTGCAGCTGTTCACCACAAGGCCGGAAATGATTTTGACTGGACTTCTTCTGGGAATGATTTGTGATGTAATAAATTGCCAATCTGGTACTTTAAAAAAAATTGAATTGAGTCAAAATAAGGTGTAAAATAACAAGTGCTGGTAATTAATACCACCAGTATCACAACAACAGAACTCCACTCAGCGCCTCTCAAATCCAGGGACACGAAGAACTGAACAAGAAGTCTTGTTGATGTGACATGTGGGAGAGCAATCTTATGTGACGGCTGTGGCTTTAAATCCAGCTTCACATGCATATCTCTGCCATGACTTTAAGCTCAGTCTGCTAAAAAAGTGACCACAGTTAGCTCGCATTGTCCTGTACCAGCGACATTCACAGAGCTGATGAAATGAACCCAGCCAGCTCTGAGAAACAGCCCCTCAACCAAAGCTTTCTTAACTGATGTAAATTTTACCCACTGCACCCTGCCTCAGATCCCAAATACACTGTTTCAGTCCTAATGTAATTCTGTAGGAACTTGTGTGTTGACATATTTAATTTCTCCCCAAGATTAATCATTTATTTCTATTATTTCTCACATTATTTAATATTTACCATTTGTTTCTTTCTGTCTTTCTTTCCTTCTTGAAAGAGTATTTGTCTGTGGATGAGTGAATGTGGGGGCGTACAATAAAAAAGCATGGGTCTATAAGTGTATGATACAGGATGTGTTTAGATATTAAATCCAAATCTACTGAGAGACATGAAACTATTTTTATTCCCTATTTCATAATAATTCATGTTTATGGTAAAGCACCTCAGCTCTTTTGTAATGAATCAGTCGTGAGTCTGTAATCCACAACAAGACCATAAAAGGAAACTGAGACATAAACTTTACAATAAAGGAACAAGAACAAACAAAAATGGTGTAACAGGCAATAAGAGCTACTTGGAAACGGAGGTGAAGTCACTGAATACGAAAAACGTCTGCTGTAACTCTGGAAGTGACACAGCTTCATGCAGATGGTAACTGTTAAACGGTTTCTTACATAATCCCAAAATACATTGGGCCTCTTTGCCATGCACTACATCACTTTTTCCCCCAACCACTGTTGTTTAGTTGGGGTGGGCCTGCTTTCCTCATCAGAAACAAGTCCATAAGGAATAAATTATTTTTTTTTATATTAAATAGAAGCAGCCCAGATGAATATTACAAGGCCATTTTATAGCAGGACCAGAGGATCAGAATAAATGAGTATTTGATTAACAGCTAACGTGCACAGTAAGCTGTGATCATGGCACCTTATTGGCTACGGACCAAATATGCTTTTTCCAAAAGTCAAGGAAATCATTAGTGTGGTTTTTCAGGGGAAAACAACAATAGCTTGAGATGCCGGCCTCGGCCCAGTGACTCCGTGAGTGAGGCAAAAACGGTATATAAAGCTAGAATTAACAAGCTAAGATTCTTCTTTGCTTTGTACATTTGTCAAACTTCCTTTCATCTTTACAACAGTCACTCTGCTCACTGTTAAACATGCAGGAATGAGACACTGCATCACACATTTTCAAAAACACTGTAATTAATTCTGCAGGCAGTGTTCAGTGGACAGCATCATCCAGTGATTCATCTTTCTGCACAAACAATAATAAAGTGATAAAGAAAACCGTTCATTTGAATTAAAGATGTTAAAGTACTCAGTGTTTTCATGGTTGTGAGGAGCCATTATACTGGGCAAATGATTCATGTAGGGCTCATCAGTTGACCTCGCTATCATTCATTATTAAAGCAGTCTACAGTGCCTCCTAGAGCCTAAAATAACTCCTAGCAACACCAGACAATATGGTGAATTAAGTAAAGAGCCAGGCGGTGTCTGCATCTTTTCAGTTGCACAACTGGGTGTGTGACATTAATTAGTTTTCATGATGGATTTACAATGAATAGTTCATCTGCGTCGCATCAAATAGTTCATGATACTTTGACAGTTCCCATAATTAAAATAATCGGGCCAAAGCGTCCTGCATTAAGAGCGCAGCCTGCAGCAGACTGACGCGGAGGAAAACATTGCTCTTCTCCGCCAGTTTCAGAGGTTGTGTAACCCACGGAGAGGTCGATGACCTGCGGGTACTTAAGGTTATGAACTCTGGAAGTTTACTTTCTGATTAAAAAGACCTAACTTCAGCGTATCTCCGCAAATGGCTGCTGTACAACCACAAACCTAGGCGTATAGGCAAACCTGAATTTCGCCTTGCAGGCAGGGTGCACATTACTTGCATGCTTTCATGCACTTAACTGCTGGCTCATTATAAATTTGTCAGACTAAGAGCCAGGCTTGAATAAAAGAAAAAAGTCACTACCAGGACGGCTCGAAAGGTCCATTTGAGGTCCATAACCACATGCTATTTAATTGTGTACATAAAGTCCTGTAATAATTTTGAATTAGACATATAACAAAAGCCAATATGGTACAAAATAGGCATTAAAAAGAAATTATGAATAATTATGCATGTAAATCATTACAGGATGCAAGGCAAGACAAGGCTTGTCCACAGAGGACCTCAGCGTCATTAATTTGATCTGTTCATTTTATATATATGTACATTATTTTATTCGTCTGATTTATGTTGTGTGTGTTAGCATATATTAGACGTTTCCTATACAAAAAGAAAACCATTTTCAATATGCAAGATAAACATTTTAAAAAGTGCGTGGTATGCTGAAAGTAATTCAATTCAAGAAAAATGAAAGCCACTACCTTGCTTCTGTGCTGATGGCGTAAACTGCCTTCAAGTCATAATCCAGGGCAAGGCGGAACCAAAGCCTAAGGCGCCTTTGTGGACGTCATTTCTGTGCGACAGGCCTCAGTGTACAGTACAGTGCAGTTCTGCAGACTGAAGCTGGGAATGGGTGAGTCGCAGCTGAGGGCCATGGTATCAAAGTATTTGAACATTAATTTACGGACTTGATTAACGCAGTTAAAGACCGTCAGCACATTTGTCCTGCAGAGTCGCACTGCTTGCAAGATTACGTCTTTGACCGACTGGCAGTGTTAGCTTTGAAGCTAGCAGGCTAATGTTAGCGAGCGGAGCCAGGCCCTGCGAAGACTCTCATCTCAGAGTTGACTACATTGTTTTTGTCAGCGACGCCAGTTAAAGAGCTAATGAGACAAATGTAACTGGCGACACTGGCTAATTTTTCTTACATATTCCAGCAACAAAACTCGCATACTTAGTCCAGTTCGTTTCAATTTTGGGCAGTTTTTCAGTCTCACGTTAAACGTTAGCATAGCCTGTAAACGTTAGCTAACTGAATTAAAGCTAGCTAACTACATTAAAATAATGACTTCCAGGAGGACAGGCTATGCTGGTAGCATGGATTCCTCGCCATCAAATAGCGGCAGCAGCTCAGTCCACAGTGGAAACCGTAAACAAAGTATCATCAACATCCCCGACAGGAGCGGGGTCGAGTCTTGCTACGATCGGAAAGGAGACAAGTCTGGATACGGAGCTTCGCAGGGCAACATGACTGTAACGTCGCTGAAATCACGTCTCGCCCCGACCATTCAAACTGCCATGTCCGCCGCAGTTGATACTCTTCTGGGAGAAGTGGTGCTCGTGCTTAATGAGACTCAACAAGAGCTGCTACACAAGGAACAGGAGAACGAAAGACTCAAAGTGCGTCTCGAAGTGTCAGAGAGGGAGTTGAAGACTTTACAGGAGTGTCTGTGTAGTGCTCAGAAGCTCATAGATCAGCTTCAGATCTCATACACAGGTTCGCAGTCAATTAGTCAGTCAGTTTTCGCCCCATCGCTGTCTTCCATGGCTTCGATGACTTCAGGCTTGGAGCGGGATCACCAGAATTCCCGCAATGTGAACGGAGCAGGTGTTGACTTGGGTCTCGGTGGCTCTGTAGATGATTCACTTCATGGGTTTGAGCCAAGAGATGACTATAAAATGTGCCAGCTTTCAATCCAACCAGATGGCTCTGTGACTAACCACACTCTGGACTTCGCATCCAACACCTCTCATATGTGCTCTGATTCCAGCAGACCAGGTAAATATAATGTGTGTGAGCTGTACTGTATATTCTGGCTGCCTGTGCTGAGTGTGAGTTGTATCAAATGAATCCATAACTAATATAGTAAAGCTTCTGCTTTAACCATCTCTGCATGGTTTGATTTGTCTTTAGATGAGAGGCAGTCTCAGGCACCGGGTGGAACATCCAGGTTTGAGATTAAAGAGGAGCAGGGACCAGCGTCAGGCTCTGGTCAGCCCAGCAGGAAGGAGCCTGGGTTGCGTAATGACAACAGAGTTGGAGACGGAGAGCGACCATCCCACAACGTGGGTGACCTTGGGTACGTTCAAGTCGGAGGGGAGGGAGGCTCTCAGCGCTCCTTTACTCACCCTCTGCGTCACCAAAGACCCGTGCGAGACTGCGGCGGTGCCCTACAGCAGGGTGGACTTGATGGACAGAAACAGTTGGCTAGGACTTCTGGAGCTGGGAGAGGAGACAGTGTTTCACCAGGCAGAGCAGAGGACTCGGCAGGACCTTCGGCCCCTGACACAGCAGGAGAACCCTCTGGAGATCGGCCTCACCACTGCCTGGAATGTGGAAAGACCTTCCGTCTTATCTCCAGCCTGAAGAAGCACATCCGCATCCACACTGGAGAGAAGCCCTACCCGTGTGGAGTCTGTGGTCGCCGCTTCCGCGAGTCCGGGGCGCTTAAAACCCACCTGCGCATACACACGGGCGAGAAGCCATACTCTTGCTCTGAGTGTGGAAATTGCTTCCGCCACTTAGACGGTTTGCGAAAACACAGGCGCACACACACTGGAGAGAAACCCTACGTGTGTGCCATCTGCGGGAAGCGCCTGAGCCGCCTGCAGCACCTCAAACACCATCAGCTCATCCACACCGGAGAGAGACCGTGCTGCTGCCCCTTCTGCAATCGCAGTTTCAAGGAGCCGGCTGCGCTACGGAAACACATCCGCACACACCGGGAGGAAGGCGGCCACATGGGGATCGGAGCCAGTGACGACACAGACGCGGACGCCATGGATGATATTAACAATCTCCATCCAGCAGCTCCGTCCCCTCAGATGAGGTTTGGAGAGTGGGGAGCGGAGGAGGACGACAGCTCGGTTGTGGACTGTGTGTAGAGGATGATTAAAGGAGTAACTGTTGAAAATAGGTGGATTGAGGTGCCAGTGTACTCTGTAGACATGATGGATAAAGTCATCATCTCCCCATGCTGTTAAAGGATCAGGCTACCTATAACCCGAGCCTTTGAGATTCCTTTATCTCTGACATTTTCATGTTTCACACTTTTATCTGACAAAAACTTTTGAAGTATCCACTGCATGTATTTAACACAAGGTGTGTTTTTTCCTGGACTTCCTGAAGCAGCAGCAGTAGCGGACAGGTTGTTCTTGCACAGGGAGTTGCTGCTTTGCCAACTGTCCGCCAGTAATTTGGAAAATTGATGGCAGAAGCGGATAAGAGCTGTTTCCCCACTTTAAGAATATTAGTGCCTTGAACACTGACTCAAACATCAACTGAGTCGCTGCTGCTGCTGTTCAAGATAGTCCCCATCAGGTTTTTGTCAGGACAAACTCTCACATGAGTTTCTTATGAGTTTCAATGAGTTTCACTCATTGGTTGAAGATTGATTTTGCTGTTGAATTATTTTTAGCCTTTACCAACACGCTGAGCTGCTCAGATAGAAGGAAACGGATCCACAGGGCTGGTTCATGCTTCGTGTGCGGACAGATAATGCAGGAGGACGGACCATGTGCATTATGTAGCCGGGCATTATTGACTGAACCAAATTTCACGGTATTCTTGGTTTGGTTGTGGAGTAGGAGAGTTGATGCTTTTACACAATATGTATGAACCCAAATAAATGTATCGTCATTAATGCGGATATCATGCCAAAGAAATATGGGCATCTTCATTTCTATCAGCTTATACTGTCTGATACTGCATCTTTTTCACTTTAATGCATCCTGTAAGAGCAGGAATATGAAATATTTAAGCGATGGCGCTATTGACAGAAGTCCCAGACAATATCTTTGTCCTATAGAAATATCGCTCTCTCATTTTTACCCTGGTATTCATCCTCGCTGTGCTGCTGCTCTGATTATTTTTGCTAATCCTGTATGGAGGTGTTGCAGCACTGTCTGGTATGAATCAGGCTTTTTGATGGTGCTTAACAGGAGAGCGACAAACTAAAGAATTGATCTATTTACTTTGTTAAGTCAAGCTAGTCAGTTCAGTTCAGAAACATTAGTCAAGTAATTTTTTCCCATAATCATCTTGCTACAAGTAGATGCATCAGTACATCTGGTGCTTATGAAAGACGGCGCTGCATTTCAGCATATTATTGCAGTATCTCAGATGAAGCCATGTTCAAGTAATAATTAAGAACGAATAGAATAAAATAAGAATCTCTAATTGACACAAAATCCTCATGGGCATAACTGGTCAGCTGAGTCATTAAATTTAAGAGGGCAGCGTAGCCTGGCAGTCTACCCTAAAGAGGCCATTTGTTAGCTTATCAGCTAAAATGTTGTGTCTTAATGAAGCATGAACCAGTTCAGTCGCCTCTGTCATATCTCTTCTCGTCTCTCCGCAGAGCCCTCATCAGTTACACAATCGTAACGTTTTCAGCCGAGCGGGAGTTATCTGAGGTTGAAGATATCTGTACATATACAAAATACTCTGGGTTGTTTGGATGTGGACACGGTTAGTTGTCATCAGCATGCTCCCAGATAAACCGCTTACACACTGTTATACTGTTCCACCAGTCTGATTTCCATCTCTTTCTCATGGACCATATAGCATTCCTTTTTTTTTTTTTTTTCAAGCTGCTGCTGTATGTCTGCAAAGCCTCTCCTTTTCTGGACTTTAACTGGACCATTATTCTTACCGGCCAGTTAATAGCAATTACTAGCGGACAGATTTTGGTGCCTGCATGTGCATATCTGTTCCTCTGCTGGCAGCGATGCCCCCCACCTGTTTGTGTAAATAAGAATGTAGTTTTAGCCATCTTATCCAGTTTGGTGAGGGTCAACATTTGTGGAAAAGTTCATGTGCTACAATGACTTTTTAAAAAAACAACAACAAAAAAAAAACAACGTGCCGTGCTTTTAAAACATCTGTATGCTAACATTCAGTGTAAATATACGGAGTCTTATTAAATTTCTTCCTGATGCATCAGGGTTAACAGCAGAGCATTAATCTTCTCAGCCATTCGAGCTGTACTGTAGGTCTCTGGCGTCATTAACCATGTATACTACTATAATGATCTCCATGTAACTATGTACATTTACAAGTGTAAGTCATTTTCAGAAGCACTCAAAATGTTAAATATCTGTTCCCGTATACCCAGAATGGTAGTCTTCACCCCAGATAATCATATTTATTGTTTTTGTATTACAGATACAGGGAGGCCTTTGCATGTAGGTTTAAGCTAAAATGGCATTTGTCCTTAAAAAGTCAGTGTTACGTGTGAAATGACTTACTTTTTTATGCTTCTGTGTTCATATATATGCCCCCACGTCACATTCATCCTGTTACCTACTGTAAATGTTACTATATTAAAGGGCCTTGTTTATACTTCTTTGCTTTCTGTGGCTGTTTATTGAAAACGTGACAAAAAGAAGAGCCGTCTTTGAAGAAATGATCCATAATAAAGACTAACTGGATCGACAGTGTGTCAGTTCCCTCAGAGCTGAAGCCACGAGTATATAGTCTAATTTTAGATCGTGCCTTCATTATTGCTTCAGCTTCAGTTCATTTCATTGTATCATGGCAGGAAAACCACGTTAACCCTGGAGGCGAGTCTTCACACTGACTGAAACTTTGCCAAACAGATTTCGGACACGCCCAAAGACAGCTCCCAAATAACACCTTCCTCTTCTGCCAGTGCTGAGTAATGACAGCTGTGTTCATACACACAAACTAGCTATTTGAGGTGGCCTTTGGTATGATTACAGAAGCTTAACGGGTTCGATGTAACTGAAAAACATGCGCATGTACAGCGACATTTCACCCACAATACCGAGCAGTTTGTGTCACGCTCCAGTGTTACTGATGATTCCATAAAGTTCACATATTGCACATGTAACGGTTTTATCTGAACTAATGAGCATCTCTCTAGTGTTGAAGGTTCAAATCAAGGTGTGTTTACAGCTCTGTGTATGTGTTGGTTCATGATCAGACTGTGCAATACTGTTCACTAGAAGGAGTCTGAAATAATATTCAAGATGTCACATAACCATCATAATCCACTCAAAGTGAGCTGAATACAACTTTCACTCCTTGAAGATAGTGGTTTTACTGCTATATATATATATATATATATATATATATTTATAGTTTAAATAACCATAATTCATATAAGGAAGAATGTACCACAGTTTTGATGTCTGACATGCAATCTCCTCAGTCATCACGTCACAGGTAGTTTCCAAATAAAATATGAATTCAGTGTTACTGAAGAGCAGACACAACTCATGACCTCTTATCAAAGGTTATGTGTTAGTGTGAGCTGTGAACGCTTCAAGCAAAGAGTGATTTTTACCTTCTCAAACTGTTCAATTGAAACATCTCCTAGAATCCTGAAGACATCAAGCAATCTGGTATTTTACACGACAGAAAGCAAATATAAATGTACAAAACCAGGCAGAAGCTAAAGGAGCAGAAAAATGTGTTGTTGGTCATCCTGGGACCCCTCAGATTCATGTCATGCTCCCCCTTGAAATGAGTCAGAAGCAGATATTTCAGTGCTTTGGTGTTTTGTTTTTTTTTTTGTTTTTTTTTTTGGCAAGTGCCCCTAATGTTGTTTCAGTGGAGTAGGAATGACAGCAGAATTATCTGAAGCTGCGTAATTATGCACTGATAATCTGACTGGAACAAGACAGACTAGTGTTTGCTACATGCTTAGAACTCCAGCCAGTTGCTGTCAGATCCTTATTCATCTGATCGAAAGATAACAAGCCCACATATGGAATACACTGTCTGCACTGAATGAATGAGGCTAACCTGAAGACTCACTTAGAGGGATGCAAACTTGTTTCAACAAACCAGACCACAAATGGGAGTTATGACATCAAGTTGAAGCAAGCGCCGTGGAAGGCACTTAAACATAATGTTTCCCTGAGCGTATCAATGGACGTTGGAGCTTATGTATCACGAAAAACGACACGGTGAAGCAGTTTGGTGGTTGGTGAGAGAGAGATGCATATGAATAAGACACTGCAGCTACTTTAAAGCCATCACACAGAGAGGGGAAAGGAAATCTAACAGGAAATATGACTGCAGAACACTGTAAACTGTCCCAGGATAAGACCAAAACACTGTCCATGTTTTGACCTGTAATAGTTTTATATCCTGGTCAGCTACGTCATTAAAATGCTGCTTACACATTAATGCATCTGTTACAATGAGCCAATAATATATTAAATAGCACTGACAGGGGCCATTCTGCTCCACAGTGAGTACCTTTAATGTTTACTTCTGACACTTTTGATCATACTTTACTTTTAATCACATAAAACTTTGAATGCAAGAGTTTTATTTTTGCACTGTGGTATACTTACACTTAAATAAAGGATCAAGATGCTTCCATTCCCATCCTCAGGCAGACTCCTCTCTGTTAACATCTGGGTTTACCTTTAGGTTGCATAATACAGCTGTTTATTTCTGTTTGTCATTCTTGTATGGCGCAATAAGAAACGCTAAGGTTTCAGTTTTCAGAAGGGAAGCAATTATATTGTACTAATAATAATACTCAGGGATGGTTTATGTGTGACCTACATTGGACTTGAATTCTGTGTGTGTGTGTGTGTGTGTGTGTGTGTGTGTGTGTGTGTGTGTGTGTGTGTGTGTCTTGGCAGCCGGTGATGCAGCGATGGCGAGCAACAGAGAGAAATGTGAGAACGGCCTGTGAACTCTCAGTAGGCCCATGCAGTCATTTCCTCAGCGACCGAAGGTAAACACTCACTTTTTGGAGAGGAAGTGACTCAACTCTCTCTTTTCCTTTCTCTTTGTCTCATTCTCACATTCACCCCCCTGCCCATGTGACACCGACTGGCCCCCCGTGGTCCTTACAGCGGTCACATTTTTACGTGTGGTCTCACAGCAGGCTGACCTTAGAGGCACTGTACTTGCTTCTGTCATTGAATTAAGTTGTTTACTTTGTTTCATTACATTATGGTTTTGTTTACTACTCATTATATGAGTAGTCCCTGGGTTTTATCATTCTACCCCTGCTGTTAAACATTTTTTAACTTTATTTTCTGCTCTTTTTCTATGTAGAGCTTTGTAACCTTGTTAAGAAAGTTCTGTATGAATAAAATGTATTGTTATATTATAATATCAGACTATTTTCAGAGGGACACCTTGAGCTTTTTTGTGTTAAATTTATCTGACAATTATAGCTACAAAATAAGGACATGGGAGGCTCATGATGCATTTCTGAAGTTTAAACCAACCAAAGTTATAGTTACTGACATCACCTATAAAGTAAAAACTTCATTAGGCTTTATTCATAGTGGAAAGAAGACCGTTTTTCAGAATTAGGGCTTTAACCTTTAATATGTATGCAGGATTTATTGCTTAGAAGTTTTATTTAGGTAAAAACTGAATGACGAACTTTCTGGTCTTTTTCTATTGCGGTGTTGTGACCTTTTCTGAAATAAAACACTTCAATGCTTCATCTGTCATTAGGAAAAAATACTGAATACAACAAAGAGATTGCACATCTGTAAAGATGTAGTGCAGATGTCACAGAAAGTTGTCACAGATATTCCAACCAGACTAAAACTAGATGTCCACCTACAGCTGCTTTCTCGGGTTGAGAATAGTGACCTCAGTCTGACCCTGATGACCCATATGAGAAAGTGTCTATACGTTTATGAGTATGTCTGACACTGAAGACTTTTGGTACAATCGCAGGAGGTTGGGCATGAACTCTGGGCCTCACAAACAGGCGAAATGATAACATATTGTCTACTAAGCAGAGGTAATGCAGGTGTGCAGGGACGGACATTAGGCCTAATAAAGAGGTGCTGCTGATTTATCAGTGTCACACTCTGACATTCATACTTCTATACTTCAGAAAAGGTGTATTACTGCTCTATAATACATGCCAGTATTCCCTTTTTTATTTTCAGAGTGACACACACAGCTGTGCAGCCAAGATTTGCAGAGCGGGGTCTGTGCGTGGGCAGGAGAGGAGAGGAGGGGGTGCGAGGAGAAATAACCAACAAGGAAACCACTTTCAGCTTTGCTCCTGCACCGCCTGGCTGGCCCGCAGCCAGGTTCCTCCGGAGAGAGGGTTGGCTCACCCCTTCTCCTCTCCTCCCTCTCCTCCCTTCTTTCTCTCCAGAACCCACATACGCACGCACTCCCTCCAGCTCTCCAACGCAACAGGCGAGACGAAGGAAGAGCGACTGAAACTTTTTCACACAACTGCAACGAGGGCGGCGAGAAACTTCTTAAGATGTTAAACGTGTGGGATTTGCAGACGGGTCACTCGGGTATGAGAGGGAAGTGATTTCTTTCCCCCCGTTAAGGAGAAAACAGGAGGGAGGACGCACTTTTTTCCACCGCCGTATGAGACGTCAAAAATCCGCCTCGGCTAACAAAGTAGGCGCGTTGGAGCTGGAGCTTAAAGTCTTGTGATTTAATGTCCCCGGATCTCTGTGGAGGGCAGTGAAGGATGCCAGGATGCCCTCTCTGATCTCCCATCTGCTTGTCATCTGGCTGAGCGTCCACAGGCTGGCGTGGTGCACGGAGCGCTCCTCCACACGGGAGCGCTTCAAGGTGGTCATCGCTCCTCTCATCTGCAAGCGGATCTGCCTGAAGGGACAGTGTCAGGATACCTGCGAGCAGGGCAACAACACTACGCTGATCGCGGAGAACGGGCAGGCGGCCGACACGCTCATCGGACAGGGCTTCAGGGTCGGTGAGTGACGGTGCGAGGCTCAGACAATCCTGCTTATTTAGGAGGGGATATAATTAGGCCGCTGCGATTAACTAATAGTGCCGCTCTGACCTCCGGCTTTATAGTTTTCCTCTGCGGAGCCTCTGGAGAGGTGTGGGAGTGCCTGTTTGGCATCTCATAAATAGACTTTTTATCCAGGTAAATATCACATGTATGAATAAAGTTACATATCAAAATGAGCACGCTTTAACGTGTTAGTATGACTGTAAATCTGGCTGTTAATCACATTGCATGGTAATACCCATCCAGCTGTATTTCAGACATTATTCTGCCCTTTAACTACTTTGAATTGTTAATGTAGATAATAAAATTGCTAAATACCACAATGAAACCAAATCCATAAAATGCTGAAAATGTTATTAAATATTAAAACCAACTACTTAATTCAGTGAAATTAAGTAGCTCTATTACAAGGAAAAGTCCTGCATTCACATCCTTACTTCAGTAAAAATACTGCTGCATAAGCAGAAAAATGTGCCAACGTATCAAGAGGGAAAGTACTCATATCTGTACAGAATGACCCCTTACAGTGTCTTTCATTGTTATATTGTTGATAAAATGAGCTTGGCTCATGTGGTCTTAATACCTAAATCTGCAGTTAGACAAAGTACTTAATGATCTTACCTTATGTTTCATACATTGAACCTTTACCTGCAAAGCCACTTGTAACTACTGCTGTCAGATCAGGTAAATGTAGTTAAATGAAAGCTCTGCCATGTAGTGGAGTAAAGTTAAAAGTCTTTTAAAATTGAAGTAATTGATGATTGAAGTATAATACTATGTCTTAAAATGGTACTTCAGTAAAGTGCATGTCCAAATGTTTCTTATTTTCCTTCCCCACCTCTGTGTGAACTTGGCAAAAACATAAACTATGTCCTCCTGTCAGTGGTTATAAGCCAAACAATAACCTGTGTGCACAAAATTCAGATATAACTGATTAATTTAGGCCCTTATTGCCTGAATGGCTTAACTTCTTTATACCGCAGATGAATTTGACACCAGCCACCATGAATGCAAGTCAAGATTTATGTCAAGTGGGTATAACTCTGCTCCGCAAATAAATAGGTGGCTAAGATGAGGTGAGCTGGTTTTACCCTCCACTGCATCGCTGGAAAATGTTGCCATGTTACACTTTAATTACTAAGGCATGGCTCATTACATTACGCATAAATGTACTTGTAAGATCTATACTCCCCCTACCCCGACTCCAGTGTCAGGCAAGAGTGGAGCCTTTTCTGTGCTGTATCAGATCAGCTGTGGTGAGACGTGGAGCCGTGCAGTCTGCATCAGCCTCCGGCCCAGAACTGGTTTTCACCGGCCCTCTTTTCTTTTACTCGCTCAGTGTCCACAGTCAGACACCAAACAAGAAAATGACGTGTGGAATGACTGTCTGGCATGTTCTGTTGTGATGGAGTTTAAAGCTGATAATGAAGCTTCAACCTCTTTGATGGTCCACATCATTTCTTTCTTTGTATCAGCAGATGTTAATTATTAGTCTATCTAAAATAATAAATTACAGATAACAGCACAATGTGATGCAACAGCTTCATATTTCTGTGGACATTGCATTGCTGCCCGAACCATCTTCTCATATCCGTCTAACTTTAAAAGCTCTGTTTTCCTCCCTAAATTCTTAATGGTGATTAAGCAGCCGTTCCAGATGCTTACAGACATGCTTTTACATTGAAGAAGAAGCTAAGATGCAGTATTACTGAGTGAAAAATGACACATCAGCGCTTCCTTATGTTCATCTGTGGCTGTAGAAAGCCTATATAAAGCCTGTTTAAATCCTGAGCAACTTATTGACTACAAGTTCCAGGCTTGTGGAGTCATCACACACAGTCTTGCAGCACAGAGAAGATATATCAGGTCATACACATGTATCCTCTCCAGCTGCTTTCATCGGTTTGCCCATGTGGAAGGAAGCAGGCTGGTTTTAATCAAGGTCAAGTGAATCCTACATGTAGCTCCGTGACAGTATTCTTCCTCCTTGACACCATGTAGAGTCAGACAGTTGGCTCGGCCACCGGTCTTCCCTCCTCTCCTCCGATTTCTTTGTGGTGCGTCACGTTTTGGAGCTTCTGTGTCAAATAATTCAAGAGAGACATTTTAAATTCCTGGAATACCACATGCTGCTTCTCATTTGGTCTGGATGGTGGAGCTGCTCTACATTCACCTGTCTCCTGGATTTCACGTTAAAAGCATCTGAAAAGACTCTTGCTGAGAGTTTGTTGCGGCAGGGGACACGAGAGTTTGACTTCAGCATGGAGAGGAGACGAGTGTTGTTCAGTGCGAGGGCTGGAATGTGATGTGGACAAGTGGAAATTTCTCTCTCCCGTGTTAAAAGGGCCATGGCTATTGCAGCAACAATATGAAGACTTTTTCCATATTTGAGCCGTTGTGACGTCAGTGCTGCGAGGCCCAAACTGAGCAAACTTTTCCTCAGAAGAAATGCCGTTTCTGTCCATGTGTGGAAGTGCAAGGAATACCTTTCAGTACGTGTGCTTCAATGTGCAAGGATTTTCACAGTCTAGAGTTTGGCTGGAGTTTGGTGGACAGACAGGCAGAAGGCCAAGAAACAGTCCAGTTTTAGTGGTGATCTGAATCTGGGATTTCTGCCAACAGACAGATGTCATTTTTATGGCCATAACTTTGAAAGTAATAGACAGACAGCATTTTTTTCTTACCTTCATTGGGCAGGATGACATGATAAAGTGACTGGAAACCTGGGGATAAGAAACTCAAACTGGGGGCATTGCTTTTATTTGGTAGACAACTGCTTTATTTTAGATCCTAAGGGAATGCTTGGCGGATGAGAAATGGATTTAACCTTGAATAGAATTTGGATGAATGATATTTCGGGGTTAAACAGCTGTAGAACAAACTGGAGAACATATGTCAGTGTTGGCAGAGGAGTTGTTTTTACATAGTTCGCTCCTTCTGACCACCTGTCCAAAAACCCAATACATTCCATTCGCAATGATAGAAACAGAGAAACGCTAGCAAATCCCAGATTTAAAAGGTGTTACCAACAAATGTTCACTGATATTTATAGCCATGCTAGTGCTGTGGCTGTTGTGAATGGCAAATGTGAGTTGGTTGGTCAGTCAAGCTCTTTGGTATCTTAACAACTATTGGATGGATTGCCATGAAATTTGGTACAGACCTTCCCGGTGCCCAGAGGATGGATTTTAATGAGTTTGGTGATCCACTGATTTTTCATCTAGCACCACCAAGAGACATTTGTGTAAAATGTCTCAATAACTATTGGATGGATTGTAATGGTAAAGATGGGAAAGACATTCGTGTCCTGCTCAGGTTGAACTGTATGAAATTATCATTGATAACAGTAGCTTGTGGCCCAAAACAGTACATTTGCAAGCTGAAAACCTAAATAATTAGCTGAAAAACATTAAAAAGCTCCTTTGAGCTGAGGAAACATGCCACTATGAGTGACACCTTTCACATTGCATTTAATCATTTGACACAGTTGTTAATCTAATCATGTTAATTAGAGCTTTAAACAACTGCTCTGTCAATGTCTCCTGACCTATACAAGAGTATTTTAAGTTTGTTCATGAACACCAATCATCTAAATTCTAATCAATTTATGAATGTAAATGATAAAATCTTTTTTTCCGAGCAGTATGTGTGATTATGCTGTCACAAACTGGGAAAGACAACCACCACCCAGATGTTGAGTCGAGCAGACCGTCTCCGTCTTGATTACCTTCTGTACGTGAGGACAAATTACCTGAACGACAGGTAGCTCTTTTGCACTTCATGTCCTATTTGAGAGAGCTTACACACAGACAGTCAGAGATTATAGAATATCTGTTATGGTTAAGTAAGTAGCAGTTAGACTTAGTGACGGTCTGTTTAATATACAGTGTACAGCATACATCACAGCAGCCCATCTATGTAATCATTGTTTTACACATGTTCTTTGAGCTCTAGCATGCGCTGCAGTTCATATACTGCATACTTATCAGATTGGGAAGCTTTATCATTAACAAGGGAACACTGACTGCATGTCTGTGTTGCATGAAATTCACTGCAGTGAGACTGAATGATATATTGTGGTTTCCAGAGAATCCACATGTCATTAATGTTGATCTATCTTTCACTGTACACTTCCTTAAACTGATCAAAGTACAGGAACTCCAAAGCTTCCCTGGCATGTTGGCAAGTAGAGAAAAGTTGACATTTACAGCCTGATATGCCTTTGTCTTGGTTTCCTCTGCAGGGGCATCATTATCATTTATGTCAGGAATAAAAGAAAGATTGCATCTTGAGGCATGTGAGAATAGTTGCATATTTGATTGTAAATGGCAACACTGTAAAAATGAACCTTTGCCTGCTCATCCCATTGTATGTCTCGTTTCCACATCCCTGAGGAACCTGAACCTGTTTACTGGCAGATGCAGACTTTCGGTGTAATTATCTCCATGTGTTGGGCTGAAAAAATATCCAACAGCCAGCTTTCTGTTTTGTTCTTATCCTTAGCACTTGAAAGCTCGGTGTAAATTGTAGGATAGGGAGAAGCAGCGAAGGTTACAGGGTGCTTTTTTTTGCTCCTTGGAGACTGGGTGTTTTTGTTTATGTGTGTGCATCTGTCTCACACTTCATCCACTCATGAAAGGAAGAGTTATATTTTCAGTAGTCATCAAAGATATCCTTTCAAAATAAAGTGGCTGTATAAATATCAGTATCTGCGCGCGTGCCTTGTTTGTTCCGAGTAAAGGGTGTTTTTCTTCCAACAAGAAGGAGTTTTTCTTGCCGTTGCTAGCACCAAGGCATCCCATCTATCAACCTTACTGACAGCAGCTGCTCGGTTCCTAGCCGGCCCCCTGAGTCTTGTCTCTCTTCTGCATCTCAGCAGCATCTCCTCGTTATTGGGCTCCAGACGTCCAGGCTGCTCTAGATTCTCATCTTTGTCTGGAATAACGAAAAAGCACAGGACCTCATGTTGCACAGGAAGTGGTATTATCACATCCCAGTCGTCTCCCCTAAAATGGGCATCATGAGATGTGGATATGGCTATTTCAGGATTTCCCATGTGGTTCTGTATTTAGAGTAAAGTGACAGTAGTAGCCCTGTGGTTTGTTTTGGTTTTCCCTTGGCATGGGTCAGAGGTCCATGGGAGCCTGAATATGAAGTCAAGGCAGTCAAATACAGCAGACGGGGCTGCTTCTGCTTTCTCTCTATTTATGAGGTCAGTTTATTTTAACTTTCAAAGCCCTCTTCCCCACACACTCTTCTGTCTGTCATGCCAAACTTTGGAAAAGGCGGTCTAACACGGGCAACCAAAAACCCGTAGCACTCCGGGTTTTTGCCACAGCTTGGACTGAACTCAGAGGCCAAGCTGGGCACGGCTCCCGCGCTCACACCCTCTTAAACACAAGCACACACATGCGCAAGGGAGGCTCATGCACATTCATTTGCAGCTTATTGATGGTGAAAGCTTCTTACTTTTGGTGAAATGTACATTTGTCTTGTGTGTTCGCAACCTGATCATTACCTCCTGTCAAGTCTGTGTTTTCATATTTATGGTTGCACATTCTGTCACCTCTGGATGTCTATTTATGCATGGTGGGAAAATAATACATGGGGTTATTTGGAGTCTGCCGTTCTCATTAACCTTTTACCATCGTTTCAGAAGTGGACGCTATCACCATGTAGAACTTTCACACTTATAAAGCTATTAAAAGTTTCAGGAATATGAACATGCCATATGCTGTGTGTATTCATAGATTAGACACTGATCTTTTTTTGGAAAAAAGATAAGACTAAGACAAATAAGACTCTTTACGTTGGGAAAATCGCCTCTCCTCGCCTCTCCTTGAAATCAGTCTAACCATCCAGCAACATGATAAATACATGAAAAAGGGTTAAAACCACAGAAACCACATTCTGTGTTTACATTTGTGAGGAATGCACCACAACACTCATTTAGAGAGAAAATCCACATGATCTGAGCAGGACTTTTGCATGAGATCAGACTCTCCCATGTCATCACTTTCAGCTAAAAAAAACAAAAAAAAACAAACAAAATATGCTGGGCAGGTTGAAAAAAGCATCACAGTAAATTCAGTTTGGAAAACAAAGCAGCAATTAGGTGTTTTTTGGAACGTCACAAGGGAACTGTGTGTATGTTTGCGTGTGTGTGCCTGAGTGTGTTCGGTGCTCAAGAGCAGTATACTGAACCCAGCTCAAACAAACAGCCTTCTTTGCCATCTTTAACACTCTCCTCCCATTTGCTTAGAGAGGGGGAGAAACGCAGCAGTTATTTAAAGCCGTGCAGAGGAATGCGAGTGCGAGGGACTGCACCCACACCGTGCAGGACCCTGTAGCTGTAGCGATTAGCCAGGGTAAACAGAACAACATGGCCTTTGCCAGCTCTGCCTGCTGCCGTGGCCTGGGACAGTGCAGTCTACAAACTTTACCTGCCACGCGCTCCAGCGTCCCGCAGGGCAGGTATCTGACATAATCTCAGCAGAGTGCTGTCAGCACTCTACCTGCCTGCCCGCCGGTCCCTATAGCTGAGGCTTTTAGACGGTCATTATGACATCATCCATATCTGCGCCAAGATCCTGTCTGACTCTCTGGCTCTCCTTCCACAAGCATCTCTGCCAGAGGGGAGTGACAGGGTAACGCTGGATTCATGCCCACCCAAGAGCTATGGAAACCACACCACATATTTCCATGACATGCGAAAATCACATTGTGCAAGGCAGAGTTTGATTTAGATTTGTATAATTGCAAACCTCCTTACGCAGATCCATCCTGATCCTCCTGATGATGGCTACTTCACTTTTCTCAGTAGGAGTTTGCTCATCGTCATCATGCAGTTTCTGTAAGGTCAACAAACTGTTGTTTTAGGCTGACTGTGAGAGGTAATGAATACCTTTGGTGACAGTGGTGGACTCTGGCAAAGGGCGGCACTATTGTTTGGATAGCTGAGGCCGAGGCCGCTCAGAGTTTCTCGGTGTTGACGGAGCACAGAGAGTCGTGCAGGGGGAGGAGGGATGCGTACGCAGGTTTGTGTTTTCAAAAGGCAGTGATTATGTCATTTACTCCCAACGTCTGGCTCAGCTGCAAGAGTCTGACCCACTTCATACATCGCTCTTTCTCACTCCGTGTGGTATGTGGTCTCTCAGTGCCAGTTGATGGTAGGCGTATTTGGGGATGCGGTTTCCTGCTTTGGAGCTGATGGTAAAGGGAAGCACGTCATATGATGATAGCCATTCCACTATTCTCTTTTTAAACAGTGGCTCCAGCGGCAACTATGTTTACTGTTTATGGGGCCCAGCGTTGTTTAGTCATGGTTCCCCTTAGGTCATGATAGATGAAATTCAGTAGCAGTAATATACTCAAGGAATACTCATAGAAATACTTGAAACAGATTTAATTAAGCTTTTGACAATAACATTTAGCCAAATGACTGTGTAATGTGAAAGGGTCGCTCAAAGTGCCGAACCCCCTGAGAATGAACACCTGACACAGCAGCTCTATGCAGCGTCTACATACTTGTGGCTTGTTTTACTTTTCCAGACTGGAGCAGTATGTTTGAGCCACACTGTTCTCACACCCTGCAGTATCGCAGCATAGGTAGCCAGTTCCAGCTCAGAGAGGTTGAGTTTACGTTATGTGCCCAGCAATAAACGGCGCAGGGCAGAAATCAGGTGAAGAAAGTTGAGCTCACAACTAAGCTAAGCTAAGCTGAGTCTGTTGTGTGTGTGCAAGTAGGTCATTTTCTTGTAATAAATTAGCCATATTCACTGTCTTGCCGAGACTTAGATAAAAAGGTCGTTACCACCCTCCTATCTGGAGATTGTTAGCTTAGCACAGCATAAATACTGGAAACAGGTGGAAACAGCTAGCCTGGCTCATTCTGAAGTTAACAAAATCTGCCTTCCAGCACCCCTAAAGCTCATGAATTAACACACTGTCTCATTTGTTTGGTCTGTACATAAACAGAAGGGAAAAAATGACCAGGAGCAGTGACTTCCTGGAGGCCCTGCTGGGTGCCTTGCAACCTTACAGTGACAACAAGATAAATGATATGATGATGATGGACAATTGTGTGCTGATGGGCCCAAAAACAAGTTGCAGGAGAGCTAATATGTTTGGAAGTCTGATACTAAAATATTTTGATATTTAATTCTTTTGTTGAAGCTGCAGTGTGAGATATCAAGGGCATTTTCAAGTTTTATAACATCCTTCGAGAGCCATACTAAATTATTGACCACACATATCACAGTAACCTGTGTTGACTAGAGCTGCTTCTCTTTGGTGAGACATCTAATGTCAAATGGAAGAGATGACGATGCAGTGTTAATTTTGTTAACGAAATATATGACGGAAAATGTTCGTCAACGACCTTTTTTCCATGATTAAGACGGGACGTTGACAAGCTAAAAATATATCTTTGATAATAAAAACTATGACGAAATGTATGTTTCGTTTTCGTTGACGAGACTGAGACAGTACTAAAATGTTAGTGGTGTGCAATTGGACATTGAAAATGCATGATATTTTCCCCCAATTGTACGTCTAGTCTGTCTGTCAAAATGCATCCCTGTCATTGGTTGAATTGGTTGAGGGATGTGCACAGCGGTGCTGCTGATGTCCCACTTTCAGAAAAACGGCAAGTTAATGATGACAGCCACATGATGGTTTGGTCAGAAATAAAGATTAGATATATGGAGGCACTTTAGTTATAACTCAGCAGATGTTTGTTTGTTGACTTAGTGGAATGGTCTTTACTCCATGTCACCATGTGTAATGCACTTACTACCTTAGTAGATCAGAAAGGACAGCAGAGCAGCATCTCATAGATGGGAGAGTCTAGTCTAGAGATATCCAACTAAGGTAAGGAGTCCGTATATTACAGGTAAAAGTGTTATTAGTGAAATGTTGCTTTACAAATTTCAACATTTGATAGGCCTATAACTTGTCACCTTCATTCCAATTTTCAATACCTGTATTAGCCTAATTTAATTAGTTTAAAAAGAGAAAACATTTTGACTAAAAGTAATGACTAAAAGTTGACTAAAATATAAGGACTTTTTGTCGACTAAAAATATGAAGGAAAACCATGACTAAAATGTGACTAAAATGAATAAGCATTTTTGTCTAAAGACTAAGACTAAGACTTAATCTAAAATAGCCACCAAAATTAACACTGTGACGATGATGATGCTACTCGCAGCTGTTTTTCCAGGTTTGGGTCAGTCAGCCTTGAGCAGAACTGAGTCTTTGCAAGAGACAGTTTTGAAAAGAACTGTGCTGCCTGAAACAGATGCAAACTTCTGTGTCTTCATTTCTTTTCTTGACAGTTTCTGTGATGCATGTCATCATGAAACGTGACCACTTTGTGCGTGTTGCATTCTGGGACCATTCAGACAGCCATTTCCTAAATCACAGAAGAAAGTATTAAAATTTTTTGTGTGTGTTTTCAAAATCTGCTTTTGCATCATCATTAAAGTTCGATTACAACAATAAGACTCCACAAGTGGAAACACGACTCACTGTGTATTTCTGTATCTGTGTCAGCTGACGTTACCACAAAAAGGGTCGCACGTTGCCCAAAAAGCCCCAAAATTCAGACGGAGTGAAAGTGACTCACTGAGCATCTATCACGGATTTTGGTGTCTGACTGTTGCAGACTGGATGAATTGCAGTTGTTTTTTTCGTTGTACCAGAATATAACTGTGTTCAAAGAAAGGGACAGATCAGACTGTCGTATCATCTGTGTGATGTGAGATGATGTCTGCTGTAGCTTGCAGTTCAGTGAACTGGGGCGCTTTTGAACTGTGGTTTGTAGGGCTGTAATTTGTTGTTTTTGTGCTGGGAGGGTGCGGCTGTGGCTGAGAGGACGCTGTGGAGGGAGGGGGCTGAAGATGCGTCATCTCCAGACAGACAGGAGTGAGTGGGTGGGTGGTCACAGGGCAGTCGGAGGGCAATTTTTCCTTTCTTTCTTTCATTCTTTCTTTCTTTGTGTCTTTCTTTGTGTCATTCATTCTTTCAATTTGTCTTTTCACACATACATGCCTGTGCAAAGACATTTTTCTGCTCAGCCTGCAACAAAAAGGACAGACAAGTATAATTTTCCCACTACCAGTTATTACCTATAATTTGGCAAAAATATAAAAACTGTGTGTCTGAGTCTGTCTTTATATGTTTTCATGGACATACATGGTGTCTGTTTTAAATATGTCCTGGTAGTTACACTAGACTTGCTTACTTAGCAGTTGAGGAATGTACAGTATGTTTTTCCTTAAAGGAAAAGAAAACATGTCTGGGAATCACAATAATCCTCCTGAAATGTCGCATTGTTTTTGATTCTCTGGATTTTACATCTCTCCCCTCTGTCCCATTTTTGCTTTTTCCCCTCACTTTCACCAGATATCTGATACATATGACAAAGATATCCTCCCCCAACCAGACCATGCTGTGAGTGTGAATCATGACATTATGAAGCAGGAGCTCTCACTTGTATGTCACATGAAACACTCTGACGAGAAGAGCTTGAAGACAAAGACTTTTCCCCCCGTCTTTTTGTCTCTTTACTCAGTTCAGTTCGCTCTCGCACTTGGAGTGAGTGCTGCATGGGAAAATTATACACTGTCTTGGAACGTACCTGCAAGCTGACGTTCAATATTAAATTAGGTTTCAGAGCCGTGACAGCAGAGCATAAAGTCAACTCTGAATGTTCTCTGAGCTGACTGAGCCCATATATGGTAAAAAAAATGGCTATTTAATGGCAGTACAGTTATTCAAGATCATTAAAATCGTTACTTACAGTTAATGAAGTTATTAAATCACTTCTTTGTTCAGATTCAAGATCTTTGATTGGGATCCTGGATTGCTCTGAACTTCCTCCATTTTCTTTGACTGGGACACGTGGAAAATAAGGTTCATGATCGCGCAACTGCTTCACATACACAAGTGCCTCCTCTGCTCATACCTCACATTCATTCAGACCACCAAACAACTCTTAGGTGCATTTGATTTTTAATAACACACCACCTCTAGTCTGAGGAATGTGTTGGATCCATAAAGACAAAGGCGTGGTACAACGTGGAGGGCGGCTGCCTCCGAGACGCTAAGCTAACTGACAGGGAGAGTCGGTGAGCGATTTCAGATCATAAATTCTGCTAATGAACTCCGAGGTGATGATTTAAAGGGAAAGTCCGCTGGAAAGAAAAATCCTTGTTATGATCTCAACTTTAAAGCTTGGTGCTCCTTTCCGTATGTAATGTGGTACAGTCACGTAACCACAGCGGCTTTCCAGGAGACGGTACACCCTCCACTTAATAGCTCTGACACACACACACACACACACGGATGAAAACACACCCATTCACATATAAGATCTGCAGAAAACATTAGCCTGTGCATTGCCAGTGTGGCTCAAGCTTAAATGAAGGACACAGATGTGAAGGAGTCACTGTATGTGTGTGTGTTATAACATACAAATGACTCGGTCCTCCTGGAGCTCTGAAGACAAACAGACTGCTGACTTAAACAGAATCCAATAATCAGGATAATATTGGCATGAAGTGCAGTTGTGGTACCACCTGTTGTTAAGAGCTTTAGTTGATAAACCTTGAAACCCTCCTCTACCCTCAATATGGACGTATTAATAATATGTGGGAATGTGAATAATGTTCAGGCTTTATTATTGTGGCTCTGTGTACAGACTGAAAGGATGCTGAACATTAGGCCATTAGGCAAGTCAATTCATCAAAGTTCATCAAGTTAGATGAAGTTAGACGTGATGAATAATGTTTCAAAGGCAACAAAGTGTAGTTTAGTTAGAGCTGTCACTTTGCACTGCTTCAGAATTAAGAAGTAGAGCGCCAATGATCCCGTTTACATCCAGTATTTCACTGTTCAGCGTACCAATTATGTGAGGACTGAGACAAGAACAAAGCATCCTTCCAATATCAGAGTTCCCCAAAACTGAGCTGCCCTTCATATCATTTATGTATGCAGTGAAGTGCATACTTTTCTTTTTTTGTATTTCCTGTTTGAGTCAACACATGAATTGGATAAAACAGTGTGATTCATGAGTCATGGGAAAACTGATTAGTTGCATAAACAACAGCCATGAACCAGCATGTGAGATTATTATGCACCAAACTGAAAGTCACACAAACTGCATGAAGCAGTACGCAGTGGAAGTATAAGGATGCTGGGAGCTGATAGCTGACCGATCCACATAAAATAAAATTTCTTGCCAGTGTTATAAAATGTTCTCTTTCTATGTGTTTGGTCTCATGTTACCTAACATAGAAATAATTTAAGCGCATTCCATTTGAGATAAACAGACTTTGAGTGTGGGAAAAAGACAGCAAGGGTGTCATATTGGTACTCCGTCTTGGCAGATATCTTAAGCTGAGGTATTTGAATCGGTATCTGTCAAGACTGTACAAGGAGGTGTGCTGGCAGTTGCCGCTGTGTATTTGACTTTGCGCTGTGTGTTGCATGGCATCACACTGGGCTCATTTCACAAGTGATCTCATTCTCACGATCCCCACCCAAGAAATCTGATTCCTCCCCTCTCCTTTGTATTCATCAGTGTGGCATTGACCCAGACTGTGCTGCACACATCAGACACCTTCCCAGCCAGACGGGGCCTCAGCACAGACTTTCCCAACAGTATGTCATCTCTGCAGTCTCTGTGGGTTGAGATTGTGTAATCACATTTGGAAACAGGCTGTTTTCCTGACTTTCTGTGTCTGCAATCCTAATTTTCAACCCCCGCATCTCTCCCAGTTTCCTCTCATTCTCTATCCAGTTCAGGGCCGAAATCTGAACTGTGGAAAGTAGAGCTCTTAGGTCAGACTAAGTCTGTCGTCTGCAGTCTGTGCTGCTCTCCTTCTTCCTGCCATGCCTGAGCCTTCTAGCTCGATTCTGCATGTTGCTGCCTGCTCTCAGTCCTAGTGGTTAAAGACCACTGTCACATGGTGTAGGTAGAGGAAGGCTGCTTCTGAAGTATCCATCTTGCTTCAGATTTATACATTTTACCCCACTAGTTGGGTGTTTCATTGAGATTCCTTAATTTTTCTGTCTGACTTTCACTATGTGAGGATGTCCCTGCTGTGTTTAAAGTGATCTAGTCCCCTAATTACGCTGCAGCCCAGACTCCCTGGAAGTCCACATATAATCACATCCATGTGTGCACACTTGGCTCAGCAGCAGAGGGAGGCCTCCAGTCTTCTCCTCTCCTCTCCTCCAGCCCAGTTTTTACTTTCAGAATGAGTTTGTTTGGGTCTGAAAAGCTCAGACGTTACAGTTTTGGCATCTCCAAATGGCAACAAGTAGTAACCACTTGAAAAAGGTTAACTTCAACATTAATCGTCAACTAAAACTGCACAGAGCGTGCTTGTGTTCACTGCCTGGGCCGGTCTGTGACCCACCAAATATACAAACAGAAAATTTATTTCCACTCCTAAACTTACATTTGTCTTTACTGGTAGTAGTGGTAATTATTATTGTTGTAGTCATACTAGTTGTGGTTGATATATTTGAAGTAGTAATAATGGAAGCAGTAGTGGTATGCTACTGTGTAGGAACCAGCGTATAAAAATGAATTAGTTGTGTTTTATGATACATGTTACTTTGTGTAAACCTCTGCACTGGATTAGCTGACGTAAGAGAGATGAAGGACTTAAGAAAGGCTGTAACCCTTAATGTTTAGGAAAACTGTAGGGCTTAGTGTTGAACTGAAATGTGACCATAACACAGACAAAAACCAACTGTCAATGCTTGTTTTTCATTGTTTATTAGATGCTTTAGGGCTGTGAATAATTATTTTGTTCATTCTGAATTAACTTGCCTATTATTTTTATTATTTTTGGTCTGTGAAATTTCACTAGTCACTGTTGAAAAATGACAATAATAGTTTTCCAGAACCCAAAGTGACATTGTCAAATATGAGATTACAGCAGCTGGAAACAGGGAAACAGACAACTTGGCTCAGACAAAATCTGCCTAGCAGCACATCTAAAGCTCACTAATTAATCTGTTTTCTCTCATTCATGTGTATTTCTTGGAGTCTCTGCAGGTTGCCTGGCAAGTGGTCAATTAATTATCAAAATTGTTGTCGATTAACTTTGCTGGTTGAAAAAAAAACCTGTTTATTTGTATGGTTGTGTGGTTAAAGATATTGATTTAGGATTATGGCAGTTCAGGAGTTTGGCTGACAAAATGACAAAGGAGGTTTTTGTAGAAAAAAGTGTTTATACACATTTAAACATGCATTTAAAGTAAGGCACTGCAACAAATGTTTGATAGTGATACTGAAACTGAAAAATTGTGGCTGTCACCCAGCATGTGAAAGGAGTGCTGAGATGAGATGGTTTTCCTGACTGGACTGTCACTCTTACTTCATTATGGTCGTACTGCTTGTATTATTACCTGGTTTCAGTTTCTCTCAAATCTCTCCCAGGGCTCATAACTCGCTTGCAGTTTTCCCCACAGCCCTGCTCTCTCACTCTCTCTTTTTTTCCTCTGATTGTTCTATTGTGGGAATTTCAAAAACAACTGGACTTAAAATAAACACAATGGGAGACCCAATAAAACTGACGTGAGCACTCTATATGCCATAAACCTTTCTCCAGCCAGCAGTTTTCCCATACATGTCGAGATCTTTCCCATATGCCAGAATGAAGCTGTGGAACAGATCAATGGCTTTGCCTGCTCTCCTGCTCAGATGCTGTTACTGACTGGCTTCATGGACCTGTTGGTCTGTTAAGTGTGTGATGTAATGTGATTTCTACAGCGGTACATTTCACAGTGATTATTGTTTACATGATCCTGCTCAAGCCACAAACTTTTCTGTCTGTCTGTCATATTTATCTGATAGAAACCTCAGTCTGTCTCTGAGGTAAATGGTTTCAAAATGAGCAATTCCAGACTTATGAGTAAATATCTTGGTGGATCTGACGTTTTCCTGAGCAATTTTTCCAGAGCAACTGTCATTTGTTATTCATTTAACTTATTTGCTTTGTGTTGTTCAGTTTTTCCTCTTCCAATCATCTGCTCTGATTCATAGCTATGAACTTTTGACCGGTAGGAGTCTGCCCGTCTCGGTATGACAACTCTCCCCCCGTTTCTCTCTGCAGTTGTGTGTCCCCTGACGTGTATGAATGGAGGAGTATGCAGCTCGAGGAAGCACTGCCTGTGCCCTCCTGGCTTCACCGGGCGGCTCTGCCAGTTTCCACTCCAGCAGACGCAGCAAGCTCAGGCAGCGCGAGGCAACAAGCAGCCTGTCTACCCCACATCTTTGAAACCAGATGGCATGAAACTAGGCGAGCAGTCAGGCATAGGGCGCACCCAGCTGACGCAAACGCACTTCTCACTACCCTTGACACAAGTAGGGCACCACTCGTCTGAAGGTATCTACCATTTACCACAGTGATTGCCAGGACTTTTACATCTCCTGGTTGATTTTCAGTGACAAAAATATGTCTTTGTGATACATTTTGTTCTTCCGTGTCTTTCCTTTCTCTGTTTTCAGTGCAGATTAATTTACGTGTTCACCACCCGCCAGACACTCTGACCTCTGTGGTCATTCAGCCTCTCGACCAATCAGTTGTCAAGCCTCCTCACAAGACAGGACCACGCCCGATCCCCTCAAGGCACAAACCGAAGGGGCGCTGCTTCCAGGAGACCACCCCCAAACAAGCTGTGAGTTTAGACACATGCTGCAGTGATGGACAATCCCCAAAGTTTTGTTTAGTCATTTTGCCCTCCTAACATTCCTCTGTCTCGTCTTGCTTTAGTGCAACAGCACCCCGCTGCCTGTTCTGACCAATCAGGAGGACTGCTGTGGCAGTGTGGGGAATTCATGGGGACAAAACAAGTGTTATCAGTGCCCCAAACTACCAAGTGAGATCTCTTCTGCTTTCATTTTTCATTTTACTTAGCTCTAATTCATTTTTTCCAGCTCCCACTGTATGTTTACTCTTGTCAAGGTTCTTTTATTTGGACGTGAAAGTGCAACAAATTGTTCTCTTAAAACAGTCCTTTGGT
The DNA here is from genome assembly GCA_037975065.1 of Chaetodon trifasciatus. Lineage (NCBI taxonomy): Eukaryota > Metazoa > Chordata > Actinopteri > Chaetodontiformes > Chaetodontidae > Chaetodon > Chaetodon trifasciatus. Next base: position 4,080,882 of record JBBMOE010000011.1, read on the forward strand.
CTAGATTTCATCTGATCTACATCTTGTGTTTTCCTGGCAATAAATTATTGTTTATTGAGCCAAAAATGTCAAACATTCCCGGCAATTTATACCTTCCACCTCATGAAATTATGGCCCTGGATTAAAACAATCACTTTGTACCTCTATAAAAATGTGTACATGAAAGTTAGTGGTAAGGTTGGGAGTGTGTGAACAGTTGAGAAGGAGAAAACGGAAGAAATTACGGGAATTACACATAGACAGTGAGGCAGAAAAAGAGAATGTGGAAAATAACCCTCTACTTAAGCATGTTCCTATGGGCCTGCCCAGTGCAGGACTGTCATCACATTGCTGAAGATTGAATTTCAAGAAAATCTTGGCTACTCACGTTTTTCCACTCTGCTATTATTCCGTCTCTCAGTTCTGACTCAGACAATGCAGCCTTTGACTAACCTGATACTGTACGTCTGGTTAGTCTTTAGATAACTGGATTCCTGCCTGCAGTTCTGTCTGTTTTGTTACATTCACATCCATTTATAAACTTCTCTTTTTTAATGAAAATGGCTAAAAGTAGATCTTGCGTCTCTTTTCATTGAGCTTCCAAAACGTTCAGGCTTCCTACGGCTCTCTAATAAAACTGCCTTGCATGTTTTTACTCCCTCATGGAAAGCAGAACATTCTTCTGTGTTATGTGTTCATGGCTCATTTAGAGTAAGAATAAAAACAAGAAAAAGGCATCAGTACGAGTTCAAACTTTATGAGAGACTTTTTTTAGTTTTTTTTTTTGACAAGGTACTTTTCATCAAAGGCCTCATAAAGAAACTGTCATTAGAAAAGTTCAAGAAAGCAAAGATAGAAGAAAATATTGGTTTGTCAAATAAGAAAATCAAGACAAAGTGTTAAAGGAAGAGACTGACATTTTGGAAACGCACTTATTCTTTTTCCGGTGGAGAATTAGATGAAAAGATCAGGATCACTCAGATGTCTGTATGGCAAATGTGAAGCCTTTTCACCTAAGTTTTTGTATGGATCAAATTAAACAAGCTAAACCGTGTTAATGAGTGAGCTTTAGAAGTGCTGGTAGGCAGATTTTGACAGAGCCAGACCAGCTATTTTCCCTGTCTCCAGGCTTTGTGCTAAGCTAAGCTAATCAGGCTAGAGCCCTATATTTAACAAACAGATATGAGAGTGGTATCAATTTTCGCATCAAATATTCTGCCAGCAAGCAAATAAACATATTTTTAAACACTGTAACACCATCATTCCCAAAACTATAGCACTTTTAATGTTATATGCGTGTAATGAAGCTTAGTTTGTTGTTTTTTAATATTTTTAGACTCACATTCATACATATATTCAAAGAATAGTTTGGAATCATGGGAAATATTTACTTGCCTTCTTGCTAAAAGCAAAAAAACTGACCTTCATGTAGATTAAACAGAAGAGACAGAGCATGTTAAATAGTCAGTTTCAGATGCTGGTAGGTGTATTTTTTAATTTTGTACAGAGTCAGCCCAGCTGTTCTCCCCTGTTTCTAGTCTTTATGCTTTTTTATCACCTCTTCCTCAAGCTCCCTACTTACAGTAGTGCACAGTCAAACTCATCATCAAACTCTCAGTAAGAGAGCAAATAAGTGTATTTCCCACAATGTCGGGCTGTTCATTTATAACATGCTGCTTGTTCCGCAATAATTTAAATCCTCACTTCAAATGAAATGCAAAGATCATCCCACCCAGTCTCCCTCTGAGAATTCGGTGTCTTTTATGTGTCTTTGTAGTCGCCTCTCAATGAGTTGCACAAATGGAGAATCGCATGAACATTCACACATGGACTGTCTTTCCTAGACGGCTTTGAAAGTGTCACATTTGTTTGTACTCGTGAAAAGTGATCCACCTGCAGTCCTTCTCATTCCTCAAAACCAACAACATTTCTCCTCCCTCAGATGCATCAGTCAAGCAGACCATTGTGGAAGACTACGGCTCTACCTGTCCACAAGGCTATAAAAGATTCAACAGCACACACTGTCAAGGTAACACAGGCAGAATGTAGCTTATGACAAATGAGAGCAAAGAGCTCAGTTTGGGCGTTGTTTCTGTCGTGTCCAGTTTTTATGTACTAAATCTATGTACAAGTCCTATGTGATGGCATCACTTGCTTTCTGAATACATGTCGTCCTTTACAGTACATCAAAATAACCTTTTCATTTTTACACCCCGCCTCCTAACCTTGAAGATATCAACGAGTGCTCCATGCAGGGTGTCTGCCAGAATGGAGACTGTCTGAACACGCTGGGCAGCTTCAAATGTTCTTGCAAGGCTGGTATGGTGTTGGACAGGAATCGATGTGTTGGTGAGTAAGAGGTTTCTGTCTTCTCTGCTTTTCACTGATTATCCACTTGAATGACATTAAACTCTCTCTTCAAACTGGGATTCTCATTCCCAAATGAAACCCCATTGTCTCCGCTCTCAGAGTCTCCGGCAGAGCAGGCTCAGTGCTTCCTGATGGCGTCCGAGGCCAGGGGCTGCGAGCACGCGCTGCCACCCCACCTCACCCAGGAGACGTGCTGCTGCACGGTGGGCAAAGCCTGGGGACCCAACTGTGAGAGGTGTCCTCAGGTGGGCACAGGTGAGTGGACACAGATGCAAGCTGAGAAAATGGGTATTATGGTGTCACGATGAAATCTGTCTCTGCGTCTGCATGTAAACACACTTTATGAACCCAATTACAACATCGTTTCGCCGCAGGTTTGTATTAAATGATCTCTCTTCACTGCATGTAGATTTTCTGTTCTTACTCCTTTAAAATGTTAAATTCATGTTAATCTCATCCATGTGTGGCTTAATCTAAATGAAGGAGTTTATCGTAATACTCATTAAGGTTGATATAATGTATGGTGATGATTATTTCAAGTCATTATGCAGCTCAAGTGCCTGATGACACAAACTTGGAAACTGAAGATAGGGTATAAGAATTGATCTGTTATTCATTATGTGTGAAGTTTCTGCTCTCTGTATTGGATTGATAGTTAATGTGAACTGGGGAGCAATAAATCAGGTTCCAGCTCCCTATACACTCTGTACTTAATATATTTGTCTACACTGTCTACTGTCATAAATTCGACAAACATATTGGACATATTCTCAAAGCTCGTTCACTCAAAGCAAGTTTCAGTATGTTATGTTAGATTCTTTCAAGTTATCTGAACAGCAATTAAGCTGCTAAAATTTTTAAATTCTAAAAAAAAGTCCTCTCCTCTTTCTCCATGTGGTACTCAGTGGCCTTCAGTAAGATCTGCCCTGCTGGGAAAGGCTATTTTCTCCAAAATATAAGAGAGACCGTGGCCTTCCCTCCCATCCTCTTCCCCCGGAAGCCTGACAAGGAGGGTGAGTCCTCAAGTACTATTTGCACTACTCAAACATTTCTAACACTTCTACTTGCGAGTCCTTTGCACGGATCACGTGAATTCTCAGTTTTAATCCCCCCTCTATCTCTTTTCTTTTCAGAAACAAAGCAGCTGGTAAGACATTATTTCCATCTTTGATACAGTAATAATAACTGCTTGTTTTTGCTGTTGTGACATCTAATTATCCCTTTCAAACAGGAGAGGCCTCCAGAGACAACAACTGCTGCGCAGCAGGCTCCCACCAGCACCAGCAGTCCTCGTGTGCCAGGTAAACTCACCTCTAACCTCACCTGTCAGATTCATACTCTATGACTCCAGTGATAGAACATATTGAAACACAAGTGAACATTTATTTGAAAGTGGTGTTTCATATACCTTGGCTGTAACAATAGGGGGAAACATTTCTGTCTTGCTGCAACAGCGACTAATAGAATAGTGTAGAGAAATGTTGCCCGTGTGTATGAAGACCAAAATATCATTACTAATGTTCAACATGTCAAATTTCCTCCTGAAGTCTGTCCACTTCATCTCTCTTCTGTTGGATCCACAGTTGTTAAACCCACCCCTCCAACAATCATCAGATTGACCCCAGGCAATGACCCCTTCGAAACACAGACAAAAGTCTTGCGTGAGTTCCCTGCAAGCCTCAGACTCACTCCAACGTTTATTCTGCATGAAGCTTATAGAGAGCTATTTCTTTCAAGGCCGGTTCATGTTTCAAGCGCGTCAAACTGGAAAACCCTGCTGTCCACATTACCCAGTAAGAGTAGATATTGTGGTGAGCTTTGGGTGCACACAAATGACATGTTGACTTTCTCCACGTAATAAACATAATTTATGACGGCATGAAAAAGAGTTATTTAGACACCAAGGCAATCCCTGTGGGTGCACAAGTCCAGTTTAATGCTGAGCTGAATCTTGTCAGATGCGTGCTTCTTTAATGGTTAAGTGATGGGTTTGGACACTTTGCATGTCCTGTGCTTTCAGCTGTGAAGCATGAACCAGCCCAAAGGCTATATTCACACTCTTCGTGTTTTATGGAAGCAAGTGCATAACTACAGTTTGTGCTGGTATTTAAAGCAGGTTACGTGATACATACTTCCATAAAAATGTCCATAGAAAGAAAAAAACATTCCAAAGATATCAGTGGTAAGCACTTACCATGGTCACAAAACAGTCTTTATTTAGAAGTTCTGCTTTTACAGCTTTCTTACTCTAATTCTGGTCTAACCTGTCTTCTGTCCTCCTTAAGAATTCAATACAATTTCTCCTACAATGACACCTGTCATTGTCTTTGATGTGAAAAAGTCTGACGTGTATATATAGATATATCTATATATACACACACACACACACATCTGTGTATCTGTATATATATATATGCATGTATATATATGATGCTGGTTCTTTCTCTGTTCCCTCCTTGAAGCAGAGACAGATGAATGCAGGCTAAGCAGGAACATTTGTGGCCACGGAGAGTGTGAGAACAGCCTGAACGGCCCCATCTGTCACTGTCACCCTGGCTACCATCTCAACCCGCAGAGGAACATCTGTGAGGGTAAGAGACAATGGTAGGGACGGTGGTGCAGGGACGGAACGGTGATGACTAGCCACAAGAAATTTCTCATTGAAGTCTCTTGTACATGGTTATCCCCTGGCAAACAGTAGTCACTCTGGTTCCAGGAAGTTATTTTGTTTTTTGTTTCAAGCTAGCTTTTCCTCTCAAAGCTCCATGCACGATTGGAAGGATTAAAAAAACATAGAGCACACATGATGATGTGTGTCAGAAAAAAGCTGGCTGTTTCTGATTATTATCTGATCCTTGTCATACCTTTTGCATGTTGACTGTTAAAGCCTTTTCACCTCTGTAATTAAATCAGGCAGATAGTTACAACTATTATTGGTCTGCATAATTTATGCATGAATTATGACAATTCCAATCATTTTTTGGCTTCGACAATTAAACTTGATTGTGTGTGATATAAAAAGCTTTTAATTTGGCTGCTAAATCAATAGTTTCCTCTTCAACTGTATTAATGTTTAGCTTTAGTAAAGGGGCAACAATTTACTCATGAGGAGGATGATTCTACCTGTGAATACAATTGCACAGGAAAACATTTCAGGTTGTGCTTGAGACTGAAAACAGAGAAACAGAACAGAAAACAGAAAGCCTGCGTTACAAACTGGAGTTTGTGGAGTTTGAAGGACGCGAGCATTTAGCAGTCACGGGAAAAGTTGTGATGCTCAAATGTGAAAATAGAATACTGTGAACCTAACTGCAGTGGGGTACAATTTGAATTTGATTGGTTAAAAATAATGTCTCTGCATCTAAAAATCCCTTCAAGACTGAGCCACAAATATAGATCTATTTTTTATTGGTTACACTTTTATGCTTATTTTGAGGTGTGAACACAAACAGTAAGTCTTCTCGGAGTGAAATATATTGATTTGTAAACTTAGCTGTGAGGTGAATGGATCTGATAGTCAAGTAAGAGGTAGTTGATCACACACTATCACTAAAGGACTGAAGTTAGGATCAGTGATGGAAAACTTTCAGGAATCAGAGCCTGTCCTCTGAGCCTGATGAACCCCGGTTGTCTGTCTGTAATCTTCAGCACTGCTTTCATCATGTGTCGTCAGTGCACTTTTCTCACTCCTCTCTCCTGTTCTGCAGATAATAATGAATGTGAGACAGAACCATGCGGCCACGGCAGAGGCCTTTGCGTCAACATAGAGGGAAGTTACAAATGCCTCTGTCGTCAGGGCTATAAACACATGGTGCAGCATGGGAGACTTAAGTGCATCGGTAAGTTAGGTTTGGAGGTGTTTTGTTTCTGTAGGTTATCAGATCCTGCATTGGCTACATACTTTCTGTTTTGCAGATGTGAATGAGTGTTCTAAGCAAGACATCTGTGGTGTCGGAGGCCAGTGTGTGAACCTACCCGGTTCTTATAAATGTGAATGTCACAGCGGCTTTAGGAGCAAGTCACACCGTCATCCAGTCTGTGAAGGTACAAAGGCACTGATTATTATGACATTATAGATATTAGTGTACTGTCTGCCCACTGACACAATACTTATTATGTGTGTCTCTGTAATATGCTTGCGTCTTCGCCCTGCATGCGTTCATGAATACTTGTGACAAATCCAAACGTGTATGTAAAACTTCTTCCTACTTATTCCAGACATAAATGAGTGCTTGAATCCCGACACTTGTCCCAACGAGCAATGTGAGAACACACCAGGCTCCTATGAGTGCGTCCCTTGCTTGCCTGGTCACGAGGCCCGGGCCGGCACCTGCTATGGTGAGTGCAACCCAGACAAATTCATCACTTATTCATTTATTTTTTTCCTCCCTGTGTGTTTTTGTGGGATACTGCCAAATGGAGAGCATTATTATCATGCTAAAAACAGCGTTATCTGACAGGCAATATGGAAATAATTGAGCTCTGTGAAAAATGGACAACATTGATCACATTGAGCAGTAATTCACCTACACTGACCCAGCAGCAGAGGCCCAAAGAAAAGCCAATTATACTCATTAGTACAGAGCAGAATAACTTCTTAAATATGCTTTTGCATCCAGACCTATTGTTTTAATCTTGTGCCACCAGTGTCTTGGGCATTATTACAGTAAAACGTGTAAGACTAATGTCATCAGGCCTTTTTAAAAGTAGCCTTTCAAAATGAGTCAATAATTTGCAGTTGAAATCAGCAAAAGTCCAAGTAATTTACCTTCTTTTAATCTCTCGTACACATTTTACCAGACATTAATGAGTGTCAGAAGCCTGGCATCTGTCCTAATGGGCGCTGTGAGAACCTACCTGGTACTTACCGCTGCCTGTGCAATGAGGGCTTCCTCCCATCTTCAGACAGCAAAGGTTGCAGTGGTAAGTAACGCTTCCCTAACCAGACTAAGCTACTTATGGAAGATGTAATGAGAAATTTTTAATCATTTACATAGTTTGCATGTTTTTCCTTTTCCCAAACAGACATTGATGAGTGTGAGGATGTCAGGCTGTGTGCTTATGGCCACTGCATCAACACAGAAGGCTCCTTCCAGTGTCAGTGCTACCCTGGATACCAGCGCACACAGGAAGGCAGCCACTGTGAAGGCATGAATTATTCAGCAAACCCTCTATTTTAGGAGTGTTCACACAGCACAAATATGTAGTTAATTATCACCTGAAACTCAATAGACAATATTTGACAAAACAAGGAGTGACTGGCTTCAGTTTGGCTTTGACCAGTTCATTAATAAATTTCAAAACCACTCACCACACGTGTCACATTCCAACATTGTGTTTGTCACTTTCCCTTTAGATATCAACGAGTGTGAGAGGCCGTCAAACTGTCAGAGGGGCCGCTGTATCAACAATATGGGCTCATACCACTGTGAGTGCCAGAAGGGTTACACGTTGGTCGGAGGCAGGAGATGCCAAGGTCAGTCTCTTCAGATTGTTAAAGCCAGACTGTTCTTAGAAAACAGGATGCTCTCTGTCATTTTGTTGATAACTCGCTCTTATGCAGGAGATGGTAAGCTGAATTTCAGTTTGAAAGAGAATTCGGAACAAATTGTCTTTTGTCTTCTTTACAAAGTTCTGCAGTAAAATTAATAAAATCAGGGCTGTGCTAGTCACTCTCTCATTTATTCACTGTTTCCCACAGTAGTAAACACTCAAGCTTTTACTCCATTGAGAACAGTAAATTGTGATCTTGGACACTTATGAATCATGATTTTGCCTTATCACTGACAGGTGTAATTTACACATATCTCAAAGATGAAACATTGCATTGTGAGATTTTAAGTAAAAAATAGCGTACATGCTTTTTACACTATATCTGACAACATTTAAAATGAACAAATCCATCAATAACCAAATGTTTCCTTACTTTAAAAAAAGGCTGTTTTGTTTGCAGCTCAGATGGTGTTTGGATTGAAACAAATACTTAGAGCAGCATGTGTGATTTCCCTTTCAGACATGGACGAATGTGCCGCAGACAGAAGTCTCTGCCAGCCCTACGGCTCTTGTGAGAACAGACCGGGCACGTATTTGTGTGTCTGCAATCATGGTTATGTCCTGTCAGAGGACAAACACAGCTGTGAGGGTAAGCCTGCTGTGATTCCTTCTGCTTTACTGGAGACCCACATATATCCTAGAGCTTTAACCAGGCCTGAACGTTTGATCCCTGCCTGTCCCAAACCCAAAACATTTCAGTTCAAACTCAAACCAAACATAATTGTTTGCCGAAGAGGCCTAAAAGCCAAACAATTATAATCCTTGGTCATAAATATCCAAATCATATATTCTATATGAACCAATTTACAAGCTTTAAAGCATTAAAATTAAGAGAAAGGTCCAGCCCATTTGAGATCCAGTCCAGCCTTTGGATTTGCTCATCAGAACCTCTGTTTCCGAACACACACTGTGTTTGCTCCTGCAGCAGTTCGAGTAATGACGGACGAGAAGAAGGAGTGCTACCTAAACCTCGATGATACTGTGTTCTGCGACAGCGTCCTGGCCACCAACGTCACCAAGCAGGAGTGCTGCTGCTCCATTGGGGTGGGGTGGGGAGATCACTGTGAGATCTACCCCTGTCCTGTCTCTCAATCAGGTACTTATACAGGACAGAGCATTATGCAAGGAAACACACATTCAACCAAGTCATACAGTATATGTGTAACAGTTATTGATGGGATTGAAGCTCAGCGTGTGGGACACAGAACAAGCGTATGCACAATGATGGTTGTTGTTCATTTTGATATAAACAAGTTATTGAGATAATACTGTGAGAATTATGTGCAGAATGTTTGTACTATATTTCAATTTCTGTTGAATCATTGTGTATCATTATGTCATATTTTGTATCTACATTTATGTACTGTTTATTAAACGCTGCCTGGTCTTCTCCACATAGCCGAGTTCCACTTCCTGTGTCCGAATGGGCGAGGCCTCTACTATGATGAAGGACTCCTGTACAGTCTGCCTGCTTACCATGGTAGATATTATAACTTATTATATTTGCATATGCCAGGTGTACACAGTGATAAGATATTCTTGCTTTTGCGCAGAAGCTCTGTTAATAAAGCAAAAATAATATACAAATGATTATATTAGCACCTGAGTTAAATACGTTTGTACTTGTCCTTGTTCAAATAAGTTGTCAGTTCCTATCTTTACAGTTGTACTCACTCCTGATATTGGTTACTGTTCTCATTACGTTGAACAGCACTTCCAATAATTCCGCCTGTGCCAGTCTGTTACTTGAAAAGACATTTTGCCGTCCTTGTCTGCAGATATCGATGAGTGTTCCTTGTTTGCTGATGAAATCTGCAAGAAGGGTCGCTGCGAGAACACGCTGCCGGGCTACGAGTGCTACTGTCAACAGGGCTTCTACTATGACAGCAATCTTCTCGAGTGCATTGGTAAGAGCCTCAGACAAACACCATAAAATGCCATCTGAAAAATTAGTTTTATGTACATTTGTAATGGCAGATCAGTTTTGTAGATGCTTGGTAACAGATTCATGTTGTCCTTTATGGATGCATCTTCTCCCTTAGATGTGAATGAATGCCACGATGAGTCTCTGTGTACCAATGGTCAGTGTGTCAACACCGAAGGGTCCTTCTACTGTAACTGTATCCGTCCCTGGACTCCAGACTCCAACAAGAAGAGGTGTGTGATGGCAGCAATAGCAGGTGAGTGAAATAGTATCTTCTCCTAGTGTCCCTGGCAGATTATACTGCATTAACAGAACTACTGGGGAAATTATCTTGAGCTATGAATCAACCTTTTTGTTCTACAGATGTGAATGAGTGTGAGGACCCAGCCAACTGTAAGAATGGCCACTGTGTGGACACTCCAGGGTCATACTACTGTATCTGCTCTCCACCCTGGACTCTGGCCACTGATCGCAACAGTTGTGTGACTCCTGAAGAGCAGGCTGGTGAGTGCAGACTCTTTGCAGTAGGAGGGTTATGAAGAGCAACAAGGCAGTGGTTTATTCTGGAAAAAACAAAACAAAGAAATCATGGTGTTGGCTGTCTGTGCTTGTGGGAGGCAGTAAATGTGAGACAAAACTGATTTCTGTGCCAAGTTGAACAAAGAAGGTGAAGGAAACTTTTTTTGTAGATGTCATCGGACTATACAGAGGTGAGATTAGATATCAGGGTATTAATATCTTTTAACTTGAAAGCATTAACATCATCATATTGAGCACGCAATTTAAAGAGTATGATGCTGTTATATTGCTGAGGAACAGCCCTGAAAGTACCCTGTGTATATTTTACCTACAGTGACCCCAGGATGATGATGTTGAAAGAAGTAACATAGAGCCACATCAGCACATGATGTGTTGTTTGTTTATGCAGCTCAGTGCTCATATTTGTTTTAGCTCCCATAAACATATGAAAGGCAGGTATGAAATAGTTAAAATACCCCACTTAAATCCCCACACAGAGGAGGTCCAGCTTTATAAAGGTTCACATATTCCACAACCTAATATAACTCAAGTGTGCAGCCTTTGTAATCATTATTTACTGTAACTTCTGTTTGAATTGCTGGTGCATCAACCTCAAACACTGGAAAAATATTGTGTCTGGCCAAATGCTATGTTGGAGAAGAGAAGTAGTTTTTGTAGTTGTTTCGCAAAAAGTCAGTGTTTTGGTTATATTGATGAAGAGCATCTGAACAGATCACCACCTGATGCTGAGTTGCATGAGATACCAGACAGACCAGAGAGATACCAGAGTCAAGGTTTGCTGATAACATGGCCAGAGGTTGAGGATTAAATTGCCCCTTGTTTAAAGAAAGAAGGCTACAGCTGCTGTACTTGCAAAAGCAAATTTAGTGAGTATTGAGCAACTACTAAGGATGAATTGCAGATGGCCATGCCATGACCTTATTGCCAGAGGTTATTTTGTGGTGAACTCTTGTTCCTTTACAGTCAGGATGGAAGACATGTTTGCATTTTTGCTATTAGGTCAGACATGTTGAAGTAGTGTCCTTCATCTCTTTTGTTTGTCATACTTATTGACAAAAATGAGCCTAGTTTCGGAAAGTTCTGTTTTGGTGACAGTGAGGAGCGACTGCTGTTATTTGCGGATGATGCTGTCCTTTCAGTATGTGTCCATCAGTGTTTACTGTAGCAGCTGAGACAAAAATCAGTTCATCCACGTTTGAGACTGTGTTTCCCACAAAAGAGAGCGTTACTCATCAGGGTAGATCAGCCCAAAGCAGAGTAGTCCAGGAAACTTGGGATCTTATTTATGATCTTGACATTGACCTCTGGTGAAAGACGATAGCTGCAATTATGCAATGTAGCTGGCTGTGATGTTAAAAACAGAAATAAAATGCTGAGTGCGGATAAAGCTTTATTTTGAGCCTCACCTATGGTCACCAGCTTTGGGAAATGATTCAAGTGTGGGTACAAGCAGCTAAAATTGGATTTCCCCAGAGTGTGGCTGAATTACAGAGGGGCCTCCATATCAAGCTGCTGCACCTTGGCTTTTAATGGGGCCACTTGATGTAGTCTGACCACCTGGAAAGCCCACTTTTGTTAGTATTCACACAGAGAAAAGTTGTCAGATAACATCTCTCATCCAACCTGTTGGTTCAGGAAAATTCTTGGGCTCTTGAGAATTTGAGTTATGGATGGCCCTGGGCTCCCTTTTACCACCACAAACATGACATGAATAATGGAAGGGTGGATGGATAGTGATGAGTGTAAAACCAACTTGGTTTGAGGGAGCATTTGGCTAACTGTTTCAAATTGGGTAGGGAGTTCTTGGGACTTAATTCATGTGAATGATGCTTGTCCTGTAATGACTTGGATTTAGAACAGTTGGACGTCAAAGAGCTGTAAATCTCTATTTAGATCTCTAGTTTGATCAGGCCTTCTAGATGCGTACTAGACCCTCATTCTTAACGTTTCAGTCATGGTTCTGTTCAAGTTTCAAGAAAAAGCACATACAAGTAGAGATTAGAAACTTGCTGCACTCACGTCACAGTACACACTGGCCCACATGGCAGTATCATTTTCTTTGCAAACTGCCTCCAACTTCTTGGCAGATAAAAGATTCCTCAGTGTTTCTGGAACTATGCTTCCTGTTTTAACCTGCAGCCTTTTTGCAGACATCGCAATGTGGTTGCATGTTTACTAGAGACCAGCTACAGTATTATGCATGACTGAAGCTCATTTTGTCATAAGCAGAATCTTGCATGCAACATTTATGATAGAAACCTAAACAGAAAGCATACAGGGGGTGGACACAATAGTAGTATTCACTGTACATTGTTATCCAAACAACTACAATATCACTGCAATGAATGCTGGATCTGAGGCTTGAAATGTTCAGTTTTTGTGCGATTCAACTCCCTGTGACTTGTTAAAGCTGACTGGTACTGGTACATAATACGAAAACACACACTACAGCCTCAACAGTTAACACTGAGTTGAATCAATGTATTATTTTTGTCACAGTCTTAAGAAAAACTGAACATTGTACAGTATAGTTTATTGCAGGATCATTGTACTGAATTTCATGATGTAGCACAAGTTTCTTTCTTTATTATTATTGTGTCCACCACCTACAGACTAAGAGCTGGCCCCAAGCAGATGTTCATACTGTAACCAGTGTCTGTGGTGCCCTTTGCAGATGTGAATGAGTGCCAGGATCCCTCGTACTGTAAGAATGGGAGGTGTGAGAACACGCCCGGCTCCTTTCACTGTTTTTGCGACCCTCCCCTCACCTTCAGTGCAGCGCTGAAACAGTGCGTCTATGACGGTGGGTAAAATCAGTGTCAGCTCACCTGAGCATGACCCATCAAAATGAGTTTTGGCTTACGTCAACATCTGCCGCTCATGTTGCTCCTTGTAACTCCTCCCAATTTGTGTCCCATCTGGCCTGCACTGGCTGTGTGTTAAGCCATTTTCCCTCTTACCCACTCACAGTTCCCAAGCTTGGAGACATACCGCTTTGTTGTAGCTTTTAAAAATACACAGCAAATGTACACATTAATGCACACAAAGCAATATCAGAGTATGTTCTGTGTGAGGAAAAGTAATTACTTTTATCTCTTACTTACCCTGCATGTCTATTTTTCCAAAAACAATTTGTGTCTGTTTTGTCTGTGTTATTAGAGATGATAAAATTGATTTGTTCTGGTAGATGAAAGAGGGACTCAGCCTTTGAAAGCTGCTCATTTAGTAAACAATGTGCCTGTGCTCACTGGTGACAATTTTGCATGTAAGATATGTGATACACAGTACTTTAATGTTTTTGATGCTAGTGGACTGCATTTTTTTACTGAGTAATGAATGTCATGAATGGTTTAATGTCAGTAAATTATACTACAGGACTGTTTAAGTGTGACACATTGTAACCAGCACACAAGAAATGACACTGCACACTATTATTTGCTATATACACAATTATATTAAGCATACTGATCCACAAGCAAATAAGCTGTGCAGGTAAGCAGTTTGCCTAACGAGACTAAACTGTCTGCATATCTTCATCATCAATGCAACACATGCAGCCACCGTGATTCTTTTATGTCAATCAAGCAACACTGCCAGTTGTAACCATGTTTACTTTTAAGCAGGTAATCAGCTAATCAGGCATCTCATATCATCATCTTATGCTTTATAGAATTACAACAGTTTATTTCACAGTGGAAACAGAGGAATTATAGATGATCAACCTGTCGCTTTTGATAATTGTTATGAAGTTGCCACATGTGCTTTACATATTAATAGACATACAAACTCCACATACATGTCTTATATCGTTAACACTTTGGGACATGGCAGTGACTTAAAGTGTGACAGCAATGTAAAGTTTGTTCTCGTTTGAAGACATGATATTGTTTTTATACAGTTTGGTAACTTTAACATTTGTTTGTAGCTCCTTATAGTTGTAAGTGTAAAATAAATAATTTGATCTATTAAAGCATATTAGCTTCCATGTGCCATGAGTAGATCTCCATACAGCACAGTGTGTATAAGGTTTGGTTAGTCTTTTGATGTGTCTATTATTTGCAGAGGGAATATGCTGCATGATAAAGCAATCTGAAAAAGTGTTATGGCTGCTGTAGGCTATACAGGTACCCAGTGTGTATGGGGTTGACTAATTTGTGGCTTTGGCTGATTCAGGTTTGATGAGGCCCTTGACCTCTGTTAGCCCCAACAATAATAATTGTGTACAGAGATCAAATGGATGGGTACATTTGGTGCACATACTTGCTGCGTCACTCTGATTCACACACATTTTCATACTTAAGGCCTATGTCACCTTTGCATGTGACATTTATTGAGATTATCTAACATGTGACCAACACCCATTATTTATATATCCTAATCGTTGGTGTCACAATCAAAGTGAACTCTTTATTATTATCAGAATTTCCAGCTTCACATCCCGAATACTCCTGAATTTACATTTATTCTTAAAGTTACAGGTATACATACAGTATTATTGTTGTGTGTGGACATCTTCACTGGCTTGCATGATGCTGTTTCTGTTAAATCTGATATTAATCTTAGAGCTTAGGACTGGCTGACTGTGGCTTCCTGCACTTCACTATGTACTGTAACGTAAATGGAAAGGACATTGTACATCTTATACCTCAATTCTTACATTTTACCTATAATTATTGTATTTTATTCTCCTTTTTTCTAACCCAGATCGCACTGCGGCCCACAAGGACGTGTGCTTCCTGCAGGTTGATGAGGGCTTGATCTGCAGCGAGCCCAGGAACGGCATGGTGGTGACCTACTCAGAGTGCTGCTGTCACTACGGACGTGGCTGGGGGCCCGAGTGTAACACCTGTCCACCCAGAAACTCAGGTGAACAAACTGAGGACCTGACTGGCTGCTCAACTTTGACTGCCGACTACATCTTTTTTCCTTTTTTTGAGCTCAAAATACATCTATTCCTTGTGTTCAGAGATGTTCAGCCGTCTGTGTGAGATGCATCTGGAGACTGAGTCTGATGGTGAGCAGGATTTCCTGGCAGCTTTCGCCAACTACAACCCAGGTAAAACCATACTCAAGCTTTGTCAATATACAATCATATTGCAGACACATTCATCTATTTGCCCTAAACCAACCCCCTATTTTCTAATCTCTTTCTGTCCCACATTTCCTCTCCACCACTGCCTGGTTGTCTGTAAAAGGTGACAGTTCAGAGGAGGATTCAGATGAATGCAGCTGTGCAAATGGCCGCTGTGTCCGCTCCTACCTGGGTACCATGTGTGAATGTAACACAGGCTTTAGGCTGGACCACTCCCGCACCCGCTGTATAGGTCTGTTCTTGCTAGTTTTAAACAAATACCTCTTTTTCATTCATTTTTAATTAACTTATTGCCTTTCAAGGAATATACAGTAGCCAACATAGGTGTATGCACCATGTGTAGGAGATTTGTATTTAGCTCTGTTGAGCAATGTTTGATTTTCTTTTTCACAGCCTACGCTCACCGATAAGTGCTTTTGTCTTGTTTTTTTTTTTTCAGACATTGATGAGTGTGCAGAACCAGGAGCTCGTGTCAGTCCATGCAAGAACTCTCGCTGCGTGAACACTGCTGGCTCATACAAGTGCTTCTGCAAACACGGCTTTGTGGCCACACGCAGGCCAAACATATGTGTCCGTCGCAGAGCTCGGTAACCTCTGCGTGTCAGTATGCTTGTCCGCATCGACAGTAACACACCTCAACACCCTGCACATGCTGTACATACACGTCTGTCGCACAGTACCAACAGGGGACTGTGTGCACACAGTGAATCTAAAAACATGAGATCTCAGCAGGAGCCAAATCATAGCTCAATGGCTCATATGAAATGTACAAAACATATCATTGTCAGCTCCTCTTTCACTTCCCATCTCACATTTTAAAGAAATAATCAATACAGACAAGGAATATGTTTGTTTGTTTGTTTGTTAAACATTCTTGTAATTATTGTTTTTTAAAGCTGCTTTTTTGTTAAGTTTTAATTGTGCATTTTTAAATTTATTTTTCATTGGACTCCCTGTCACTGATATTTCGTTCTTAATCTGAGTCTCAGATTTTCAAGCCACCTCTCGTTTTATTAAGGAAATGTCTTTCAAAGATCTATCTGTATTCTTGTTATCTACTTAAGCCCATTCAGTATTTTACATGTTATGGTATTCCCTTTTACATTCCCATTTAAGTCCACAAACTTTCATGTTCTATTCTAAATTGACATTATCTTAATTGTATTTTTTAACCACACATTGTTGATTTTGTGTTATTGTACAGTTTGTCTTATGGATCAGCAGTTTCTGAAGAATGGTCCCTGTCCAAACCCTGTTTATTTGTTGATGTAAAATATGAGAAACCTGAAGTTTTTGTATAATTTGACATGTGCACCTCAGTGGACTGTAAGCTGGAAAAAGGTCATGCTCTTAGCAGTGGATATAGTGGGAATATTTGCTAAATTTAGCTTATTCCAAAAAACCAAGAAGGTTTCAAATCTGTTGTCATGATTGCTGCAAGTATTTAGAAAACCAAAGACGCCGTTGAGATAAGAAGATTTTAATTAAAAAAAGATGTCAACCAGTCATGCATTTGTTTTTCTTGTTTTTTTGGGGTGTTTTGCTCACACATATGAAAACATATAATGGGAACAGATCAGGCGGACACATTCAGAGTCCAGATACAGTCAGTTTAAGCAGTATGGGGGACAGCACTGTGGAAGATTCAGTGTTGCCTTTCAAGCACACCTAGAAAGCAAATAAACCAGCACGTGGCAGGGTCTTCGTCAGTCTTCCATCAGGTTTACTTCTGTACTTGTTTGCTTGTTGCTTCAATGTACAAATCTGTAACTTTCATAAATTGAATTAATTTAACATTTTTGTTGTTTGCATGCTATTTTGATAAGATATTTACTGTATAGTGCTGAAAGTGACTGTTCTTTTGCTCCTTCAATTACATCCCACAACACTGCAATAATTTTAAACCAGATATTTTGCAGCCTAAAGAAACATTTTCTTTTTATTTCAGGATGCAGTTGTCACCATAAACAGAAATGTTTGAAGTATTAAAACAAGAGGAAGTTTGCTGTTCCTTCATTGCTGCTATTTGTTATTTCCTGGAGATGTTTGTGCCACTGACTGCTTCCATTAATTATGATAAGTCATCCAAGAGAGATGAAGTTCTCTTTATTGTCACTAAACAACCCCACCAGTTTAGGGTAAGAGCTTAATCTCAAGCCCCTGAAAAATGTTATTTATAAATGTTTGCCACTTTAGCAATATCTCAAGATTTCCAAACTTACAAACTTACTTCACTTAATTCTGATTGATTGCAAGTGTAACCCAGAAAGTTTTCCAGTCAATGAAGCAGACCAGAGAACATGCAAAACATAAAGTATAACTATTAAAAATATTTTCAACATATACTGAATGCAGAACAACATTTTCAATAATAAATGAAGGAATTATTGACTTTGGTGTAATTGAGCAGCTCTTTACCTGGCCCAGATCCAAAGGAAACCAGAATCAAATGAACAACAGTCATAACTGATGATGAAGAATAACGAAAAAGCAATAAGCTGGAAACATGCTTTCTTACTTTCTCCAGTGCGAGTTCACTGACCTCAACAGAAGAATTTAAGGTGAAAATGAAGGGAATGCTTATAAACTGATCTCAGAGTGGTATGACTGCATTGAGACATGGGGACAAAAGGAGAACCTCAGTGTGGGATGCTCAACTTCAGGCAAAATGCCAGTGGGGTGGTGACTGTATCAGTGGAGCAAAAAGCCTACAGATGACTTCAGCTACCTGAAGAACAGCACCATCTTGTGGCTTCATGGTGTTAAGGTAACTCCTGGTGGAGCACTGCATTCACACTCACCTCCAGTTATTTTACTTTCAACCGAAATATTTGTAATAGTTAGGCATTTTACTCGTCCTGTGACGCTGTTATCCATGCATATATCGGTTCTCTTTACTCATGTCCAATATGTTTACAATTAAATGAAACTGATACAGTATTTCTCCACATTACTATAAAATAAAAATGTGTAATTGCAGCAGTGGTTCTTGACTGGTTTGACTCGAAGTTCATTTGCATGAACCTGATTTCAATTCTGGCTTTTCCTTAGTGGAAAAAAGACAAAGTCATTTTCGGTTAACTTTGGTGGCTTAGTATGTTTTTATCTTGATTTCGTCCAAAATCTTGTGTAACAGTACCTATCCTTCAACGGAAGTAAACAAAACAGGCAAGAGCACGAGCAGTTTGTGAGCAGCCACTGTCTCCTGTGTCTTGCCACACAATCACACACAGGTAATGTCATGTTATACGTTAACTGAATGGCTTTGAACGACTTTATTGTCCTAATGGTTCAATTTAATTCTCGTAAAATTATTACTTTATTCTCATAAAAATATGACTTTTTCTGGTAAATTTATGCCTATTCTCATAAAATTACTTTCTTATTCTTAATATCTTAATATTTTAACTTTATTGTCATAAAATTATGACTTTATTGAGTTTTTTTTTCTTATAACAGTTTGTCCAAATTATTGTTTTGTTTTGTTTTTTGTTGTTTTTTTTTTAACCACCAGAACATGGGTATAGCTTGCAGAACTTTAATTCAGGGCTTTGCAGAAACAGAAAAGTAACAAAAAGAATTTGGTGGAGAGTCTTGCATGGAAACAAAGAACAGTCTGGAACAGAGTGAATGAGAAAGAACTGCTTAAATACTAGACTAAATGGGAATGAATCTCGGATGCATGATCAGGTGGGCTGCTGCAGGGGAATGAGAGAGGAAAAGTACTGACTGAGCATGTGTCTGTGAAGGAAAATGGCAGCAGATAAGGGACTCAACTTACTGTGACATAAAAGGCTAAAAAATATGGAAACTTAACATTGCCTATATAACCATAATTTTCTGCTCAATGAATGTGTACCAGGCGACACGGTGGAGCAGCAGGTAGTGCACGTGCCTCACAGCAAGAAGGTCGCCGGTTCGATCCCCAGGTGAAGTTTGCATATTCTTCCCATGCATGTGTGGGTTCTCTCCGGGCCCTCCGGCTTCCTCCCACAGACCAGAAACATGCTCATTAGTAGGTGACTTAAAATTGTCCTTAGGTGAGTGAGAATGTTTGTTATTGCCAAAATAGGCACCCATGTCAGGGTGGTGCCTGCATGATTGAGACCAAAGCTAGATTTCCAACGCAACACATGGATAAAAATGCATACTTCTTTCGACATATCTGGGAATTTATGCATTTTCTCCTTTACATTATTTTTAATTTTATCATTAGAATGATTTACAGATGAACAAATTAACATTTAGGGTACAAAGAGCAGTTCAAACTTTTTCATCCCTTTGATGTCACAACATAAAAGGATAGCTAGATTTGATGTCACCATATTAAAGGCTTTGTCATCCCTTTGATGTCACCACATCAAAGGCTTTGTCATCCCTTTGATGTCACCACATCAAAAGCTTTGTCAATAGCTGACTTTGATGTCACCACATCAAAGGCTTTGACATCCCTTTGATGTCACAACATTAAAGGCTTTGTCAACGCTTTGATGCCACTACATCAAAGGATTTGTTCCCTTTGACGCCACCACATCAAAGGCTTTGTCAACCCTTTGATGTCACAACATCGAAGGATAGCTGGCTTTGATGCCACCACATCAAAGGCTTTGCCAACCCTTTCATGCCACCACATCAAAGCTTTTATTCCCTTTGATGTCACCACATCAAAGGCTTTGTCAACCCTGTGATGTCACAACATCAAAGGATAGCTGGCTTTGATGTCACAACATCAAAGCCTTTGTTCCCTTTGATGTCACCACATCAAAGATTCAAAGATTAACTGGCTTTTATGTCACAACATCAAGGGCTTTGCTCCCATTGTTGTCACCACATCAAAGGCTTTGTCAACCCTTTGATGTCACCACATCAAAGGATAACTGGCTTTGATGTCACAACATCACCACATCAACGGCCTTGTCAGCCCTTTGATATCACCACATCAACGGCTTTGATATCACCACATGATGTCTTTGATGTCACCACATCAAAGGCTTTGGCAAAACGTTGATGTCACAACATCAATGGCTAGGCCATCCCTTTGATGACACAACATCAAAGGATAGCTGGCTTTGATGTCACAACATCA